>SNQJ01S0003368.1:113050-173684 GCA_010110895.2 Picea sitchensis | reverse complement strand
CAGTTTCTGAAAGTCTTCTAATTGTTTCTTTAAGCTTACAACTGTCTTTTCACAACTAACCAATTCACTTCTTATTTTTATTTGCGTGTCTTTGAGCTTGCTATTTTCAATCTCAACATGCTTCAATTTTTTAAGATTCTCATCTTCTTGTCGAATCATTTTTTCTTTATGATTTTCTTCTTCTTCATTGGACATGTGCATTTTCCTTCATGTCCAAATAACTTCATCAATCTTGTGGTCCAAAACCCATGACTAGGGTTGACATCAATGACAACAACCAATCTTCCAACATGCAGTACTCGTTCCTCCATTGTAATGTAATATTCCTTTTCAAACACTATCAAAAAGAACAAAAAAATCAAATATACCCCAAAAAGAGGATGGGAAAAGTATTTTCTTTAGTAGCAGCATAATGAGTCTCCCTTGGATAAAGCACATATGCCCGTTTGATCATCAGACTATGGGATGTAGTACGACCTTAGGAATCTTTTCCTCGCTATATATAGTTGTGTCCTCCATCGTTTGGTTACTCTTCCAAACATATGGAGAGTTTGTGTTGCCTCTTTCTTCGTAGACTTATGATTAACAGATATGTTACCTGAGTCTTATCACTCGTCATGTTATTATCCAAGGGAAGTTTGTCACTAAGCATGAGTTGGCCCCTCTGCAACATGTCTCTTGTCCGCATACCCAGCCATCCTGAACGTCCAATCAAGTCCTTGTTCGAAATCACTGAAGCCTTCAGTCCAATCATCAAGACGAGCCATCGAAGACCTCTGGGTAGTGCATTCGTACACTCATATTACACTCCTACCCAAGTTTTAGAAGATTTTTGAAGTTGTTGCTCGAGATTTGAAGTACAACCATTAGGCTGAATCATCTTCTGGAAGATGGATACGCTATATGTATATCTTTCTGATTTCGAGATGTAGCTCCGCTGTGTATTATTCACGACTACTCTTTATAGTTATTTGACATATATCTATAGTGTATTTGATTGGTAGCCATGGTTCTATTTTATCCCAAGCATGGGTATGCCCACCTCGGTGAGACATTTGTTATTTTGCAGACGACACTTCCTGATTCTTGATCCTTGGGCTCACTCATTCAACACATCAGTACAGATTGGTAAAAGATTGGTAATGTATTTTGGCCATCAGATGCTCTTCTGACCTCACACATTAGGGGGCATCTGTTATAACCCTAAATTGCACCACACCTACTTACCTGGCATCAGGCCAACTCATATCCCTTCATTGCCAAAACATCTGTTGAACAACCTCTTTGGAAATCCTCTTGGGTCAAGGCCCACGCGCCCTAACCTATTACTGTGCATGTGTGCACGCTGGCAGGACCACTACAGCCCACGTGTACCTAACAAAATACAAAAATAGGAAAGTTGCCGATGGGACAAAAATATATGGGTCAGTTAACTGAAACTCCCGACCATGCATGGCCGAGAGTTTGTCCAAAACCCTAGCTCCTTCTAGCCTATAAAAGAAGGGGTAGGGGTACCATTTGAAGGATAAAGAATATAGCGAAGAAACTCTTCCCATTTGCCGAATCCATTGTCCCAACCCTTTAGCCTTTCCTCAAGCCAAAGGAGAATTAACGCAAAGCAGTTGGAGGACATAAGAGGAGGAGCCCAGGATCAGGATCAAGGAGCGGTGGCCGATATCGACTTTGATTGTAAGTTGATTCATTTTGAAAATAATAAAAGAATACCTTTCTCATCCCAATGCATGAGTTATCTATGATTTGTTTAATTTGTGCTTAATTTCTAACCCTCAAGTAGAAAAGTAGCGTGCATGCATCGTTGTTTGTTTTGATTGTAGGTTATCGTTGGAAGGAGCAACACCAGCAAATGGACAAAAGTGCAATGGAGGATCTACACCAAACATCAGTAACAAGGTTGGTAGTTCCTTTCCATGTATGTATTGTGAAAGAGGGGTTTAAATTTTGGGTGGTAGGTTAAAAAGTAATTTCTTTACGGTCAAAATCTGCATGCAAGTCTGACCCTAGTTTGCTAGTCCGTAGGGTATTTTTCCCAACAACATGGGGCACTTCAAAGCCTAGAGATAGAATAGTATATCTCCATACCAGGGGTCCGAAGAAATGATAAAAAACATGTCTCCTTTGATAGGATACTCCTCAGGTATAACATCACTTGATTCGACCGAAAGTTCCAAAATGAGTTCCGTGAATACCAACGACTTTTTGGATTTTGTTGAGACAAAATCCAAGTTGGATTCTTGGAGGATAACTATCCATCTACTGATATTTCCATCGATTACACGTTGTGTCAACACGTATTGAAATGGATTCACAACAAGAATGACAGTGGTCTTGCGAAACAAGATGTAATGATGGAACCGCTGGACATCATGAACGACTGCCAATGCAAGTTTTTCAATGCGGGAATAATTGATTTTTGGTCCAACCAGGCCTCAACTTAGGTAATAGATCACGTATTCTGAGAGAAAATCATCCTCCTGAACCAATACCATGCTGATGGTTGACTTTGTAGTGGCCAAGTACAATAATAAATCTTTATTATAATTGGGTGGCCGAAGAAGAGGGGTAGACATGAGGGTGAATTTCAATGCTTAGAAAGAGCGTTGAGCATCTTTGTCCCAATGAAAAGGAATGCCCTTCTTCAGTAAATGCTTGAAATCCTTTGTGATCTCAGCATAGTTTGCGATGAAATGTCGTAAGAAGTTCGCTTTTCCATGTAAACTCTTAAGCCGAGGGATTGTGTACAGGGGAGGCAACTGAACTATCACCTCAACCTTTAGAGGATCGACCATGATCACTATTGTCAAAACTATGAAACCAAGTAGACGACCTGATATTATGTAAAAACTACATTTGTTTGGATTCAAGCGAATCTGGTAGTAGCGACATCGCTCAAAGATAAGTCAAAGGTGTGATGGATGATCAACTCTCTTACAAGATCGTGATGCTAAATCATCAAGATAAGCCTCGGCTATGTGTTTGAGGTCCTGGAAAGCAAAAGACATGGCCTGCAGAAAAGTAGCTCCAACATTTTTCAGACCAAAAGGCATCTTCTGATAAGAGAATGTACCCCACGGACAAATGAAAGCGGTTTTGTGTTGGTCTTCGGGTTTGATCTATAAATCATTGTATCCTGGAAAACCATCCATGAAAGAAAAGGCCTCACGACCTGCGCATTCATCGACTATATGGTCAATAAATGGCATGGGGAAATCATCCTTTGGATAGCCTTTGCTCAAATCATGAAAGTCCATACATACGTGAATCATACCTTTCTTTTTTTTGACTAGCATGGGATTTGACACCCATTGAGTCAATTGAACAGGGTAGATGAAACCAACTTTGAGTAGTTTCTCTACTTCAGCCTTAATAGTTTCTTTTTTCATGGGATTAACTGTACAAAGCTTCTTTTGGACCATCTTGGCATTATTATATGTCGTTATTTCATGTTCAAGGATTCTTGGATCTATGCCTGTAATTTCCTCATAAGACCAGGAAAACACGTCGCAAAATTCTTTAATTAAATCCGTGTAGATTCGAATCTCCTCAGGGGAGCAATCCACTCCGACGAAGATATTATCCATGATGCTAGGGATTCTGGAGATATCGATAGGTATCATTTTAGCGATGGTCACCATATTTCCTTCAACGTAAACAATGTGTGTAGCCAAAGGATTGATAGGACAATCCATATCTCCAGTCATAGTCAGAGTGAATTATCTTGCTTCAATTATTCTTAAATCTGGGAGAAAATAAGATCTATGATGGAGATCATCCCAGGGTCTGTCCAAACTAGTCATTGCCTCAATAATCGCCTTGTCTGAGGGCAAGAATAAGTCTAAAGAATCAGTATCGACAAGGGAACCTTGAGCCCAAATAGGCTCGAGAACTGGATCTAACTCCTGTACGGGATTCAGATCAGGGTTGGGGGAAGATTTCTGGACTATAGAGTACACAATTTCTATCGCGGAAAAAGGCATGGCCATGCCATGGTTTCCTATCCCTTCCATTGTAGCTGATGGGGAAGGAATAGTCCATAGATCATTAAAGTGAGTCGTGTGAAATGATGAGATTTGAAATATTTCAGCCCTAGGCTAGTTGTGGAAAGTCGATATGTAAAGGACATCGCCGATCGGAGGCAGGTAATCAAAAGTACCCATCAAAGGTGGGCACAAACCAGCCCCTACATTGACGATTTTGGGCTGAGGGTTATCAATCATTGGGATAGTGGATACCCCCGATGAAGGTTCAGGATGGGAGAAGGATAAATGATCAATGGACACGATCCAACCCTCGTGTGGAAACAATAAGACCCGAAAAACTGTCACGACCACTGCTTGCATAACATAGGTCCAACTCCTTCCTAACAAGAGATTGTAGTCGAGATATGCATCGAACACTTCAACCTTGATGCACACAGTCTTCCCCCCTAACTGGACGGGGAAAGAGGGGATGATTCCATGTGTTCGAAACAAATGACTGTTGAAAGCAGTAAGAAGAGTAGGTGACAGATACAAAATGGGTTGGCTAATGGCCTTCCAACATGCCAATGACATCATGCATGTATAGGCGCTCTCATCAACCACCATGCAGAAAATGTTCCGAGTAAAAGTTTTCATGGTGTAAGCCACTACTATCTGAAATGCCACGTAGTAAGGAAGACAAGGTTTTAAGTCGGTCGTATCAAGCATGATAATTCCTATATTACAAGTCTCAACAGATCCTAAGGTAGCTAACATAGTCTTTCTCTAGGAAGGGTAGCTCTGGAAGACTTCCAAAGAAGACATCTCACAAGGGGTTTGTGACAAATCCTCCACCACAGAGTAGTTATGGGTGGCCCTTGCATTTGGGTTGTGGGAAGCTTTCTTGAACACACCTTTTGGGATATGTGTCATTGTTTCTCCCAACGTCTTCTCAATCTGGAGAGGAAGATATGGGTTTTCAGCTTCTTTACCCTTCTCATAGGTGTTTGGCATTCTGTAGTCGCATTTCCTAGTTGTCATGTCAATGCTACCTTTCATCATGCACAAATTCGTGGATGAATAATTACTCGTAGATGGAGGGGGTCCTTGACTGCCCCCTTCCACACTTGAATAGGCTTGAGTTAAATTTTTCCCATGTGGAAATGGATTTGTTAACATGACAGGTTGTTGCTGTGCCAATAATTTCTGGGCCTCTGCAAGCTGAGGGCACTGGTGAGTCGGGTGGTCTTTCGTGCAAATATTACACGGATACTTCAAATTATTCTTTTTTGTGTTGCCCCTACCAACATTATTGGTAGGTTTCTTATCCCCCTTACCCTTCTTTCATTGTTTCTTCTTTCCATTAGGCTGTTGGGTGGCCTTCGAGTTTGTCGATTGCACACTGTGTACATCTGATGTTTGAGTAGGGGGAGCAGTTGAACCAATGGTCTGGCTGTCCACTATCTGTTGTATTGACAATTACTACAATTGATTCGACAACTAATCAACGGGATTCATTTGTGCTGAACCAACAATACCATTGGCTTGTGGTCCAAATCTCTTTCTGGTCTTATCAAGTATCAATTGCGGTGCATCTGGAAAAACTTCGTAAAGTAAACCAGATTGAGAGTAAATCAACTCTAGTTGTTGATCTCTCATTATCGCTTCTTATTCTAAAAAGACCCCTAAGGTTGTGACGCCTTTAGATAACTGGGGTATCAAATACTTAAGTAACCAGTCAAGAAGGAATGCTAGTGGGACTGGTACTTTTATCAAACTCTTCTGGCATCTCCATTCTTGGATGTGATCTGAGATATGGTCTTCTTTTGTCTTCTCAAAGTTGGCCAACAATTTGGCGTCGATGTCGTATCTCACAGGTAATTGGAAATGGTTTAAGAAATCCATTTCCAATTCATCGAAGGAAGAGTATCTTGAGTAGTAGAGATAAATGCACCATTTTGCAACACTCCTGATGAGAGTGCATTGAAACAAATGCAACTAGACAGAGTCGTCTCTTAAAGAGTTGGATGAGCACCATAAATGGAAGGTAGTCACATAATCGCATGGATCTTCGTTAGGCTTAGCCTCGAACTTTGGAATGTTTGAAGGAAACTTGGTAGGCATAGGAGGCCAACGTGGATCATAACAGATGGGGTCTTTTAATAACCTTGTCAAGTCTAGAAAGTGCAGTGTTTCCAGAAAAGGTAATTTGGGTTGTTGATTATAACGAGGGAAAAAGGAGGCTGGAGTTTGGTTGGCACCAAGTTGCGAGGAAAATTTGGGTTGTTCGCCAGGGTTCTAGTAATAACCATGGCCATGATCAATGTATAGATTTTGTTCTTGTTGAGATGTCATCAGCTGACTCTCGTAATAGGACGTAAAGGGCTGGGCTTGCATTGCATTCCAAGGATTTTGGGAAGGGTTTCCCCCTGCCGATATGATGGGCATAGGTGTTGAGCCTTTCCTGAGGTTCCATTGGTTATGGAAGGGGTTTTCCCCGGTCGACATCCCTGGCAAGGGAACTAATCCCTACCATGGATTCCAAAGTCCTTGTGAGGAAGGAATTCTTAAGTTTTCCCCATGTGCATGAATAATACCCTGCATAGGATTTTGTTGTCCATAACTGGGGTTGCCTCCAACCGAGACGGAAACTGACGAGAATGTGTTGTTACCAAATGCGTCGAACAAAGAGAACGGTGTCGAAATTACATGCATGCTGTAAAAAGTAAGTCCTTGACTACCTACTTTAAACGAACTCTAGTTTACGTTCGACCCGACGGAGTGCTAGTGAGCACCGCTAAGCAAAGGGGACAAAGGATGTATATGACCCCCTCCATAAGGGAAAGTGTTATAGGGATCTGAAGTGCCCCCCATGGATCCTTGCAAAAGAGTGTTAGAGCTCCCTACCCCTAGACCTAAAGTCTATAGAGTGGAGAAGGAAAGGGCAGAGTTCATATCAAATCTAGGCATCCCATATGAAAATGGAGGGCCTATCGCAATCTGAGTAAAAGGAGCAGTGATCATCGCCATAGATGGAATTAGACCATTGCCCGAGGTAGAGGCGTTCGAGACCATGGTGGTCCGGACCAACGATGTTTGGTTAGGAGGTGGAACACCCCCTATGGTGACAGTTGTAGAGGGAGTATGTGAATTCCCTGAAGAAGTAGTAGCATTTGTCTCCATCACTGCTTGTGAAACTACCTGACACTCGTAAGGTTTAACCTGTATGACGATGGGCATCGATATATTAGTGATCGGAGGGTTATAAGGACCAAGAGATTTTTCTCTGAGGTCAACAATGGTTGGTTCCTCCAGAATCAAATTTTCTCCTCTCAGAGATGAGTCGGGCTAAGTTTCTTGTGGCTTGGTCACCTCAAAAGACCCTTGTTGGTCGCCTAAAAAAACCCTTGTTGTGGGGGTGGTGCCAGATTAACCGGCAGTAGGCCAAGAAGCCTTCGCGACTGCCAGAGCTCCTGATCCTCCATGGTTTGAGAAGATAAATGACACACTAGGGTTTTATATTAACATTAAAATCCATCACACACTAGAAAACTCTCCTATGAAATAAGACAAGAAGATCACTAGCTAGTAGGAAGAGCAGTTACACCAACCAACACTAGAGAAACTTACCGGTGGAAGTGCAACTCAAATATGGAAGCACCCTCTGGGTATACTCTGCAAAGTGTAGCCCGATGTATTCCCTAGGTATCATGGTATACCCCCACAGTCACCTTTTTAAGTCACTAAGATAAAGGAAAATAGGTTTCCAGAGTGCGAACAGTCACTAGGCAGGTACAGTGGAAAGTCGGGTGAACCATAATGAGTAGGGAATCAAGCCCGAAACTTATCAAGGGTATCGAAAGGAAGTGTTCCAGAAGATGACTGAGGACCTTGAATGGATTCGAGACCCACGAAGCTCCGTGGCAAATGCGATCAACGAAATCCCATGATAATCCCTCTATATGTGTTCCCCAATATGATTGGTCCGACTTTGGAGGCATTATCTCCGCTACCTTTCCTTACACGACCTCATGTTTAGCCCCTGTGTTAGAGGGGGGTCTTAGATAAATTTCACGGTTACTGGACTTTGAAGCACTCCCTAGCTTAGACACTTATGTTTATTTTTGTATCCTTGAAGAGTTTCCTCTCCAATCATAAATCAAGGCTCTAGCCTAGACTAAATTGATGGACCCTTCAAACACAAAGTCTAATAACTTTTAATTAGGCATCAATTTTAGTGGTTGTCTTAATTCAAAAGGAGCGGAAGTGAAACCATTGATGTTCTTTAAGAGACGAAAGAGAAGAGCATAAGATGATATTGGAAACAAAACTACTCCTTCTTCACAAATAAAGATTTGCCAAATTGAAACTCTTTCACCAAACTTTTCGTAACTACTTTTCTCAGATCTTTGAAAATAAAAACTTAAATCAAGATTTCGCTTGACTACGAGCTACTTAATGTCCTAAGCATTCAAGTAAAGAAATTAAGAAAACTTTCTTTTTCCTTGGTAAATAAAACAACTAACCTAAACTAATTTACCAAACAAAGAAATGAAAGATTTTTTTTTATTGTTTTACGCTTTAAAACAAGAAATTTGAAAATGAATTCTTTTCGTTTCTTCTAAAGAAAAAAATGGAAAAATGAGGACAAGTCAAGACCAAGAAATGAATTCAGGTCCAAACCTAGATCACAGGGAGTCACTGACAATACCAAATAGGCAGATCAAAGTAGACTTACAAACTTGTCTAAAAACCCTACCAAAGAAAACACAAGAAATATTTTGATGGAAAGAAAGTTATGCTGAGGTCAGACCTAGGCTACAAACTTCTATAATGGAGACTAGGGATAGATCAAGAAAACCTACGAGAAGTGTGACTTATGACAGGGAAGAGGATGAATGCCTATTCTAAGAAAAAATTTCTCAACATAGGCACGCTACTGACACTTCAACAACCATCGTATGTACGTGGGTTGTCCAAAGGTAGGGCACGTATCCACGCATGTAGGCCCACAACAAGCCGATTACACCTCTGTAACTTCTCAAAAAAGATGAAAACCAACAGTCAAGCAAAGGCAGGGAGTATTGGTATGGAAGACCAACATCCCTTAAAGATACATAAGCTTATAGAAACTCAAAAAACAGTGAATAAACTAATTCAAAGCACCCAAAAAGAAATATCCCCAAAGACCCTAGAGGCTTCCCTAGTATGGTCGCCAATTCTACTATAGCGGGAAAACCCCTATACGGACGACACTAGGGTTCTAAAATGTAGGCAGAGCTAACCGTCTAAAGCCTCCTACTTTTTATCAACTATCCCGACGTTATCCCACAATCATACATAAAAGACAAAGTACAAGGATCTAGTAGGCATACCTTAAACTTCACGTCTGATGTCGATCCCTTTTCTCTCGGTTGTTTCCTGACTGCAAGTCTCCTCCCAAGGTTGACCTGCATTCACCAAAAGACAAACAAGAAACTACAAGCATGAATTCTATGTATGTATTGGTGGGTTAGACATCATAACCAAGAAATGTAAACAAATCATAAAGATTTAAGACGTCATTTGGTGGGACGAAAAAAGTACTTCTTTATATTAATCTCACAAAATTCTTTTACAAAATGAGACTGGAATTGCTACTCGAACTTGGTCCTGGAATAATCTTCGCCATGCACCAACTTATTCCACGTGTTCTTCTTCTCTTCAATTCTCTCTAGGGAAATGGCAAGGATTTGCAAAGGAGGAAGATGGCATTCTGGCTCAAACTCACAATGTGGTTGCAAAATATTGGGGAAACGAGGGAATATTTAAATGGGTAGAGCTTCTATTCTCTCGTTCTTATTTTTGGAATGGGGCCCCAACACCTTCTTTTATAGGCCAAAAGAGATAGTAACGGTTGGGGTGACTAGCTATGGACGGTCAAACGGTTAAGTAATGGCATGAAACCTGTATCCATATTCAATTTTCATTTTTCGTGATTTTTTGTGAGTGTACACGATATGTAGTGGTGCATTAAGAATGTGTTCATGCGCAATAGTGGTGTAGGATGCATACACCTTCAAAACAATGGTTTTTAGAAGAGTTTTTCAGTGATGGCTTGGAAAAGATAGCAAGTAAGATGGCTTGATGCTAGGTATGCATGTCTAGTGTAGTTTAGGGTTATAACAGATGCCCCCTAATGTGTGAGGTCAAAAGAGAATCTGATGGCCAAAATACATTACACATATTCACCATTGTATGGAGCGAGTGAGCCTAGGGATAGGAGTTCGGGAGGTTCCATCTGCAAAATAACAATTTGTCTCACTGAGGCAGACATACCCATGCTTGGGATAAAATAAAATCATGGCTGCCATAAAAATATGTTGCGGATCCATGTCATATAACTATATAAAGTGTATTCACGAGCAATACACAGCATATCTACATCTCAAAATCAAAATATATACATGTATAGTATCCATCTTCAAGAATCCAATGATGCTTGATGGATGGAGATGAGGTCTTTACAGCTTGAGAAACAATTTCAAAATATTCAAAAATCAGGTAGGAGTGTAATATAATTGTACGACTTCACTACTCAGAGGTCTTCGATGACTCATTGGGAAAAGACAAGAGGATCTCGATGATCAGACAAAGAACTTCATGGATTTTGAGCAAGGACTTTATGGTACTTTCGAGGTGGCCGACCATGAGGACAAGAGACAAATTACAAAAGGGTTGATTCAAGTTTAGTAAATCTTCCCTTGGAAAAAATCACAACAAAAGATGAGACTCAGGAAGCATGGTATCGACATAAGTTCACGATGCAGGAGGCAACACAAACTCACCAAATGTTTGGAAGGATAACCAAATAGAGAAGGAAACAACTCTATGTAGTGAGAACATCTTCCTAAGGTCGTATTGAATCCTAGGGCTTGATGAACAAACAAAAGAATGTGCTTTGTCCAAGGGTGACTCATTGTGTTGTTAACAAAAAGAAAATACTTTTCCCTTCCTCTTTTTGGGGTATATTTGATTTTTTTTTTTATCTTTTTCAATAATTTTGGGAATCTTTGAAAAAGAATAAAAGAATTCTACGTTACAAAGAAGGATCGAGTGTCGCAGACATACTAGTTCCAAGC
Organism: Picea sitchensis; assembly: GCA_010110895.2. Taxonomy (NCBI): domain Eukaryota; kingdom Viridiplantae; phylum Streptophyta; class Pinopsida; order Pinales; family Pinaceae; genus Picea; species Picea sitchensis. Next base: position 162,586 of record SNQJ01S0003368.1, on the reverse strand, counting down.
ACAAGGAATGCACCGATGCTTAGAGAAAGGGGACATATGAAGGAAAAGGACACTTGGGAAAAATCCTCCATGGGTCAAGGTGTCAAGACGCAGAGGAAAAGTGCTACAAGGCTTGCGTATAAGACATGCTTCAAATGGTTCAGTTGAGAGCAACATGGAGTCGCCATTAGGCCAAATACACAGGGATGAAAATGTGATTAATAAGACACAATGGTAATGTCCTTCGATGTAATTTTAACGAGCCCAAAGAAGGTAAGCTCGACGGTTTTTCATTTTTAAAGAGTCTGAAAAAGTGTAAAAGGAGACTCTACCGGGGTACCTATTTCGAAGGTAGTCTAGTCGTCTGAAAAAGGGGGTAAACTAGCACCGAAAAGACACCTATTCAAAATCATTTTAATGAGTGTGACAAATACAATATCACTCGACAATATTTTCATATTTAAGGAGTCTGAAAATAGCTTAACTATGGACTCCGTAAGGGGTGTTCTTCTTGACCAATTTAACGAGTGTGAAGAGACAAGGTCACTCAAAAATCTTTTCAATTTTAGGGAGTCTGAAAAGAGCTTAACTATGGATTCCATGGGAATTCCTTTTCCGTAAATTTATTCCCTCAGGCATGAAAAAGGTTAAACGTGTACCTGAGAATACTCTTCTAGTGAACCGAAGTTCCTAGAGTATACCTTTGTTTGTACGTTTGACCATCCAGACCGAAAAAGAGGTAAACTATCGTCAGACAAACGTGCCTTTGAATTTTAGTTTGGCGAGCGTGAAGGGAAACAAGATCGCTTGACAATATTTTCATGTTTAGAGGGTTTGAAAAGGGCTTAAAATAAGACCCATTGTTTTTGGGAGTCCTGAGGGTGAGGTTAAAAGTGATAATGAATCATACAAGTGAGGCTTAAACTCGTAATTAGGAACAACTAATAAGGAATCTTGAGCCTATGATCATTAATGATGACATGGACACCAAAATGCAACCAGGATCTACCTAGAGAATCCATGTGAAAATAGGCTCTACCACTAAATTACGACACTTCTAGAGCAGAAGTGAGGGTTTTGTGTCACGATTCGGTGGGATCGATCCTATGGGAAAGTGAAAAAGACAGTGAGGTGCAACAAGTGGAGGTGGAATCCTATCTTATATGCACAAAGTTGGAATTTTTTTTTTTACCAAAAGACCTTTAAAAATGACCCAACTCTCAAAACATTTCCCAAATACCCAAAGTAACACTTATCGTAACATCCCTCGAGAAAGTCAAGAACCATAATGAACGATTTTCAAGCTAGAAAAAATGACAAAAGGGTCCAAACAATGACAAAAAGGGGCCAAAAAGTCTATATATAGAATGTTGGAAACTCATCACCATTGTAAATTGAGAATTGACAAAAAGTCAAAAAACACCCCTTTGTTGAAAGATTTGATTCCGGGAGCTTCAGTGGATGAAACAAATTTCCGTTTGGACCAAGTAAGTACAAACTAGCCTCTCTTGCATTTCCATTCTTCATTTTTGCATTTATTTTTGTTTTTTTGGGGGGCGATGACCTTTAAAGAGGTCGGCCTTGCGTGTACGTGGGTTGTCCAAGAACAACTCACGTGTACACGCGGATAGAAGATAAAGGACATGGCACCATCAAGCAAGTCCCTCCTATGCACAATTTTTATTTCAATGATAGTAACTATTGTGGGGACATTCTTGTGTTTACCAATCCATGTTATGAATCTTCTTTGCATCATGAAAATCATGTTCCTGATAGAAAGGTCCCTAGAGGTAATATTAATTTGTTTGATGAATTCATGAATCATCCCTTTGAGGTACAAAACCTAAACCCTAAATCTAATTCAGTTAGTACCTTCATCATTACTGGTAAAACATCTATTGGGTGGCATGTCTTGGAGGTGGGAGATCGCTTCTTTTGGGTATTGATTAATCATTTCTCCGCATAGTACACATCTGTTGGTTGGCATTTTGGTTGTTCCTCCATGCCTAAATTTTTCAAACTCATAAGACTTGCATGCAAATAAAATGACACATTCCTTTATGCTAAATTTCATCTGACCTGAGTCCAAGCTAGTGGTTTCTTTCCTCTGTAAATAAACAAACAAAAAAAATAATAATGATAATAATAATAAAAAAAATCGGGAAGGGCTAGATTAGTTTTGGGTTGACTTTGCTTTTACTCAGTTTATTTTCTCTCTTTTATTTCTTTTTGCTTCCTTTTCATTTTTCCCTTTCTTACAAGCAGAAGTGATGGATCAATGATTGGTGATATCAAAAGGTATGTTACATGTATATTTTTCATTGATTGACCAAATGTGTTTTGGTCGACAACAGACTTGCATGTGAACTGAGTTTCCTTCCTTTGTCATAATTCCTCTCTTGTCTACCATTCGCTTGCTACACGGGACATCCTTGCTCATCACATTCATCAGTCCTATCCCCATCTTCATCTTTTCCCTTTCTCCTCCCCCTTCATTTTGAGATGCCTCTAGCATACCCGTTGTGGATGCTCAGTATTAAACTTGTGTCTTTCTTCAACACACATCCATGACAATTTTCTAGCCTCATAATCATTTTGTCATGTTTCAAAGAGTTGTCCCTTTGGTTTATACAACAGGAACAAACCTCCTCATACTTACCACTTTCCATGAGTTATTCCATGAATTCCTGATCCATGAATCCCTTGACCTCCATTGTGTCTCCCCCTATTGTATAGCCTAGTCCACCTAACCCTATTAGCCTCATCTTGTCCCACATCGAGTCATCCTCAATACTTCCATTACCCTTCCCTTTCCATTCCTTCATAGAATCAAGGATCGTAAGTTTTTTGTTTCAAGTTGCACCCCACTGTAAGAGACGTGCATATGTTGTTTGGCAATTTTTAACAATGATTTCCATCAACTATACTTAGCCGGTAAAGATTTGCCAGGATTCCCCTCTCATTTCACAACTTCTTTCTTAAAGCCATGTGTGCTCTCGTTGAGTTTCTACTAGACATTTGAGGAAGATTCCTTCAGATACCTCGACATTCAAGAATGTTCTAAAACTTACCATATGTATTTATTAATGAATTTCCATGATCGCCAATCAACATATTTTATTGGATAAGAAATTAGGTTATGTAGGGTTTGTTGCAACTCTTATTGATCAACCAGTTTGGGTAATGAATGTCGTGCCAAATGATGGGCTAGACACACTACCCTTTATATTTGATAGAGTCATGTTTTGGGTTTATCACGATTGGTGTGAATCTTTCAATACTTATCCAAGAACATACAATCTCATCCATGCAGACCATCTCTTCAGTAAATTAACATCAAGGTGTAATTTGGTTGATACCATTTTAGAAATGGATAGAATATTGAGGCCAGAAGGATGGTTTATAGCGCATGATACTTCCATGACTGTCGAGCAATTATTACTTGTCATGCACTCCTTGCATTGGTGCGCCAATACTAAAATCATGCAGAGGCACGGAAAACTTATTGTTTCCCTAGACTAGACTACTTGGTGAACCCTACAAACAAAAGTGTATTTTATGTTAAGTGTTAATCATTGATTTTAATTGTCTTTATTTATTCAAAAGGGTATGGATGTGAAACTTATTATGTTTTCAAGAGACAAAAGAGAAGAAAAAATTTAGAGCATTCATGTAAAAGAAAACTAGGTTCTACAATTGAAAATTGGCTTTTAAATAATTGTAAATGCAAACTTTTCAAAGTAGTATTCCAAGATCCTAAAATATTTTTTTTTTTCCTAGAATGCGTTTTCATTTTATAATGTAAATTCAAACTACCAAACCTTCAAGGAAAAATCATAGAAGGAACTTTGAAAAAATAACTCTTTTCTTTTGTAATAAAAAACATATGCTACAACTACCAAACAAAAATGCATAACTAAATGCAACAATTTTTTATTTTTTGAAATCTTAGGAAAGAAATTCAGAAGTAAATGATCTTTTTCATTTTTCAAAGAATAAACAAGCTAAAGAGAAAATAAACCCAAGACTAACATGGACCCTAAACCACTGCTTGAATGTGGGGATTCACTGGAATCCACAGGAGGATCTAATGCTTATAATTTCACCCTAAACCTTCAAAGTAAACAAAATAAAATAAATAAAAAGAAAGAGTTCTTTAAAAAGTGCAAGATAAATTGAATCTTTAACCCAACCAAACACAATTAAAAGAGACCCTGAAGAGTTTCAAAAAGGCCTAAGAAGCACAAAGATTCTTTTCAGGAAAGGAAAAGTCTTTTTTTTTTTAAATCCTTCCAAAACACAGAGACACGTGTTGTAAAAAAGTATCTTGCGTATGTATGTGGGTTGTATACTATGCAGATTGTGTATGTACGTGGCCTATACGAATGACAGGGTGCGTACACCTCTGTAAAATTTCAAAAATAAAAAGGTTTGGATAGCCAACTGGGAAGGGAAGGATGGTAGGCACTTGGAAGGTGACCAAAGACCCTAACTGACTTAGTAAACTTGGAAAACTAAAAAAGAAACCGAAAAAACAAAATCAAACCAAAATCTCCCACTAAGACCCTAGAGAGACTCCCTAGTGGAGTTTCCAATTCCGCTTCAGGGAAAACCCCCCTATACTGGGTCTAAGGTAAAGGAATATCACTAACTCCCTTAAAATACTTTTCTACCCTTAAGCTACCCCAAACCATCTAAAACAAATGACGAGAAAGAAAGGAAAGAGAGTTAATGAGTGAACCTTTAGTCCTTGCGGTTGGTGTTGGCCTCTTTCACTTGTTGTTGCCTCCTAGATCATGGATCTCCTCCCAAAGATGACCTGATTTAGGTTAGGAATACAATGCAACAACATATTCAATCTCTGTTGATCACTTTAAAAGTATATAAACAAATATAAATGCGTAAATTGACAAAAGCATGTAAACATAGGATTTTGGAACAAGGATGAACTCTTTTATTCAATTTCAAGGCAAAAAGGATTACAACCTTTGTTGACAACTACTCCATGAACCAAGTCTAGGATCCTATATCATGGCTCTAAGTGCATAAATGCTAGATTATCTTTTCGTAACCAACATATCACCAAGGGAAGGAGGAAGGGTTTCATAAGGAGAAAGTCTGGAGGGGAAGGTTGAGGCTAAAACTCAAAATAGGATGCAAATCTTGTGATAAGAAAGGGAAGGATTTTGGCAGAGTTTTCTTATTCTCTTTCTTATGTTCATAAATGACACCCCAATACCTCTTTTTATATGATACAAATATGTTTATTCTGTTTGGGGACTAGCTACAAGGGGTAAAATGGTTAGGAAAACCTCCATACCCTGTAAACTCCATTGAATTCCGCACAATTTTATATTTTTTACAACTTTTGGAGGTAAACATAGGCTATATAGTATGCAACATGCATGTTTACGTAAGCTAACTATCATGCAACATGCATTTCTATGTGGGCTATTAGTTCAGTAGGGCACATACACTCTCCAAAAAATGGTTTTTTAAAAAGAACCCTCAACATTATTTTGGCAAAGTATGCAAATGGGAGGGCCAATGTCTTCTATGCATAGATAATGAATTTTTGGACTATAAAAATCTTCTTCGTCTTCTCTAGAAACATTATAGCATTCCAGCACCTCTTGAACAGTTGAAGAATATCTAGGAGCACTACATAAGGCTGCTAGTATCTTTGAATCTTCTGGTGTAAAGATCTTGGTCTTGACAATTTGCAGAGTTGTGTCTACTGAAGGGTTATAGTCTTCAAACTTGAAAGTTACCTTAAAGTTGTGAGTTAAGTCTTCCCAATCTATTCTTCCTCCGTGTACTTCTAGTTCTAAGTACCAGTTCTTTGGGATCATATATAGAGTGTGTACAAACAAGTGTGTACATTCCTTCTTAGATACTGAGCTCCATGCCGCATTGCATTGTGTAAGATGATCTATAGGACAACTCAACCCGATATAATTCTGTGTGATATATTCAGTTTTTATTATGAACCTGACCTGTAACATCCTTCTTCATTGTTTCCAATTATCTATTCTATCCTTATGCGTATCCCACCATCTTGCAGGAGTCACTTTCCACACAATATCTATAGCTAGAAATATTTGTTGTTATGGTATCTTCAATTCAAATTATCTTACACAATTATCTACATATGATAATCCATCATACTTTGGGGGATCACATACCTAAGCTTCCATCTAGTGCAATGTGTGGGTAATACAAGCACAACTCCTTGTAGATACCTCATGTAACCTTTGTTTTTAATTTTCCAGGGCTTCTTCTGAATCTGACACACAAGAACTGATACTTCACCAACTTAGCATACCAACAGTTGTAGTATTAACATAGTCATATATCCATGTGGTCATAATTTAAAGGTTATTGAGCCCTTTTCCCCTTGTTGATTCCACATATCGTCTGCCTTTGGTGGGAACCAATGGTGCAGTAACTCTCAAGTCTACTACTTCAAATATCATTTTTCACTTCTTCAGATCAATAATAGTCTGGTTATCAAAATCTCAAACAAGTCCAAGAAAATATGGATAAGGTTTACTACCATATACTATTTCTATTACTTTAAAATCTATTGTGTTGCACACTTCATCGATGTTAACAATCACTCCTGTCAGTCTTCCAATCAGGCCAATCATGTGATGTTTTTTTATCCTCAACTGAATAAGTGACTAGATCAACTTTGGTTTTCCCATCATTTCCAATGTCTTCTTTAGAATGAGATTCACATTAGATCCTAGATCCAATATGATATTATCCATATCATAATCTCCTACCTATACATTAATTCATAATTCATTATTCGTCCTTTTCTGATGTTGTACCTGTTTAACTGCTTGTTGTGCACTAGGTGCTTCTTTATCTTGCATGTTGGACACAACGACCACAATAAGAGAAGGGATTGAATCAGTGTGATGATCTTTTACACTTCTTTTAAAAAATTAGTTAGAAATCACCATTTACTAATTAGTTCCATTCACACTTAGTTGCTTGCATGTAAACATATCTCAACAACATACATCAACAATAAAGAACTTTGAACCATCACAATAATGAACACAAAGAGCACCAAATATATGTTTAAGTTCTTTTAATTATATGTTACAGGAGACTATAATCTCAGGTTTTATCAGAACCAACTAAAAAGAGAAACAACTCTCAATTGCAAGACCCAACCTTCATATATTATCACCAACCAAGATGTGAGGAATCCAACCCTCAAGTACAAGACCCGACGTGTAGATAGAAAAACAATTGTCAAAATGTACCAACACTTTATACCAAGACAAGTGCATCAACTATGCACAACACAACCTGTCACCTCAACCTGTCTCATCAATATCATCATCCAAATATGATATACTCACAAAGATAAATCATCAAGTCAACTCTAAACCATATGCACAATATCTCCAAGTTAACCAACAAGGTACCTCTATCAATACACTTTACTCTCCATAAACCAAATACCATAAACCCTTACACAAGACCATGTGCCAAAACTATACCTTTAATCATGTATCAATCATCAAGACCTATACCATACCATGCAACAATTGGAACAATTCCAATATGCAAATTTGATGTGGTTACCAAACTGCCAACTTTATGCAACTTCCAAATATTTTGTCATGGTTTTTCTTCCGCGATTCTGCTGTTGTGGTTTTTCTATCACGATTATACTTCCACAATTTTTCCACCACGATTCTTCTTCTTCATTTGTGCTACCATGATTTTTCTCTATCAATAATACCTGCCCAAATAATCTTTCACAAATGGATATTCAATATGCTAAAATATCACACTCATAAGAGACCCTTTCTATCTTATTTATACTTCTCCAAGTAGCTTCCTCTAGGGGTTATCTTCTAACTAAATTACACAACTTCCTTCTTTTGGGGTTAACCCACTTTTAACCACTTTGTCCACTTACAACCACTTTATCCACAAATAGTAAACTCTCCACTTCTAGTTGTAACTAATTTATTTTTAATTGTTTTCCTGTTGCAACCACTTAACCCATGACTAACCACTTTGACTGGTCAACTTCTTCTAGGAGCTTCCAGAATAATTTTATTTATTTGACATTCTAGGGGATTCTAGATAACTCATGAGGGTTCTCCAACTTCACATGGCCATAAATCTTTAACTATGAGGAGTTATGTGACGTTCCACATATCATCAGAAATGACATTGCATATACTATCCATCTTTAATAGTTTCTCATGCAAATTCACTAATCTTCATTACATTATTTCTCAATCAAAATTGGGTTCCCTAACCACACTATTGGGCTAATCAACCACCTAACCATTTGGACTTCACAAAGCATCTTCCCGTGAGGGATTTCACCATAAGGGAACCACTTTGAGAAATTTCGCCAAGAGTGTCTTCCTGTGAGGGATTTCACCATAAGGGGGCCACTTTGGAGTTTATCTATTTGGTTCTTCCTAACAACCATGACATGAAATCAATGATACAACTCCCTTTAATATCAACACAACATATGCTACCACTTGACATCAACCATTTGACAACAATTACATCAATGACCATATAACCAATAATCAATATATCAATGATACAAAAAAATCACTATGACAATAATTGACATCAACACTTTGACATCAATCCTTTGACATCAATGAAAACATAGTACAACAATATCCCCCTTTGGCATTGATTGAAACACCAACATGATGTCAACACCAATCATTCATAACAACACTTGGACATGAAAATGCTCATGCTCCCTCTGTGATCATTGCTCCTCATCAATGTTCATTTCTCCACATCAATGTGACTATCTCTCTCCCTTTGAAATCAATGGAAAAGGTTATTTCTCTCCTTGGGTCTACTCCCCATGCCTGAACTCTCTTTTCTAGATTCCTTTCAGTTTCCTCTGAATAATCTCTCCCCCTTTCGATAAGGGATATTACGATGATGCAATGTTGGTGGTATAGTTTCCAATCATCTCTCCTCCTAGAATCATGTTGCTGCAACCAATCATGGGAAGAATAATAACTCCCCCTATGGGTATGTCTCCCCCTATCTTCTCTGCAAGATGAAAAATATGCTACCACTGCAATATGCTTATGTTGCAAATTATAATTCTCAATCGTAACATAGATCAACTTCTGAAGAATGATATTATCTTCCTATGACAATCCTTATACATGTCCATGCATCAAATTCATGCCATACCATACATCATGAAGAAAATTATATGTCAACAATGAATAGAGAATCATGAAAAAAAAATCAACCATCTACATCTTCTGCCATACTGTCTGTCAACCATGCACAACACCCATGTACATTAATACCATACAATATACCATAAGATATCATCAATGGAGTGTGTAAACCATATGACAAGAACATGTGCCAACTGTGTACCAACCATATGTCTCTATCAACATGCCAACCATGTCCCTCAAACATGTGTCATATCACTCATGATATGCCTCTACCATGAACCAAGTGCCACAACCATGTATCTCAACCATCAATATATCAACGAAGCATCTCAACTATATCATCCCATACATCATGTAACAAATCAAGAGCATAAAATATGCACCAAACCTCAACAAGATGAACCACAATCAATATGTGTTCCCATATATGTATGCCATATCAACCATAAACCATGTGCCAATCATACTGCTAGCAAATTCTTCAACCAATGTACCAATCATGCATCAACTATAGACCAATCTATGATTCATCAATGATGTATAACATAACCACTTCATCAACTCATCAACTACATGTCCCAATATGTAACTCAACCACATTCCAAATGCATGCACCAAGACATCCAACAAATATGCCTCTAACAATACATCATAAGATATGTCAATGGAGCTCACATATGTACTAGACATGTACTATAATAGATTTACCTCAAACATCATTCACTACAACAAGTACTAAGAAACCAATAGTACCTCCAAAACATATACCAAGAGTTTTCCTCAATAGATCAATGATATATCTTTATATAACATCAAATCATCATGATATATCTCATAAACAAAGTGCCATAACCTCACTGATAAAATACTTAACATAAACAAAATTGTTCCTTAATAGAAAATTCCTTAATCCACACTCTAGGGTTAGTATCATGCATCCAAGATAGGCATCAAGCATATGGTCCAACAATCAAACACATATTATCACCATACATTCATCAACCACACATACAAACATGAAATATGAAGTAGAGCATCTCAGACCCTGTAAAAATTGAGTTAGATCATTAAACCATGATGTAATTTATATGTACACCCCTCTTCTTGAGGCTTTTTCCATGGGTACGTGACTTGTTCCTCAATCATATTACGTATGTACGTGACCTTTCTATATATCACCTCACATATGTATGCGACTTCTTCCACAAGATCCTACATATGCCTCAGAAGATGTAAGGCTTGATCTTTCCTCATGGATGTCATTTTGTTCTAGTTGTTCAGTCTTCTTCATCCACTTATGAAAGTGTTCAGGTTTATCTGTACTTGTACTCTGAGCTTCCATCCTTTTAACATTTTTCCCTTCCAATTTACATGTTGTTGGCCCTTGACCATGTTTTGAGGGATCTGATCAAGTTTGACCTATTTTTGGGAATTCGACAGCCTGTTGAAGGAGGAGCGCAAGACAAAGCATAGATTAGGGGATATCGACCCATTTTTGTGTCCTTTTTGGGTTTTTGGGATTATGTAATGGGCATGGGATTTTGTCGCATGGGTTTACCCATGTTTAGTCCTATTTTGTAATGTATAAATAGATGTCTAGGCTATGTAAGAAAAGAGACAAATCTATGTGATGTAAGGATTATAAGCTAAGTGCTGAGTGAAAGTATGATTTGTATATGCTCTGTGCATACTGGGAAAGACTTGCAGATCTAGGTGAAAGGTATTGTAATAGACTGTGAGGTGCTTTGTGCTATAATGCAAGGAAGGAGGATCTAGTGAGGTGCACAGATCTCCTATCCTAGGCGAAGTAGGGTTTTGATGCTCTGTGCTTGTAACCGATTGACTGAAGACAATAAAGAAGAAGCTTTGGTGGATGTATCCCCAGTGTGAGGGTGAACCACGTAAAAATTGTGTTGTTCCTCTTTGTGCTTGTCGTGATGTGTTTATAACTTCTCTTGCTAAGTGCTTTGATAGAGATAGATAAATCTGCTTATGCTTTGTGCTAATAATGTGTAATAATGTTAGATCTGACCTATATGAAGGTGCTTAGAACTTGATCTGCTAAATATAACCTGCATGTTTATGATAAAGTGCTTAAATACATCATATATGAGTGAATTATGTGATTCTCTGTTCTATCTGCGCAGTAGTATTGGTTGAATATTGATGAATTGTTAATGTTAAGTGCTTTGTTAAGTATTATAATCACAGATCCGTGTCCCAGCTAAGGTTGCAGACACTTGAGTCCTGCACCCACCCTTGCCTCTACCTTGGGTGAGACTTCATATTCTTTACAGGTGTTTCCAAAAGGGACAGTAGTTCGGTTTTTGTTGGTGTGTTGTTGTAGCGTTGAACCTTGGGTCTGCCCATGTGCCAACAAATGGTTCTGTTGTCCGAACCTGAAACTATGATTGCAAGGAACTGGAGAATTTTTTTTTGCATAGATCTATTGCTGAAGTGCGTAGTATCAAACCTAAAACTGTGATTATTGGGAACTAAGAAAGAAGAAGCTTTGTGCAGAGATTCGACCTGAGATTGTGAAATATTTGTGCATATATATGTTTCCCTAGTGCGCAACATTGTACTTGACTTGAGGAGATTTGTGCCAAGGAAAGAGGCCAGATATGAAGGAAAAAAAAAGGTAATATTTGTAAGCTCTATGCTCTGATAATGGTAAGAATAGTGAAAAGTTCCATATCTAGAAGCTTTGAGCTCTAGAAAAGTAATATAATTGTAAAATTGTGTTTCTAAAGTATGGATCTAGGTGTGTTTGATAGATTCTGTCCTAGCTTGAAAACTAGGGCACTAATAGATGAAAGAAGGTTTGATATGAGTAGATCTGATAAGAATAGTGAAAGATATGTTATACCTATGCATAGAAAGAATGTTTGTACTAAAAAATGGATGCAGGATCCTAGAAAGAATTTTTTGCAGGTTAGCTCTTATGAGCCTAGCGTGCAATACAGAAAAGGCTGGGGATCGCCTAAATAAAAGAGAGGATTAACCCTCTGTTACAGTTGTAGAAAACCAGGACATCCTGCTAAGGAATTCCCTGGGAAAATACCTAGTTGTCTTTGTTGTAAATCTATGGACCATGAAGTGTTGGATTACCCTAGAATGATTGCTAAGCTAGAAGGAATGAATCTGAATCAAGAAAACCCTAAGGTAGATCCAGAAATAGAAGAACCCAAGAAATAATCAAAAAAATTATTGCTACAAATGAAAGAAACCCTCAATGACCACCGACATGTTAGATTATCCGAGATCTTCAAGGAAAAAGAATGCATTGAAGCAATAATAGGAGACTTCGACATTGACTGTGTTCTAGATAAGGAAACACAGGTGAATATCATAACAAAGAGAACTTGGGAAGCTATAGGGAATCTTGCTATGATCCCTTCATTAGGAGGAATAAGGTTATTCAGAGGAAAGTTGATAAACGTTATTCAGAGGAAAGTTGATAAACCTATGTGGGAAGTGTTGGAAGATTGGTTGTTGTGATTGATGTCAACCCTAGTCATGGGTTTTGGACCGCAAGATTGATGAAGGTATTTGGACATGAAGGAAAATGCACATGCAGATAAAACACCAATGGATGGATAGTATACATCATATTGTTTCTGGTGGTATTTGGCACGTCACGTGGATCCTCGTCATTGAGGATAAATGAATTTTTGAAGATGACAAAGTGAATTGAAGAAGGAATTACATGTAGGCCATGAAGATAATTAAAGAGAAGAATTGCAAAATAAGAAAGTGTCAGGTCATACCTAATGTTAAAAGGAAGTGACATAAATGGTATAAATAAACATCATTATACATTCATTTTATACAAGTTGAATTTCAGAGAAAATCAGAAGTAAAGAAGGCCGGATTTCAAGGGAGGATGAAGTCTTTTGGTGATGTGTTCTAAGGTATGTTATTTTCAGGTCATCTTACCATTTTTTCTATAAATTGTTTTCTAGAATTATTCATATGGTGAAATCGCTATGGTATTGAGAAGACATATCAAGGTACCTTTGGTAAAAATTTCAGCTGTTGATTCTCTATAATTATGGAGATACACTCCGTGGAAGATAGGGTTTGTGACCAGTCCTAAAGTTAGTCAATAAAATAGTGTTCCAGGTAAAATAGTCATAACTTATTCATACATAATCCCAATGAAGTGGGACCACTTCCATTGGAAATAGTACATACTGTAGTTTCTTGTGTGCACATTTCAGAATCATATGTTAACTATTGAGCGCGGGGCATGCTGTACAATTTGGGTCTTCTGAATAGACCAAAATTGAATAAAGTCTACCATACTTTCTATAACCTCCTTTTGGGGAGGATTCAAGGAGTGAAAATTGGAGGAGTTTCAGAGAATACATTGAATAATATTATCTATAGGATCAAATTACTCCAAGAATTAAAGAATTGCAGAAATTGAAGAAGTCTCAGGAAGCATTATCAAGTTCTATGTAATGATTGGTTGATGGTGATGATTTAATGTAAAGTTTTATTATCTCTCATATATTCTTGGGTGGAAGGAAGGGGAAAGGATGGAGAGTTCAAATCTCTCTTGATATTGGAGGATTTTATCTTCCTCTTGGAGGTTTATCCCTCCCTTTACATTTGGAAGCTGTAGCTACCTTTGGAAGTCATTACTTCCCTTGAACAATAAAATATTGATTATTTCTCATATATTGTGCATGGTGTATTATGGTGTATTGGTGTAACTCTTATACTATTGTTCATTTCTCATTGGATATATTTGAATGGTTTAAGGATAAGTTGAAAAAGGTTTTAAATTGTACTTGATATTGATTCACCCCCCTCTCAGTATCAACAATTGGTATCAGAGCATGTTACCTTCAGTACAATTTAACCACTGGAAGGAAGATCCTATGCAGAAATGGAAGACAACATTCCAAATGGGATTCCACCATTTGATGGAAGCAATTTTGAATACTGGAAAAATAGAATGGAAACTTACTTGAAAGCTCTTGGGGCATATGTTTGATTCTCAGTTGCTTCAGGATACAATGCTTTGAAGAAACCAAAGACTGCAACTCAGAAGGAAGCAAAAATGAACAACAAACTGGCAATAGATACCATCCTGGATGGATTGACAGATTCAGTGAAATCCAAGGTGGGATCATGTGCATCAGCAAAAGATATTTTGGACAAGCTACAAGACCTTTATGCAAGGGAAGAAGTAGAAGAAGAGGAAAAAGTTGAAGAAGATTACAACATCTCAGATTTCAAAGAAGAAAATAGAGGCCGGTTCTTTTGATTTAGTTGTGAAGGAGTAGGACATGTTGAATTTGAATGTCCACATCCAAGGATTGAAAGAGATGTCAATGAATAAGAATAAAATTATGAAGTAGAAATGATTCAACAAGAAGATGAGAATCTTAAAAAATTGAAGCACGTTGAGATTGAAAATAGCAAGCTCAAAGACAAGGGTAGAAAACTAAGAAGTGAATTGGGTAGTTATGAAAAGATAGTTGTAAGCTTAAAGAAACAATTAGAAGACTTTTAGAAACTAAGATAAGAAACCATTTCCTTGAAAACTCTACTCAAATAAGCAAGAAGAATAGCATAAGTAAAGAAGGTCCAAATGATAAAGAAAGAAGAAGATTGTGAGAAACTTGAACAAGAAGTTGTCTCATTGAGGAAGAGCTTAAGAAACTCTCAAGTGCCAAAAGAATTAACACATCCTGGATGCATGGGTGAAACTTCATACAAATAATATGCAAATACCAACAATAAGGTTGAAGAAAGAGCTCCACAGACAGTTGATGAGAAGTGGACCAGGATACCAGAAAGAAGGAATGATTACAAAAGAAATGAATATCCAAGAAGACCTCCTACCTTCAAGAATCAAAGAAGATTCAATCAGTATGAAGGAAACTACAGAAGAGTAGATCATGAACCCATATGGACTACATCACAAAGAAGGTCACTTACTCCCAGGTGTCAAAATTTCTTTCTTGGTCATTGTTATACTTGCAAAATTTTTGGACATAAGGCAATTAATTGCAGAATCAATGAAAGGAACAAATACACAAGAAACATGAATGGTGTAAACAAAATATATGGAAATAATCATGGATTTGTCAACATAAGTTATAATTCAGTTTATCTGTTGATGGACAAAAATATTGCATGCTACAAATGCAATTATCTTGGTCACAACGCACGAGATTGCAGATATATGAATGAAGATGTCCCTATGCCAACCACAGTATGGAGAAGGAAAGAGATTCCAAACAATGAATATTTTCGAATAGCATTAACCACTGAAGAATGTAAATAAGAAGATGAATGGTACATAGACAGTGGATGTTCTTCACAGATGACCGGGGATCAAGACAAATTCATCAGCTTGAAGAGAAAGGGTGGCAATGTTTCATTTGGAGATGACTCATCTGCCAAAATAATTGGAGAAGGTGTAGTAGAGCTTGGAAGAAAAAATGTAAAAGAAAAGAATGTTCTATTGGTTGAAGACTTGAATCATAATCTACTCAGTGTTAGTAAAATGTGTGATCAAGGATACACTCTTACGTTTGATTTCCGAAAATGTAAAATCAGAGAAAATAACTCAGGAAGATTGGTTGCAACTACAACAACAAGACTGAACAACATATACATCATAGACATGAAGAAGAGAGAGAAGACAGAAGCCACACAAAAGGATTGTAAGGAAGAAAAAGTCTCAATGACCAAAAATAAGGATGAAGTATTATTGAGTGCCACAGGTTCAAGGGGAGCAGCCCCAAAGAAGAGAGTTACATTTTTCCATTAAAATTAGGGGGAGTAGCCCTAACCTTTTCCATTGATGTCAAAGGGGGAGAGAAATTGGGATCATGATGATAGGGGGAGCATGAGTGTTTCCATCAATGACAAAGGGGGATATTGTTGGAAGAATGGTTGTTGTCATTGATGTCAACCCTAGTCATGGGTTTTGGACCACAAGATTGATGAAGGTATTTGGACATGAAGGAAAATGCACATGTAGATACAAAATCCATGGATGGATAGTATACATCATGTTGTTTCCAGTGGTATGTGGCACGTCACATGGATCCTCATGGTTGAGGAGAAATGAATTTTTGAAGATGACACAAAGTGAATTGAAGGAAATTACGCTGTAGGCCGAGAGATAATTAAGAGAATTACAAAATGTCAAGAAGTGTCGGGGTCATCCCTAATGTTAAAGGTAGGCATAATAAAATGGTATAAAATCATTATACATTCATTTGATTAGAGTTTAATTTCGGAGGAATCCAAAGAAGTAAAGAATGGCCAGTTCAAGGGAGGATAGAGTCACTTTTGGTGATGTGTTTTAAGGTATGTTGATCCGGTTAATGTGGGAACACAATGGGAAATGCATAGAAGTACACATAAACACAGAGATGTGATGGAAATAAGACTTCATTTCAAATTAATAACAAATGGTGAGAGCTTATGTTTCTGAGGAATGGAAATAAACTAGCTAGGTGACTGGCTTATCTCGAGGAAGAGATGTGACGGCTACTAGCATCCATGAGAAGATGATTACAATGAGAACAAGAGGTGCTTTTTACAATGGCTTGAGAATGCCAGGTTAGTAGACATCCAAAACCTAACCCTAGGAATTAGGCGCCTACAGAGTCATGGGCCTCTTTGGAGTAAGTTAGTACATCAACTTCCGGTCGTGCTTGATTTCGCATCTGATCTCCCATTTAAGTGTGATGGTTAGGTTGTTGGAAAGGTATCGTCGGGGGAGATTCATTTTGGGGGATAAATCATGCCTTTGGATATCATTTGGAACCTAGATCTCAAAACTTCATTTAGGCCTCAAATGGCCCCGAAAGTTAAAACACTGCTAAAAATAGTAAATTGCCAAAGTGCTAGAAAGGAATTGTTTTGAGCCAGTTCGAAAGGTGGGTGGCCACCGATATCCACCGGATCCAATCCTACCTCCTTGGGAAGAAATGATCTCCATTGGAACAGGTTCCTCCATGAGATGGGGAAACTTTCTTGAACGGATCCTGATGAGCCATTTGCCTTGGTGAAGGTTTGGCTGCTTTGACCTTCGATGGGTATCCTTTGTTTTCAGGTGTGCTTGATACGTGTATCCATGATCTGATCAGTTGAGATTCAGGTCCATCACGATCTATGTTGCTTTCTGTTGGTGTAGGTTGTTTAGCTGTCGGATGTTCTAGTGGGGTGATTGATTGATTGATTGATTGATTACGTTGATTGATTGATTGATTGATTGATTGTTGATTGATTGTTGATTGATTGATTTAGTTGATTGATTACGTTAGTTGATAGAGATAAAGAGGGAGGTCGACATTGAACACTGGGTGCGGACTAGGGAATGGTGGAATACTGAGCTCAAAGGCACTTTTTTCCCTATGTGGCAATTGAGGGGTGTATGGCCCATATAAAGCGGACAAAGCTTGGTGGGGTCAGTGGCGTTCCTTTTGCCAAATTCAGCCACTTTGTCACCCCTTGAAAGTTTTGTTGCACCTGATGTTGATCATGTGGTTGCTTGGCCTTGGCATTTGAAATATATCCAAGATGTCATGAACACATTGTGAGGATGTGTTGGATAGCAATGGAATTTGTTTTCCTTATTTGCCTTAGACTGGACATGAGCTGGATCTTCCTGGGTAGCCACAAATGACATGGCTATGTCCGTGGGACATAGTGGAATCCAAGCCCTTGAAAGGGGGCTATTTAGTTGAGCTATGGAGAGGCAGGTTGGCAGGCTCTCATCCATGTCGTGGATGCTTTGGGTGTGCATCGCCGAGAATGGCTGCAATCATCTGATTGACGATCTCTATCCGGCCATCAATTTGGGGATGGAAGTCGTGGACTTAGTGAGCTTGGTGTCCAACATGTGACAGTGGACCAAAATGTCTTGGGAACCACATCGATCGAGATGATAGACTATTAGGATCCCAAAGTGTACCCTTTCGATTCAAGAAGAGTTTAGCAGGTGGATTAACATGATATTCTTCTTATGACCCATCATAATGGGACATCTTCAAGAATGGTGTGACCACAAAAATGATCATTACCATGCTTAGTAGAAGAAAGGCCGGACATGTAATCCATAAAGATGGATTCCAGGTCGGCCAAGGGGTAGGAAGTGGAGTATAGAGGCATTGCTTCTTGATAGTCGGGACAGCAATGGCGGTAGGACTTGATGCTTCCGGAGCATCTTATTCAAGAAGGTTCAGCCAATAGAAATGCTTTTGCAGTATTGCCATTGTTTTTTCCATGCCAAATTGTCCTTCCACATGACTATAGTGTGATTCGTAGATCATCTTCTCTTTCTCTCTTGAAGGAATAAAAAGGTGTCCCAGGTGACAAGGCAGGTCATCCTGGAGGTGAAATTGGGAACTTGATTTCCCTCCAAGAGTGTATTGTATGTGTGGCCAAATTGGATCCTTGTGCCAGAAGCGACCAATCGGAAATCTCGTACTTACAAAAGGGGTTGAACCTGATGGATTGATTCCACGATGGGTGGTCGGTAGGCGATCTACCGTGTGTCTTTTAATATAAATGTTCAAGTAGAACTATTGGGTATGTGGACCGCCGGTAAGCGTCGTTCTACAACTTCCCGCTGATATGCATATGAGGCTGCGAGAGTCGATTGAGATCGCAGTGTGGATGACCGTTTCCTTTCCCAAATGTAATGCTTCTACCGTGCCGATAAGCACGCACAATGGAATACATTCTTTGTCATAACTGGGATACTTACGAGCGTGGCGGAAAGTGTCTCACTATGGTGTTCTACCGGATGCCCATGTTGAGTAAGGACTGCCCCAATAACGCTAGTCAGCGAGGCATCTGTCGATCTCAAATGGTTGTTGCAAGTCACATTGAGTGTGAGCAGTGCGAGCTTGGAGGCCGATGTTTCAACTCGGCATGCCACATTTGAGATTCAAACCAAAATAATTTTGCTTTAACTCCTCCCTTGATGAAAACGACTCAAGGGCCAAGTGATAGAGAGAATCCCAACACAAACTGCGGTAGAAGTGCTTAGCCAAGACCTAAAAATCTAAGGAACTCTGTTAGGGTGGTTGGGGTTATTAATCGAATGACTTGGATATTTTCTAGATCCACATATACCCCCCACTCATCAATGTGTATCGGATCAGGGCACAGGTTATGCCAAAGGTGCATTTCTCCAAATTGGCACACACAACTTGTGTTCTTTAGCGTAGTGTTTGGAGGACCTTCCGGATATGGTGGAGGTGCTCTTCCCAAAAGTATCAGGTGAATCGAATGTCATCCAAGTACAACACTACAAATGAGTTGGTGAATGAAAAGCCCGCGGGGATGTTGTCCATTAGCCTCCTTGAAGGTTGCAGGGGCATTCGTCAGCAGAAAGGCATGACCAACCATTCGAAGGGCCCGCATAGTTTGAATCACGATCTTCCACACATCAGATGATTCGATTGGTACCTAGTGATGCGGACTTCAAATTGATCTTGCTGAAATATTTTCCCCCTTGAGTTGGTCGGAGAAGGTCATCAATCAGGTAAGGATTGGGTACCTATTGAGCCAGTGATCTTGTTATTGCCCAATAATCAATGCAAAGTCTCCAAATCCCATCCTTCTTACGCGCACCAAGACAATGCGGGCTCCCATGGGCTGATGAACTTCGTGGGATCTTGACCTCGCAATAGTCTATTCAAAGTCATTCTCTAGAATGAGCGTCGATAGATGGAGTCCATTGGGAAGTGGTGCACCCTGCAGTCAGATCGATGGGGTGCCATTTGGCGGTGTAGAGGCACCCATGAAGGGGAGGTGAATATGTCCTCGTG
This sequence comes from Picea sitchensis, assembly GCA_010110895.2. NCBI lineage: Eukaryota > Viridiplantae > Streptophyta > Pinopsida > Pinales > Pinaceae > Picea > Picea sitchensis. The sequence goes on along the minus strand of SNQJ01S0003368.1, from coordinate 142,581 downwards.
CTCCTCCATGACCTTATCCATCTATTGTTTTCAGGCAATGGGGCCTTATGGAGTCATGGTACGGTCTTCCGCTTTCCACGAGGTGGATCATGGGGAAAACAAATTTCTTGGTTTTGGAAATGAGCTCACTACATTGTTTTGCAGTAACCAAAGAGATGGTGGTGGCGGTGCTATCTCCGGTATCTGTACATCTTATTGCCCAAAGTGATAATACTAGCACGAGGCCTAGACTCATACACAACATGTCGCTTCCAAAAATACGGTTGGCCTAATAATACATCGAAACATCAAGAGAATTAGCGTCACACAATAACTCATCAGGTGAAGGCTTGATGTTGTAGAGAAGGAGACATTGTTGACTGCCGTGGAGGTCCCGTCCTTGGTGCAAACACCCTATGGTGTATGGTTGTGGTTTTGTTGTGGTCGGCAAGCCCAACCCCTTCACGACCTCTACCAAGATCAGGTTCTTAAAATCCCCTCGACAATGAGCTGTGAACCCTTTATCCACATATAGGAATGGAAGAGGCGCTCTGCCTCCTTTGGATCTTATAGTTCCTCCTTCACGGATATTAAGTGAACGAAACAATGGCGTTGGGCTCCACATCAATAATATTCTTCCCCTATCATTCCCCTTGTCGGGTTATGAATTAGAGTCGGATCATGCATCCGATTGAAGCCTTCAACTCGGCTACCGGTAACTGCTTGGCCGACACTCACTTGTGTTGTAGGTGGAGCTCTTATGGTACTCACACCACTTCGCCGTGTCCTATTTTGGCGTCGTGGTGTTGTTCTTTTAGCGTGGATTGGCAAGGATTGTCACAGGCTACCCGCCTTGGCTGGGTCCTTTTTTTTGCGGTTTGGGGTACCTTTCCCATGCTTCTAATTTACAGACCCAAAGTCTGCGGCTTCTTGTTGAACCACGCTCCAATCTTGGCGGCATAATGGTATGCCACCGAGAGTGAGGGGAGATGTCGAGAACTCCATTTCCTCTGGATAATATCTATGAAGACAAAAGCTGTGGTACTGGCACCAAATGTTTCTCACGGAATCTTTATTACGAACTTTGTGTGTAGTGTATGAAACAGATTCGTAATCTATGCACATCTTGGTCCCTTTACAGTCGCAGCATAGTCCATTGTAATATTTTTGTCCTCATAGCTCCCCACGGTTTAATATTGTTCCTTGATGGCGTCGGAAAGAATTCCAAGTGGGGCCGAGAATAGAGGGGGTTCTCCCTTGCCCTCTTGCTTTCAGAATAGGTTCCCACCAGTCCTTGACGTGGGGGCTGACTTTGAGGAATGCGAAAATAATATTTTCTCGTCGGAAAACTCATGAGCAGAAATATTTTTTCTAATAGATTCAACCATCTATCCACGACATCTGCATCTATTTGGCCGTCAAATAATAGGAATATCAAAGTTTACTTGTACCTTAAAAGGTGGCGCCTCGGGTAATGGATGTCGATGCATGATCGGGAATCCATTGAATAATCAGGCAAAGTTGTTCATCATTGCGTTCCTTTGTTTCCTGAGGGCCTCCTCGAGCAACATTCGATAGGATCTGTATCCCTCATCTTTCTTTTTCTTCCCCATGGAAGTGCATTAAGGTTTGAAGGCGATCTGCGGGTTCAACCAGTCGAGCCCCCACTCATATACCACTGATCGTTAGGGACATGCAAGAAAGGATCGAGAGTAAGAAGACGCTCGTGCTGTGATCCAGATTTATGTAGAACACAATGAAATAAAGAAATAAACATAAATCACGGAGAATCACAGTGAATAAGACTTCATTTCATTAATAACAAATGGTGAAATATGTTCTGAATAGGAATGGAAATAAATAGCTAGGCATTTGTTGCTTATCGAAGAGATGTGGCTACTACTAAGCATCCAGGTGAGAATAATGATTACAATGGGGCTCTAGAGGCCTTTTACAATGGAGCGAAGAATACCAAAGTCATAGACATCCAAAAGAGCTAACCCTAGGAGACATCCAAAAAAACCTAACCCTAGGAGATGAAGCGCCAAAAGTCATGTGGGCCCCGTTTGGGTAAGTTAGTACATCAACTTCCCGGGGTCGTAACTTTTGCATACGATCTCTGTTTTAGGCGTGTGATAGCTCGTTGGAAAGGTGTCATCGAGGAGATTCATTTTGGGGGCTCAATCATGCCTTCGGATATCATTGAGAACCTCGATCTCAAAAAACCTTCATTTAGGCCCTCAAAATGGCCCCGAAAGTTAAAACCTGCTAAAAATAGTAAATTGACAAAATTGCCAGAAAACTGTTTTGAGCCAGTCGGAAAAGGTGGGTGGCCACCGATATCCACCTGGATCAGTTATTTTCAGGTCATCTTACCATTTTTTCTATAATTTGTTTTCTAGAACTATTTAGATGGTGAAATCGCTATGGTATTGAAGACATATCAAGGTACCTCTGGTAAAAATTTCAGCTCTTGATTCTCTATAAGTATGGAGATACACTTTGGGGAAGATAGGGTTTGTGACCAGTCCTGAAGCTAGTCAATAAACATGTGTTCCAGGTAAAACAATCATAAATTCTTCATACATAATCCAAATGAAGTGGGACCACTTCCATTGGAAAGAGTACGGATTGTAGTTTCTTGTGTGTGTGTTTCAGAATTGGATGTTAAATATTGATCATGGGGAATGATGTACAAGTTGGGTCTTCTGAATAGACCATAATTGAATAAAGTCTACCATTATTTCTATAACCTCCTTTTGGGGAGGATTCAATGAGTGAAAATTGGAGGAGTTTCAGAGAATACATTGAGTGATATTATCTAGTATCTATAGGATCAGAGTACTCCAAGAATTGAATAATTTTGTAAATTGAAGAAGTCTCAGGAAGCATTATCAGGTTCTATGTAATGATTAGTTGATGGTGATGATTTAATGTTAAGTTTTATTATCTCTCATATATTATTGGGTGGAAGGAAGGGGCAAGGATGGAGAGTTCAAATCTCTATTGATATTGGAGTATTGTATATTCCTCTTGGAGGTTTATCCCTCCCTTTATGATTTGAAGTTGTAGCTACCTTTGGAAGTCATTACTTCCCTTGAACAATAAACTATTGATTATTTCTCATATATTGTGCATGGTCTATTATGGTGTATTGGTGTAACTCTTATACTATTGTTCATTTCTCATTGAATATAGTTGAATGGTTTAAGTATAAGTTGAAAAAGGTATTAAATTGTACTTGATACCGATTCACCCCCCTCTCAGTATCAACAAGAAGCTCGCTCGTATACCTGTGAATGTTAATGGAGCTTCGACAGAAGAAGATTTTGAGATTATTAAATTTATTGAGGACAACACCCCATTTACCATGTTAATAGGAAAACCTTGGATTGATAGAGATCAAGCCAGGAGAAAGGAAGAAGAAGAAGTTTTGGAACAAAAGAAACAAGATTTAAAAGATTTCATGACTAGAAGGATCACACATTTGATTGAAGAACAAGAGAACATATCAAAGTTATTTAACATTAGAGACCCGAATGTCGAAGTTGCAAGAACACTAGAGGATCCAAATAATATTGAAGTACCTATCCCAAACAAAGAAGAAGTATTATCCTAGAGCCCTAGGGAAGAATCTCAACGACACGAAGTGACCAGGTCAAAAGAAGACAAAAATCAGAATGGAAAAAGGAATACTGAGATGAAGCTCACTGGAAAGAAGGCTAGAAAGTTAAGTAAGAAGAGAGCCAATATCGATAAGTTGTAGAAGGCTCCAGAGGGAACCTCACAGAAGGAAAATTTTCAAAATTGGAGCTTCGTCAGGATATCAGAACAACGACACATGGAACTTCGCCACGACAAAGAAATATAGCCGTTGGGGACATTATAACCATTAGATCAATGCTCTGAATGGATAGAAATCCATTTATGGCCAGCCAACTTGGCATCCGACTGTTGGGACTGCGCCATAATGGAAAAAACCAAGTTAATGAAGGCCTCATACCCATTGTAAGTGACCCGTTGTCAAGTTACCTATTTATCCCACCGCGCCATACACCAAGAACACTTTTTCCAATTGATAATTTGAGCCTGTAGACTAAGTTGGGTTTATACAGTGATCATCGTGCTTCTGCTCTCTATCTCATTACTATGTCTAAGCTACCCCTCAAACCTGATATTTTTAACCCCGAGTGTGTATGTCAAATGAGTTGAGTGTTGCAATAAGAGTTTTTGAGGAAGTTTTGATTGACCTCATGATTGAAAGAGTCATGTTTATGTCTACAAGTATACAAGCATCATCCATGAGAGTACTGCCAGCCTCTCCATCCATTACTCATAGAGAAGGACCATCCCTACCATCCGATGAGAAGTGAACTAAGAAAAGGGATGACTTAGTGAATACTAAACTGATCCCGACTAGATTACCCACCTATATACCACCTTTAAGCGGTGTTGTAAATCGGGACAGTGTGCCCAAAGATTTTTATTACACATTGGTCACTACGTACCTGCTGAAGGGGATACACGTAGTGTGAACAAAACAAGATAAGATCGTAGTGTTGAAGTTTAGAGACTTCAACTTCATTGATTGCAAAGTCTACAACATGTTATCCCCACATAAGTATCTGACTAGAACAAAAGGGAAAAGCTCAAAGGTAATTCCCCAAGCATGGACCCATAACCTTGCATAGTCCACTCCGCTCAATGTCATGAAAATTCCCCACTTCAGAAGACACCAAGAGGTGAATGCATGTGTCAAGATTTTGTTGTCTTGTTACCTTGGCAGATATTTTTGGCTAAACCTATGTATCATAGTTGATCCTATTTTGATCAATGGGATCACGGGTTTGAGTATGCAAGGACCCAACCCACAGGATTTATATCCTGGAAAATCCATGGACCGCGCTCTCTCACAAAGGATCAAGGAAACCTATGATGATGTCGAGAATGGAAAGAGAGGATACAAGGTAACCGCTATTCATAATGGTGCAATGCACCTCACCTTTCAGATGATTGCAGGGAAGTTAGTACGCAAGAAACAACCCACCCAAGTGACTGGTTTTGTAGTCAACCTTGAAGGGAAGTGCACGAAGGGCCTACAAATTAATTGGGTGAAGTAACTGGTGAACCAATTAGAACTCGACTGCAAAGAATCCCATGATCAAGGGTATGAATTTAATTTTAGCTGGCTATTGATCCTGGTTTCCTTCATTGTCTGGGAGATGTTGGAAGGTGCAGCCTTGCCAGACATCGATCTATTTGAACCATTGGCCACGAAGTTCATTAAATTTTGGTACTCAAGTGACATGAATAATCAATGGAAGTCAAATTCCATGTTCCATACATACTACAATCAACTGAAGATAACCATACATTCTGAGCCTCGCATGACGTCAAACATGATACACTGATTCAGGCCTTTGATGAAGTTCAGCACTGATCGACATTACAATTATATCACAGCACAAGCCGACGAGCACAAGAAACAAATTAAATCCTACTATGAGCTGATGGAGGAGGACTTAGAGGAGATTACTAAGGAATGGTCCACTGACCTCCTTATTCCAACAAACCCTGCAAAGATATCTGACATCAACAACCCATAAGTTTCACAGGATACACTCGAACCTAGAAAAATAAATAAGACTAATGAATTACAAGATTTAAGTAGTGCCTCAGTGTAGAATTCTTCCACGTCACCAAAGAAAGGAGGTGATGCTGAAGATATATATGGCACAGAAGCTGAAGAGAGGAAAGGTGAAGTAACACCACCCAGAGACGAGGAGGACCCCTCGAAGAAAAGGAAGGTTTCCCCCCCAAAACCTTCCTCCCGGACGAGATCAAAATCACCTATAACTAAGATGCAGACCATCCTCACCTATAATGATTTCAATTTCATCATAGCAGCCCTAAATGATGCTTCGCTGGAGATAGTAGAGAAGCAACAAGCTAAGAAGGAGGAGATGTACAATAAAATTGAGGTTGAGCTCTGAGGGGTGCAGCAGGCACTACAGTCTAGTATCATAGCCTCCAATACACCTATGTCATTGGGAACACCAGAACCAGAAGATGAGCCAACCCAAATCCACTGGCTTGCTGATACAGTTGAAGCTCGCCTTCAATGGGCACAAGAGGAAATAGCGCAAGCCACAAAATATTTTGTACAAGTACAGGGAGTACTTATAGAACAACGTCGAGCTAATGAATAGGAAAAGAGTTCTCTCCAAGAACATTTCGATGAGGAAAATGCATAGCTACAACAAGGCAAGGAACAGTTGCTCATCGAGCAACGCGAAGAAAAGGAAGCAGTCAATAGAGAATTGTGCTCTGTGACTGTTGTAGAAGTAAATGTAGAGTATCAAGTCATGAAGTAAGTAGCATAACTTGAAGAAGTGATCTAGTAGCTATATAAACACATCGCAGACCTAGAACTATGCATTGTACCCAATACCCCACAGGAGGTAAAGAACCAAAGAGAAGAAACTGCCAAGAGTGCAGTTGAAAGTCTAAAGGCCCTTACCTTAGAATGCAAGCAATTCATTGATCGCAGTGCCCAGACATATGAGAAACTTACCGAGAACCTAGAATTGAAGGAACTGGAGTCACATCTCTAGGAAGTGAAGCAGCATGCAAAAACACTACAGGCACAGCTGAAAGCCCTAACAGTTGTGGAGAGAATGAAGAGATCTCAAGAGAATCGAACTGCACAGCAGTAGATCCATACTATCCATAGCATATTTATGGAGATAACTCATAAACTCCAACCTGTGCAAGATAAGTCCTATCAGTTGTTAACAGAGGTAGAAGGCCAAGGAGTAGAACTGGAGCAGGTTAGCACTATAGTAGAACGACACCTGGAAGGACCTATGAGTGATGTAGTCATTCAAGAGTTTGTTGAACAAGAGCTTGTATCAAAACAACAAGTTGAAGTAGTTTGAGCCAAGCTCGAAGCGTTTGAAGCCAAACTTCCTACATCAAAGTGACTCGGGATGAGTCACTGGTGAGTTTTAGGGGCTTGTTGGCCCTTGACCAAGTTTTGAGGGATCTTGTCAAGTTTGACCTATTTTGAGATTTTGAAAGCCTGTCAAAGGAGGATCACAAGAAGAAGCGGAGATCTCAAGATCTCATCCCCTTTTTGGGTCCTTTTTGTGTTTTTTGGATTATGTAACAGGCATGGGATGTCGACCCATGGGTTTACCCATGTTTAGGAATATTTTTTAATGTATAAGTACATGTCTAGGCTATGTAAGAAAATAGACAATCTATGTGATGTAAGGCTGATAAGCTAAGTGCTAAGTGCAAGTATGATTTGTAGATGCTTTGTGCATATTGGGAAAGAATTGCAGAGCTAGATGCAAGGTATTGTAACAGACTGTGAAGTTCTTTGTGCTATAATGCAAGGAAGGAGGATCTAGCGAGGTACGCATATATCCTGTCCTAGGAGAAGTAGGGTTTTGAGGCTTTGTGCTTGTAACCGATTGACTGAAGACAATAAAGAAGAAGAGTTGGTGGACATAGCCCAAGGGTGGGGGTGACCCACTTAAACACTATGTTGTTCCACTTTGTTCTTGTCTTGATGTGTTTATAACTTCTCTTGTTAAGTTCTTTGATAGAGATAGATAAATATGCTTATTATTTGTGCTAATAATGTGTAATAGTGTTATATCTTACCTATATGAAGGTGCTTAGTCCTTGATCTGCTAGATATAACTTTCTTGTTTATGATAAAGTGCTTAAACACATCATATCTGAGTGAATGATGTGATGCTCTGTTCTATCTGCGCAGTAGTATTGGTTGAATATGGATTAAATGTTAATGCTAAGTGCTCTGTTAAGTATTATAATCACAGATATGTGTCCCAGCTAAGGTTGCAGACACTTGAGTCCTACAACCACCTCTGCCTCTACCTCGGGTGAAACTTCATCTGCTTCACAGGTGTTGTCGAAAGGGACGGTAGTTAGGGTTTTTTTGGCACAGGGGCATACCTAGAGTTCATCTCCAAGAGCACACCAACAAGCCCTAACTACTGGCCCTTTCAGCTACACCTTTGAGGAAGATGTAGTCTCACCCGAAGAAGCTAAGGGGGGGTTGCAGGATAGAGATGTCTACAACCAAGAGAATCATCAAGTGGATCCAATACTAGAACAATACAACATGCATATATTACTTATCAACTTAGATCTACTTCACACAACTATAGATCTGATCTAACATGACAATGCAATAACAGTATATCAATGACAAAGAATAGAGGCAACAATCATACTCAACACAAGATATACGTGGTTCACCCTCTCTCTAGGGATATGTCCATAGAAATGTGCTTTATGATATATTAAGATGGAAGCATACAATTATGATCTTCACTCTTATCCAACAGATCTTCTCTCCTCTCCTCTCTACCTCTCCCCTCCTTGCACACCCAGCTATAGGGTTGATATTTTCACCTAGATGAAGATCTTACAAATACATAAGGCTATCACTCTTAGCACTCCTCTCTCTCACAATACCTCTTACTTAATAACAATAACAATCATAATCCCACAATTATCTTACCAACCCAACCTAGGTCCTTTTGACCTTTATTTATACTTTACAATAGCTCACCGACCTCCTTAGGCTGAAGCCTAGGTGTCAAAACCCTAGATACCAAAACCCTAGGTGTCTAAAACCCTAGGTCAACTTGACCCGTGTTTTTCAGGTCTTCTCCAACTTGTCTTTCCTTCCTTCTCACGCAGTGCTCCAAAGCATCTAATGATGGTTTTTTCCACTTGTTGAGTTGTCCATGGTCCTTCTTCCTTATTGATATGTCATCCTCGATCTCCCCATCCAATGGATTTCTTTCTTAGAATTCGCTCCGTCTTTTTTGCTCTTTTTCTCACTTCGACCTAGTAACAGTCACTGTGTCTTCCACGAAGTTCCTGTTTTTCCTTTTGTTCCTTGATATTTTGTTTATTCCATAACCAAGGGCCAACAATCCCCCAACACTCACCAATGACTTGTCCCGAGGCACTTCATATCGGATTCTTCTGTGTTACTTCAACTTCATACTGCGCAGTGTAGCCTTTTCTTTCTTCTCTATGCTCCTCTCCTTCCCCGTGCATAATTTTTTTTCTGTGTCTGGTACCCAGTTTCAACTACACCTGGTAGCTAGACCCTTTTCCTTATGCTTTTACTTGGAACTGTGAGGCAACTAGTTGTTATAATACAAATTCAGTCTGCTCCCATTAACTAATCCTTCCTTCCATTCTACCTTTAAAGTTTTCAATTGTGCAACTCCTCCTTCTGTAACATAGGTGATATCATATGGACCAAGCCAATGTGTTTTGAACTTCCCAAGATGCTTCATGAACTTATTTTCATATACCAGTAGTAGATCACCTTTCTTGAATGTCTTCTTCTTTATGTTCCTGTCATGATATGCCTTCTCTCTTTCTTTTTTTACCTGATGGTGGAATCCTACTATAAATCTGTCTTCTTCAAGTTCGACCAACTGCACAAGCCTCTCTTGAACAACGTTGATCCGTCCATATCTGTAAAGGTAGAAATTATTAGGCTTGGCACCAAGTATTCCAATGGGACAATGACTTTGAGACCATACACCAACTTGAAGGGGGTCTCCATTGTTAATTTTTTGCAAGTGGTTCTATAAGCCTAAAGTAATACTGGTAGTCTTAAATCCTAGTCATCCCTATTCACATTACAAATTTTCGTCAGTGATGTCTCCAAGATCTTGTTGAATGCTTCCACTATCCCATTTTCTTGCGGATGATAAGGCATGCTCTTCTGATGGTGGAATGAAAATTCCTCAGTCATGGATTCAACTATTTTATTTATGAAATGGGTGCCTTGATCACTCATACGGATCTTTGGGCATCCAAACCTAGTTATGATGTCATCAAATATGAACCACACAACTGTATTTTCACTACAGTCCTTAATTGCTCTTGGTTCGTCCCATATGCTCAAGTATTATGTCATAGTGATGATGTACCTTGCTCCTGTGTGCTTTCCTGGTGGGTTTATGGGTCCCACAAAGTCAATGACCCATTTCTCAAATGCTTGTAGGGTCAGTTGTAGTTCTAGTGGCATTTCATCTCTTCTGGAAGGTTTCCCAACTCATTGGCATACATCGTAGACTTTGTAATAGTCTTTAGCATCTTTGTGTAAAGTAGGCCACCAAAGGCCATCTCTAAGAACCTTCTGTGCAGTTTATTTCCCTATGTAATGTCCTCCTGTGATTCCCTCATGATATTCTATGAGGATCAATGGTCTCTCTGCCTCCATAACACATCTTCTCAATATCTCATCAGGTCCCATCTTGTATAGCATTCCAACTATAAGTGAAAAGTCGACAACGCGCACTACGAGTTGTTTCTTCTGGGGAATTATGTACTGGCTAGGGGCCATTCCTGTTGACATGAACTCGAATATCTCTGCGAAGTGGTCATCAATATTACTAATTTCTAGCAGTTTTGCATCCAACAATGCATCCTCCAAACTGGTTAGCTCTTCGCCATGTTCCAACCTTGATAAGTGGTTAGGACCTTTGTTCATTCTTCCTGGTTTTACGATGATCTCAAAGTCATATTCCTGAAAGAGAAGAAGCCATATGCATATTCTTCCCCCCAAAACTATTTTGTTGACTAGGTATTTCATCTTGGATTGGTCAGTAAACATTTTAAAGTGTCTTCCCAACAAGTAGTGGAAAAATTTCTGCAACACATACACCATGGTTAACCCTTCTTGCTCAGTAGTCGTGTAGTTGACCTCTACTATTGATAGCTTCCTCCTAGAAAAATCTAACGGGTGGTCGATGTATCATGTTACTAGTTGTTCTAACACAACTCCCAATGCAATAGAAGATGCATCAACATGTACACGAAACTCCTTGGTCCAATCCGGGAAAACCAGAATGGGTGCAGTGACCATATTTTGTTTCAGTGTGTCGAAGCTTTGTTGGCATTTTTTTGTCCAACTAAACTTGGAGTCTTTCTTTAGAAGATTCTCCATGGGTGTTGTAATCTAGGAATATCCCTTAATGAACTTCCTATAATACCCAGTATGTCCCAGCGTAGTGCGCAACTGTTTGGATGAAGTAGGAGGTGGCAGATCAACTATAATGGTAATTTTAGAGGGATCTACCAACAATCCCTGCTTTCATACAGTATGAACTAAAAACACTTTGAATGGTGAGAAGAAGATGAATTTCTTCAGATTCAATGCAATTTGATGCTGCCTACATTTATCCAACATTATCCTTAGACATTCAATATGATTTTTTAATAGGCTAAAAACAGTCCAATCATCAAAATATGATTCTAGAAATTTATGCAAAAACTCTTTGAATCCTTCGACCACCACTCTGGAAAAGATGGCTGGGGCATTCTTCAATCCAAATGGCATCACTGTATACTGATAGGAACCCCATTTTGTTTCAAAGGTGGTCTTGTGGCGATCTTCCTTGGAAATCCGGATCTGATGGTATACTGAAAATCCATCTGTAAAAGAATATACTTCCTGGCCTCCCACATTATCTAACACTTCGTCAGTGAATGGCATAGGGAAGGAGTCATGCAAACATGCATCATTTAAATTCCTGAGATCTACATAGATCCCGATCTCTCCTATCTTTTTGTCCTATACCACCATAGGGTTGATCCACTCTGATTCTTCGACAGGTTCTATAATCCCTACTTCCATCATTATGTCAAGCTCAATCTTCACTTTCTCCTTATATTTAGGGTTTAGTCTGTAGGGTCTCTGTTTGACTAGTTTTTCATTTGGTTTCAAAGGGATCCTCATATCTCCCATAGGCCCTTTGATGCCCTTCATATCAGCGAACTTGGTCGGAAACAATTCCTGATACTCGTGCAATAGATATGTGATCTTGTCAATGGTAGCAACATCCCAATAATCTCTAACATTTGCAAGATTTGGTGTCTCCTCGGCTCCAATATTGAATTTTTTAATCTTGATAGGTTGTCTAATGAATGGTAGCTCAACTCTAGGTCCTTCCACATCTCTCTGGCCTTCTTTTTCTATGATTTTCACCTTCCTCAGATCATCGTCTTCATCAACATTGATGTTGTAACAACCTTGTAGTTTCTGGAGAGGCGCAGTCCATTCATCCTCTTCTTTTTCCAAAGGAAGGCTATATGCCTCCTCGAATACTTTTTGTCTCACAATCTATAAAAATTGATCTATTGAAGGATATTAACTTTCAAATAAGAAGTTGTTTATAAAATTTTGAGTCATACCTTTCCAATCTGTAGTGATGAGGCACAACTCTGCTTGAAGGTACCAATTGATAGGTGTCATGTCCAGTGTGTTAATGAATTTTTGTACCCATTGTTCTTAAGGAATGTTTCTCCAAGCTTCCTCGTAGCTTCATGCATGGTCCTTTGGGAAACTTTGACCTGTGTACCGAACTTCACAGCCTTCTACTTGTGCTGAGAACCATGTTGTCATCAAGGTACGACATTGTACCCAATCTGTAATATTTATTTTGTGTGTCCCCCACCATATTTCTGGGGTTTCTTTCAATGCCTCATCCATTGCCAACAATCTTTGTTGTATTGGTACACTTTCTTCAAAGTCCGACAAGAAGGTTTCTAAAGGATTCAAACCATCAAAGGTGGGTAAGTTACTTACTGTTGTGCCGATCCAAAGAACTTCTCTAGTTAATCTAGCAGATGTTCTTGTAGATACCTCATAAATTTTATTCTCCCAGTTCTCCAGTGCCTCTATTGACTCTGATGAACATGCACTGTCACTTCTCCAACTTAGGTTTCCATCGACCATAGGATTAATGTAATCCTGTTGTCTGGCTGTTAGCTTGTATATGTTTTCCAGTTCATATGCACAATCTTCCTCTCTGATGGGTTATGTGTATCGTTGAACTTCATCTATATATAAAGGCACAATAAAACTAAGGACATCTCTTACAAATTTCATTCGTCTTTTCTTTAAATCAACCATAGTGGAATTATTGAAATCCCAATCAATTCCTAACAATGCAGGGTAAGGGTAGTTGTCATGAACTATCTCAATTACCTCAACATCTACAAATGTTCTTACTCCGTCGATGTCCACAAGGACATGTTCTAGTCTACCAAAGGGGCTTACAACCTGTTGATTATCCATCTTGAGCCTAATAGGGGAATAGATCAACTTAGGTTTTCCCATTAGTGCCCAAGTTTTCTTTGTCATGACATTGACCTCCGAACCTAAGTTGAGGACCACATAGTCTATATCATACTCTCCTATTTGAGCATTTCAGTGTAACTCCTTATTTGTCCTTATCTTCTTAGAAATTTGGTGTACTTCCCTATTCAATAAGGGGTCTATCTTTCCTATCTCATACTGTCTGATTAAATTCTATAACTCTTGTACGACACTTTCATCCTGAATCAACTTAATGCAAGTATATAGAAATTCCATGAGCTTGCTTACCTCTTTTCTTTCTCTTGTCAAATCAGATTGATCAAATGCCTGAGGCATTCCATATTCTCTTACTTCTGGTCATGTCTTTGATGAATAACCTTGATCTACTTTGAACAATTTTCTTGTCTCCTCAAATATTTGGGTTTATTTCTTTGGATCAAAATTTTGGGTCTTCTCTGCAGCTTTCCTAATTCCTGAGTCCTCTGCGGTCTTCCCTTGGGTCAGTCTGCATTCTCCTATAGAAACACCTCCTATGGTTATAAAAATGACTCTAGGGTATTCTCCTCGAGCTTTGACATGTATCAGTTTCACTTGCAGGTTCTGCTGAGGCCCTCATCTTTCCTGGAGCTTAGCCAGTAATATAGGACAATCTTCTATAACATGTTCAAACAAGTTGCAGTAGCTGCAAGTTGTGAAAGGGTTATGACATTCCATTGAAAGGTGTCTTGGTTGTGTGCAGTTGTAGCAGATGATCTTTTCTCGGTCTCGACCCATACCTCCTCCTCTTCCTCATCCTCTAAATCCACCGTGAGGGTTGAATTTTCCTCTCACAGGGGAGTTATACTGCATAGTGTTTCCTTCTTGTTGTAGTTCGCCTTGAAATTTATATATATATCTTGACCTTTCATGCATGAGATCATAATCCCTACAATCCCTATCATCATGTCCCATGGACTTACAGAATGTGCAATAGAAATTTGTGGGTGTATGAACATATTTTTGCATGTAATAGAACTCACCAGGGCAATGTCTAATTCGACATACTTCACACCCGGGTAAATTGACTTGATTCAAAGGGCTCGGACCTCCAGAGGCCAAGTATTCATGGAATAGGGAAGAATGTTCCTTTTCATGGCCTTCTGACCTGCATCTGACACACCAGATGTATTCTCTTTTATATTTTCCCTTGTGTTTCTTCATATCTTTGACCTATAAAGACAAGCTAGTCCACTGACTCAAGATCTGATTCATACCTGAGTTGGATTATTCCATAGGGGTTGATTCTAACTTCATGGAAATATCCAGCACCTCAGCTTGTGAAGCAATCTTTTGTTTCATCACAGGAACTCTGATATGTGGTAACAAGAAAAAAATGGACCGTTCTTTGTTCTGCTCATCTGGGATCCGAAAAGTCAATTGGCCTGTCAAGGTCTTGAATCTCTGATTGAAATCCTAGACATGTTTGACTATATTCTGCTTGATCTCTTTCAACTCTGTAATAGACTGTGACTCCAACTTGGGTTTATTGAAATCTACAGTCAACGCATTCTTGATTTCATTTAGTGTCTTAGGTTGTGAAAGTCCTTGGACAAGATTCATGTACCATCTTAGTGTGCGATCTCGAAGGGTAGTACTAAACTGGTTTCTTTTAACAGCTTCGTCGGTGAAATTTTTAATATTCCATATGGTGTCACACAAAATCCAGTGTTGATCAGGATCTTTAGATCCATCTCCCATAAATATAGGGAGTCTCATCTCATCTACCATAGATCTTCCTAGGTTTCTTGTCTGAGTATGTGGTGGACTACTAGTAATAGTACTCTGAACGGTCTGGGAACTATGATTACTCTGATTGCTTAATGTTGTTGAACCAATAGGAGTATTAATAGTACTTACTTCAATAGTCTGCATAGTTCCTGAGGTTTTTGTATTTTCCTGGAGAATTTCTTCAGCTTCCTTTGTCCTAGTGGGTTTTGAATGCTCTTCATCCATCAGATCTGCCTCTTCTCCACTGTAGAAACCCTTTTCCCCATAGTTATTCTTGAACAGGTTTGCAATATGAACTTCTCTGATCACTCTCCCACTAAGCATATGTCTAGCCTCTGTGTCATTGTCGCTGTCTAAATTCCTGAACATTATTCTTTTTAAGTCCGATCAATCTATTGTATATTCAAGATGTTATTCTCATGCAATAACATCTTGATTCTCAACTTTAGAAAATGTAAAATTTTTCCTTTGGGTCCCTTGAAGAAATATCTCTCATCTTGGCTATATGAATCTACTCTATCAACAACAAAATTGGTGATGTACCCTCCAATGGTGCTATCAAACCAGTGATCTAATACTCTTGACACAACGTTTTCAACTCTCTTTACCTTCTTGATAATTGTCGATGTCCAAACTATAGGAGGTCTATATTTGACCTCAAACTGGGTATCTTACAACCTGACTAACCACTCATATAGATCTTGATGGATTCCTCCAAATAATTTCTCATGTATATGAGTAAAAATATGTCTCTCCAACCAATCCTCTGTACTAAGATTACGGTCGTTTTCCTGGGCTTCAACAAAGTCCTTTTCCTAATCCTCTATCCACTTTTGAATCTCTGTCTTTGATGGAAACCTCCTTGACATTCCCTCAAGAAGATTGTTTTCCTGACAATGGAACCATTTGTTGGCACAGGGGTTGGCCCAGGGTTCAACTCCAAGAGTGCACTAACAAGCCCTAAATATTGGCCCTTTCAGCTACACATGTGAGGCAAATGCAGTCTCACCCGAAGCAACTAAGGGTGAGTTGTAGGACAGATATGTCTACAACCAAGGGAATTATCAAGTGGATCTAATACTAGAACAATACAACATACATATATTACTTATCAACTTAGATCTACTTCACAAAAATATGGATATGATCTAACACAAAAATGAAATAACAATATATCAATGACAAAGAACAGAGGCAACAATCATACTCGACACAAGATATACATGGTTCAACCTCTCTCTAGGGCTACGTCCATAGAACTGTGCTTTATGATATAGTAAGATGGAAGCATACAGTTCTAATCTGCACTCTTATCCAACAAATATTCTCTCCTCTTATGTCTATCTCTCCCCTCCTTGCACACCCAACTTCAGAGTTGATCTTCGCACCCAGCTGAAGATCTTACAATACTAGAAGGCTCTCACTCTTAGAACTCCTATCTCTCACAGTACCTCTTACTGAATAACAATAACAATCATAATCCCACAATTATCTTACCAACCCAACCCAAGTCCTCTTGACCTTTATTTATAATTTACAATAGCTCACCAACCTCCTTAGGATGAATCCTAAGTGTCAAAACCCTAGATACCAAAACCCTAGGTGTCTAAAACCCTAGGTCAACTTGACCTGCGTTTTCAGGGCTTTGCTAGCTTGTATTTCCTTCCTTCTCGCGTGGTGCTCCAAAGCATCTAACAGTGGATTTTTCCACTTGCTGAGTTGTCCACAGTCCTTATTCCTTGTTGATCTGTCATCCTCAATCTCCCCATCCAACAACTTTCTTTCTCGGACTTTGCTCCATCTTTTCTACTCTTTTTCTCATTTCGACCCAGTAACAGTTACTGTGTCTTCCGTGAAGTTCTCATTTTTCCTTTTCTTCCTTGATCTTTTCTTTATTCCATTACCAAGGGCCAACAAAATAAGACAGACTGACATACCCAGGGTTCAACTCCAAGAGCGCACCAACAAGCCCTAACTACTAGCCCTTTCGACTACAGAAATCTTCTTGAGGGAGTAACAAGGTGGTTTCCATCAAAGACAGAGATTCAAAAGTGCATAGAGGATCAAGAAAAGGACTTCACTGAATCCCAGAACAAGAACCCTAGTCTTAGTACATAACATTGGTTGGAGAGACATATTTTTACTGATATACATGAGATATTCTTTGGAGTAATCCATCATAAGCTATATGAGTGGTTAGCCAAGTTGACAGATACCCAGTTTGAGGTCAGATCTAGACCTCCTATAGTTTGGAAATCGACACTCATCAAGAAGGTCAAGAGAGTTGAAAATGCCATGTTAAGAGAAGTAGATCACTGGTTTGATAGCACCATTGAAGGGTACATCACCGATTTTGTTGTTGAAAGAGTAGAGTCATACAACTAAGCTGAGAGATATTTATTCAAGGGACCCAGAGGAAAATTTTTACATTTTCTAAAGTTGAGAATAAATATGCTATTGCATGAGAAGAACATCTTGAAGATATAGTAGATCGATCGGCATTAAAAAGGATAATGTTCAGGAATTCAGATAGCGACAGTGACACAGAGGCTGGACATATGCGTAGTGGGAGAGTGTTCAGAGAAGTTCATCTTGTGAACCTGTTTAAGTAGAACTACAGGGACGAGGGTTTCTACAGTGGAGAAGAGGCAGATCTGACGGACGAAGAGCATTCAGAACCCTCTAGGACATAGGAAGCTGAAGAACTTCACCGAGAAAATCCAGAAACCTTAGGAACTGTGTAGACTATTGAAGTAAGTACTATTAATACTCTTGTTGGTTTAGTCGGGACCTGAAACTGTGATTGTTGGGAACTGGAGAAAAGTTTTGTGCATAGATCTACTGCTGAAGTGCGCAGTATCGGACCTAAAACTATGATTATTGGGAACTAAAAAAGAAGAATCTTTGTACAGAGATTCAACCTGAGATTGTGAAATCTTTGTGCATAGATCTATTTCCCTAGTGCGCAACATTCTACTTAACTTGAGGATCTCTATGCCAAGGAAAGAGGTCAAATATGAAGAAAAAAAAAAGGTAATATCTATAATCTCTATGCTATGATAAAGGTAAGAAGAGTGAAAAGTTCTAGATCTAGAAGCTTTGTGCTCTGAAAAAGTAAGATAATTGGAAATTTTTGTTTCTAAAGTATGGATCTAGGTGTGTTTGATAGATTATTTCCTAGCTTGAAAACTAGGTCACTAATAGATGAAAGAAGGTTTGATGTGAGTAGATCTGATAAGAATAGTGAAGGATATGTTATACCTATGCATAGAAAGAATGTTTGGAGTAACAAATGGATGCAAGATCCTAGAAAGATTTTTTTGCAGGTTTGCTACTATGAGCCTAGTGAAAAATACATGAAAGGCTGGGGATCGATTAAATGAAAGAGAGGATTAACCCTCTTTTACAGTTGCAAAAAACCATGACATCTTGCTAAGGAATGTCGTGGGAAAATACCTAGTTGTCTTTGTTGTAAAGCTATGGACCATGAAGTGTTGGATTGCCCTAGAATGATTGCTAATCTAGAAGGAATGAATCTGAATCAAGAAAACCCTAAGGTATATCTAGAAAGAGTATAACCCCAGAAAGAATCAAAGAAAGTATTGCTACAAATCAAAGAAACCATGAATGACCACTGACATGTCAGATTATCAGAGATCTTCAAGGAAAAATAATGCATTGAAGTAAGAATATGAGACTTCGACATTGACTGTGTTCTAGATAAGGAAACACAGGTGAATATCATAATAGAGAGAACTTGGGAAGCTATAGGGAAGCCTTCTATGATCACTTCATTATGAGGAATAGGGTTATTCAGAGGAAAGATGATAAACCTATGTGGGAAGCTCACTCACATACCTATGAATTTTAATGGAGCTTCAACAAAAGAAGATTTTGAGATTATTAAATTTATCAAGGACAGTGCCCCATTTAACATGCTACTAGGAAAACCTTGGATTGATAGAGATCAATATAGATAAAAGGAAGAAGAAGAAATTTTGGAATAGAAGAAACAAGAGTTAAAAGATTTCATGACTAGAAGGATCACACACTTGATTGAAGAACAAGAGAATATATCAAATCTATTTAACATTAGAGACCTGAATGTCAAAGTTGAAAGAACACTAGAGGATCCACAGAAGATTGAAGTACCTATCCTAGAAAAAGAAGAAGTATTATCCTGGAACCCTAGGGAAGAATCTCAACAACGTGAAGTGACTAGGTCAAAAGAAGACAAAAATAAGAATGGAAAAAGGAATACCAAGACGAAGCTCACTGGAAAGAAGGATAGAAAGTTAAGTAAGAAGAGAGTTTTTACACATTATTTTGGTCACTCTGGTGATGTCTCTACATGTCACATACCCACTACAGAAATAAAAAAATTTCGCTGAATTCTCGAGGATCAGAATCCCTAAAATACCTACAAGGGTCTAGGGTAGGCTAGTTCCTTCCTTGTCCACCTCCATGTGATCGTGGGTCACGACCACAGGTCGAAAAAGTATGGCGTCCTTTCTCTCTTCGTAGCTTAGCGCTACCAGAGCATCGAGTCTTTTGACTCTGCAAACCCTGACACAGCGAAGCACCGAACCTCGAAAGGGCTAGCGAGTACAAGTTTCCTATTTGGGTCTTGTCCTCGTGACCACATTCCGTGACCACGCTCTTAAACCGGAAAATCCCTTACCGGCCTTTCACGATTCATGAAATCATGATGCATGACTTCTTCCTTTCCCATTCAAATCCCCGAAAACCACAAAGTCTCCCAAGTTTCCCTTCAAAGGGAGATCAACGATTGTAAGCCTCCCCTGATCCGACGGTTTGGATACTTTCGAGATTTCGGTGCTCGAGGGTTCGAGATGCAATGATCCCAAAAACTCATGTCATGCAAATCTATGAATTTTGGTATGGGGATCCGTGTAGGAGATCAATGGTCCTTGATAGTGTGGATCCAATGGTCAACGGAATTTCGGGACTTTCCCTGAACTCTAACCGCTCACCACGCGTCTTCCTTGATGGATAGTCCGGATTCCTTCGGGACTTCTCTTTTTTATTACCAAGCATGTCGGGATTTCAGGTATCGAGATTTCGTGATTTGAAAAGGCAAGGTCTCTTTCCCTCTGGTTTCCCGGGTGCCGAAAATCTGAAGTGCTTACCAGCAGCCACGTGTCCCTCCGATGGACGGTCCATGTGCTTCCATGGATCGTGGGGTCTACGGTCCTTATTTCTTCATTTCTTGCAAGAGTAAAAGGAGTCATGGCATTAATGCCTACGTCTCTTCCTCAAATCTAATGGTCATTACAGACCTTGGATCCTCTGAAAGGATTTTGTCCATTAAGCGAGACTTAACCACACACTGCCATTTCAGGAGTTCGCAAGTCGGGATTTTGGGACTTGCGAGCACAAGGGAAATATGCCCTTCGGTATTCCGGGTACCGAAATGCCAAAGTGCCGAACAGGATTCAATCAACAATTATCCCCCCTTGAGATATGCCTTGGCCAATATGACCAATTCTCATAAGACCACAGTCTTATTCCCTTCGGGAATTATCAATACGAGAGCCTGACCTCTTGTCTACGGGACTCCCGAATTCTCGACTTCTGATTTCCTGAAGTGGGTGATCTCGCGACACGTGGCCTTCCTTAATCAGACGGTCCAAGTCTATTTTGGGACTTTCGCCCTTGTTCTCGAGGGATTAACCCTCATGCATCTCCTAACAGATCCAATGACTATCGGGTTTTCTAACTAAGATTTGACGGCTCAGATCTGTCCCACGCAATGCACTCTCCCACTGCTCCCTGGATGTGGAAAACCAACGGTCAAGATACTCCCACAGACCTTGGGGATATACGATCCCTATTTCTTCGCTACTCATGAAGATAAAGGAAAAGGGGTAAGGCATGTAACGCCCTCGCTTCTTCCTCTAATCTAACGGTCGTGAATGACTGCAGATCTTCCGACAGGGTCTTGTCCATAGATCGATACTTGTCCCTATGCTGCTATTTCAGGATTTCAAGAGGATCATTCTTCCTCGTACAGGGTTACTAAGATTTGAGCCTTCAAATCCTTTTCCAGGTTCTTGGTGAGATTTCTATGAAGGGTGTCTCTATGGGGATATCTATCTAGGGTATTGCCTGAGACGGATAAGGGTATTGATTTCCCGAGAACGGACTTGAAGTATGAATGAATTCAATATGCGTATATACATATAAATCTATCTATAAACATAAGCCATACGTAGTCTTTTCTTTATAAGCATGCAACCACCATTTCTAAATCAAAACACCACACAGGTAGTCTTATACTCAAACCATTCATTGAACTGCACAGACTATGAGCATACATGTCAGCATATAAATTTCAAGATGCATGATGTAAAACACTTATCAGAAATAGCACCAGATGTGCTATTTCTCATTTCCACCCAACTGTAGGCTCAACGACTCCCAACGGATTTACCACTAGCCACACCTAAGTTGAGACCACGATGCTGCGAGACTGCATCTCGGTTTTCCAGTGACCGAGAATGAGGGTTACTCTCCCCCTTCTCTACTATCACTCACTCTGCATATCTCCAGAGTTCTTCCTGCTTCCCTCACGTCTGCCCCCTTCTCGCTTCTCCCTCACGCCTTTTCTTCTTGCGAGGTTGCATGTGGCACGATTTCCCTCGCACTGGTCATGCCTGACGGATCTACGGATGGGAGGTTCACCCCCCCCATCCCTCATTACTCATGAGGAGCCATTTACCTACCAATACTGGTGAGTCATTTAATTTGGGGCCAGGGAGCCACTCTTGGTTCTCCGGGCCAGTGAAGTCCAAATACGGTATTGGTTTTTGGTGGGAGTTAACGCCACCATTCTAGGTGCCTTCCACCACCTTTCTCCATCCATCGTGGTCTCTTTTTCAGCATATCCCCTCTTAGCAGTCTTGCAATATATATTCATAATATTATTCACATTCATTGACCTTTTTCACAAGGTCCATTCACATCACACATTCACATTTCTGAGTTTGCCACAGTTCATGGCCAGTATAGTTATTTTTACAAACTGGGGGAAACAGAGTGTTACAATTCCCTCCTCCTTAAAGGAACATCATCCTTGATGCTCTTATCTATCAACATGACATGCATGTATAGGAGTAAACAAAATCGGATATGCTTGTCTCATGGCATCCTCCATTTCCCATGTAGCCTCATCTGGGCTAAAATGTTTCCACTGCACCTTGACCTGTGCAATGGTTCGGTTCCAGAGCGGGGTTTCCTTTCTGTCCAGTATGCATTGGGGTTCTGGTAGAAATTCTCCCTCCGGTTCCACTTGAATCACAGACCAATCAATTATATGGTTAGCATCATGTATATATTTCTTCAATAATGAGACATGGAAAACATTATGTGCTTTGACTGTGGGAGGAAGTGCTAGCCTATAGGCTACAGGTCCCACTCTATATATAAACTCAAAGGGTCCACAATACCGAGGTGCCAACTTGGCACAAGCTCCCATTTTCAGGGAAATCTTCCTAGGCCTAACTCTGAGATATACATGATCTCCTGCTCTGAACTCTCTTGGAGGTCTCTTTTGGTCGGCATAACTTTTCTGTCGGTTCTGAGCAACCTTCAGGTTTTGTTTTATCTGAGTCACTTGTTGTTCGATTTCTTTCAACATGTCAAGTCCAAAAGAAATCCTGTTTATGGGATTACTCTAGCTGATTGGAGTGTTACACGGTCTACCATAGAGGACTTCAAAGGGACTCATCTTTAAGGATGCTTGGTAGTCGTTGTTGTAGGCGAATTCTGTCAGTGGCAGGTAGTCTTCCCACTTCTTGGGTTGATGCATTACATGCATTCTTAGCATGTCTTCAAGTACTTGGTTCACTCTTTCTATCTGTTCGTTGGTTTGAGGGTGATAGGCGGTGCTAAACAACAATTTGGTCTCTAAACCAGCCATCAGTGATTTCCAAAAGTTAGAGGTAAATTTCGTGTCTCTGTAAAACACGATCTCTTTTGGCATACCATGCAGTTTGAATATCTCCTTCATGAACACCTGGGCGATATCGATTGCTTTGCAGGTTGATTTGACAGGGATGAAATGAGAAGACTTGCTCAATTTATCCATCACTACCATAATGAAATCATTCTATTTGGTTGAGGTTGGTAATCCATTGATGAAATCCATGGAGATGGTTTCCCATTTCCATTCTGGGATTGGTAAAGGTTGCAATAATCCTGCTGGGTGTCAATGTTCTGATTTAACTTGTTGGCACTCTATGCATTTGGCCAAGTACTCGGCTATGTCTTTCTTCATTCCAGGCCAATAAAATTGTCTCCTGGTGGCAATGATCATTTTTTGGTATCCTGGATGACCAGAATAGGGTCTTTTATGTAGTTCATCCATAATGAACCTCTTCAAGTGGTCACAATCTGGAATATAGAATCTGCTTCTGTAAGTGAGAAGACATCCTTCGGTCATCTGGTAGACTCTGATAGGTTCTTGTTGTAGCTACATGGTCATGGTCTGGACGAAGAGATCTGTTTCTTGTGCATTTCTAATTCTTTCCTTGGCATCTGTCTCGCAGGTGCTCACCGTCGCTAGGTGAATTGTTTTCATACTTCTGCTAATGGCATCGACCACCCTATTTTCCTTTCCTTTAATGTGTTTGATTTAGAAATCAAACTCACCAAGGAGGGCCACCCACCTAGCTTGTCTAGCATTGAGCTTTGGTTGATCAAAAAGGTATCACAATCCACAGTGATCTGTCATAAGTACAAATTTTCTTCCCAGGAGGTAATGCCTCCACATTTTCAAGGCATGCACTATGGCAGCCAACTCTAGATCATGGGTCACATATTTGACTTCATGGTCGTTCAATTTTCAGGATTCATAGAAGATCACACTTTCTTTCTACATAAGGACTCCTCTGAGCCCTTCCTTACAAGCATCTATGCACATGAGGAAGTCAGCTTCTAGGTCGGCAATCTTTAGCACGGGTGCATGGGTCAGTAGATGTTTCAGGGTTTGAAATCTTTCTTCACATTTCTGTGTGCACATGATTTTTTCCCCTTCTTCTGGAGGGCAGTGATTGGACAACCAATCTTGGAGAATCCTTTTATAAATCTCCTATAGTATCCTACTAATCCCATAAAGGATATGATGTTTGAAACATCCCTTGGGATAGGCCATTCCATGATAGACCTGATTTTGTTAGGGTCTACCGCTACTCCTTCTTCGAAGAGAACATGGCCTAAGTAATTTATTTCCTTCTGGAAGAATTCACATTTGTTGAATTTGGCATAGAGATGATGTTCTCTTAGCACTTGTAACACAAGTCTAAGATGTTCTTCATGCTCTTTTCTGTTCTTGGAGTAAATTAATATATCGTCAATAAAAAAAAGTACAAATTTGTCTAGGAACTTGTTGAGTACATTGTTCATTAAGCACATAAAAGTGGCAGGGGAATTGGTCAACCCAAATGGCACCACCACAAAATCATAGTGACCATACCTCATTTGGAAGGCATTTTTATGGATGTCTTCACCCTTAATTGGGACTTGATGGTATGTTGACCTCAAATCAATCTTTGAGAAAATAGACGCACTCCCCAATTGATCGAACAAGTCATCAATCCTGGGCAAGGGATACTTGTTCTTTATGGTTACCTTATTGAGTTGCCTATAATCTATACACAGTCTAAGGGTACCATCCTTCTTTTTCACGAATAGGACTGCAACTCCCCATGGAGACACGTTGGGCTGAATATAGTCCTCATCCATCATTTCTTTTTATTGCAACTTGAGTTCAACTAACTCGAGTGTGCTCATCCAGTAAGGTGTCCTAGACACCAACACCTCTCTCGGTGCGAGTTCTATCGAGAAGTCTATGTCCCTTCTCATAGGTAGACCTGGTACCTCTTCCGGAAACATATCTATGTATTCTCTCAGGGTAGGGTGATCTTCAAGGCTTGGTTTGTCACCTTCAATTATTGTCAGAACCTATATTGCATATAGGGGACATCCCTTTCGGAAATACTTTATCATTTGCAGAGATGATATTTGTCTCACCGAGACAGGTTTTTGGATCCCTTGAAGGGCTATCCTTTTCCCTTCTTTACTTACACATTCTAAGGTTTTATGGTAACAGTCCAATCTGGCTTTATGGGCAACTAGCCAATCCATACCAATCAACAGATCATACGATCCTAGGGGTAATATGTTAAGGGTTGCCTGGGTGGGGAATTCACACAACATTAATTGGCAGGTTGGTATGACCTCTGCTATCCTCCTTTTGGTCCCAGTGGCTAACTGTACCAACCATGGCTTGGTATGTTTTTGTGGTTGTAGTTTACACTTATCAACAACTTTAGGGGCTATATAACTCAAATTTGAACCAGGTTCAATCAAAACAGATACTAGATGGTTGAAAATCATACCTTCTATTTCCACCACTGAAGCTTGGTGGTCAACTTGGTTATTATCCAAGGCTGCATAAATTTGTGGCACACTCCTGGCCACATCATTGATGGTAGTAGTTTCCTAGATGTTATAAATCCTCTGACTATTATATTTTCGGTGTGGACAGTCTCTTAGGATATGTTCTTCTCCGCAACCCCAACATTTCATAGGTTCTCTCTTTGTGTTATCCTCCTTCACTGGTATAGGTTCAGAAGTTTTATTTCCGCCCGATGAGGGAAAGTTCTGCTAGTGTACACTCTGGGCTAGAAAGTTCATTCTTGGGTTCTTCTTGTAGTTCTTAAATCCTGGGGATTTGATCCCCTTTTTCTGAAATCTTGAACTATTCTTCAGTTTCCATCCTTCACGAGGTTCTACTCGATGTCCAAATTGTTCATGAAAATAGGTTTCCTTTTGAATAGTGCCTTCTAGGGTCTTTGGCTCATCAAATTCAATTATGTTCCGGTAGTCTTTGGGTAGCCCACTGATGAAGCGTTGCACCTTTGCCTTTTCTTCTTTTATATAAGGTACATACCTCAACAAATTGAGGAATCTATTGACATATTCTTCTATAGTAAGTTGTCCCAGTTTGAGTTCATAAAACTCTTTAGTCTTTTCGTCGAAATGATTTTCTAACAGATACCTCTTCCAGAAGTACTTCTCAAACTGTTCTCAAGATAGGTCCTCTTCGTGAACCCCTTTCACATTCTTAAGGTCTTCCCACCAAATGGAAGCCTTTCCGTTCAAGTTGATGGTGGCCACTCGGGCCTTCAAATTTTCTAAAAAATCATGGACTCTGAAATACTTCTTTAGTCCAAGCAGCCAGGCCTCTTCTTCCTCTCCCTTCTTTATTTCACCGTCGAAGGAGGGTGGTTTGGCCTTTCTGAATTCTTCAAATTTTTGACCTTTGGAAGACTTTTGCTTCTTTTGTTTCCTTTGGGAATAGGAACTGGTTCTGYTGCTAGAAGAGCCCTCTAAATCGCCAACTTCCTTCTCAGAGGAATCATATGACGCTTGTCCTTTACCTCTGGGGTGGACCTTTTTCGAGGTGCTTCTCTCAGTGTGGCCACTGATATGACCATATTTCTGAGTTTCAGGTTCATGCTTCATTTGCCTTTGTAGATCGGATAAACTCTGCTGTAAAACTGTGTTAATTTCTGTTTTCTTTTCTTGTTCTTTCATCATCCTTTCATTGTCATCCTTGCATCTTTGTAATTCGACCATGAGAATCCTCACAGTCTCGGCTAGATATGGAGGGGTCCCTACCACCCTTCTTTCGTCAGACTCTCCATCTCTATTGTGGGAGCCCTCTCCCACCTCTTAGTGAGTTACCATTCTCTGCGTCTATATATTCACATGGCTAATCATCCACTTGGGTGCAAATACAAACGCTGGTTGTTAGTCAATAGTTAGATACATTTTTATAATGTGCACAAAATTCATAACTCTTTTGCATGAATACACAGTTGGGTTCTTGTTTTCAAACTTTGATCCTTTTTGAATTAAGAGGGTTAAGATAGAGGGTTACTCCTTTTAGAAGTGTTTCGAACGGAGCTTCTACCCAACTCATTCATGAGCCCAAGTAGGCCGAGTGTTGTAACCATGCTCTAATGCCAATTTGTCACATACCCACTACAGAAATAAAAAAATTTCACCGAATTATTGAGGATCATAATCCCCGAAATACCTATAGGGGTCTAGTGTAGGCTAGTTCCTTCCTTGTCCACCTCCATGTGATCCCGGGTCACGACCACAGGCTGAACAAGTATGGCATCCTTTCGCTCTTCACGACTCAGTGCTACTAGAGCATCGAGTCTTTCGACTATCCAAACCCTGACATAGCGAAGCGCCAAACCCCGAAAGGGCTAGCGAGTACAAGTTTCCTGTTTGGGTCTTGTCCTCATGACCACGTTCCGTGACCACGCGCTTAAACCAACAAAGCCCTTACCGGCCTTTCACGATTCGGGAAATCATGATGCATGAATTCTTCCTTTCCCATTCAAATCCCCAAAAACCATGAAGTCTCCCAAGTTTCCCTCCAAAGGGAGATCAACGGCTGTAAGCCTCCTCTGATTCGACGGTTTGGATCCTTTTGGGATTTCAGTGCCCGGGGGTTCGAGATGCAACGATCCCAAAAAATCATGTCATGAAAATCTCTGAATTTTGATATGGGGATCCATGTAGGAGATCAACGGTCCTTGATAGTGTGGATCCAATGGTCCACAGGATTTTGGGACTTTCCCTGAAATCGGACCGCTCACCACACATCTCCCTTGATGGACAATCCAGATTCCTTCGGGACTTATCTTTTCTATTACCAAGCATGTTGGGATTTCGGGTATTGGGATTTTTCGATTTGAGAAGGCAAGATTTCTTGCCCTTTGGTTTCCTGGGTGCCAAAACGCTGAAGCTCTTACCAACAGCCACGTGTCCCTTTGATGGACGGTCCTGATTTCTTCCTTTCTTGCAAGAGTAGAAAGGGGTCGTGGAATTAATTCCTGTGTCTCTTCCTCAAATCTAACGGTCATTACAAACCTTGGATCCTTCGAAAGGAATTCGTTCATTAATCGAGACTTAACCACATGCTGCCATTTCGGGAGTTTGCAAGTCAGGATTTCGGGACTTGCGAGAACAAGGGAAATATGCCCTTCGGTATTCTGGGTACGGAAATGCCGAAGTGTCGAACAGGCTTCGATCAACAATTATCCCCCCTTGAGATATGCCTTGGCCAATATGACCACTTCTCATAAGACCACAATCTTATTCCCTTTGGGACTTATCAATACAAGAGCCTGACCTCTTGTCTACAAGACTCCTGAATTCTTGACTTTCGATTTTCCAAAGTGGGTGATCTCACGACACGTGGCCTTCCTTAATTGGATGGTACAAGTCTATTTTGGGACTTTCACCCCTGTTCTCGACAGCTTAGCCCTCATGCATCTCCTAACAGATCCAACGACTCTCGGGTTTTCTAACTAAGATCTGATGGGTCGGATCTGTCCCACGTTGTGCACTCTCCCATTGCTCCCTGGACGTGGAAAACTGACTGTCCAGATACTCCCACAGACCTTGGGGATCTATGGTCCCAATTTCTTCGCTACTCACGAAGATAAAGGAAAAGGGGTAAGGCATGTAACGCCCTTGTTTCTTCCTCTAATCTAATGGTCATGAATGACTGCAGATCTTCCGATGGGGTCTCGTCCGTCGATCAATACTTATCCCTACACTACTATTTCAGGATTTCAGGAGGATCATTCTTCCTCGTATAGGGTTACTAAGATTGCACCTTCAAATACTTTTGCAGGTTCTTGGTGAGATTTCTATGAAGGGTGTCTCTATGGTGAGATCTATCCAGGGTATTGCCTAAGACGGATAAGGGTATAGATTTCCCGAGAACAAACTTGAAGTCTGAATGAATTCAATATGCGTATATACATATAAATATATCTATAAACATAAGCCATACATAGTCTTTCCTTTATAAGCATGCAACCACCATTTCTGAATCAAAACACCACACAGGCAGTATTATACTCAAACCATTCATTAAACTGCACAGACTATGAGCATACATGTCAGCATATAAATTTCAATATGCATGCTGTAAAACACTTATCAGAAATATCACCAGATGTTGTTGCACCTCTTTCGTCACCTTGGTGAGCAAATAAGAGGTGCTTGCAAGCTCAGTTGGGTCTGCTGAGCAGGACAGTTGTAGAGGAAAGAGTTAGAGAAAGAAAAACCAAAACTATAATCAATAATTAAACTAATAAAAACTAAAATCATAAGCATAGGGACATAGAGATAACAAGAACAAAAAGACTCATGTCACCAATGTTTTGAGGCTGATCTATTGATGAAAACAAAGCACCAAGAAGAAAGGGGACTATGAGTCCCTTCTTCCTCCAAGGGAAGGTTCTTGGACCCTCACTAGTAGCTCTTCTTACAACAAAGAAAATGAAAATGGTGATGAAAGAACTCTTTGCAAATCCACCCAATGGTGAGATGGATGGCTCAATGAAATGGTGCCAATGTGTTCTTGTCAAGGAGGGAGTCCTTAAAACAATATAGGCAGCATAACATTACTTTGAATTCCTTGAGAAAATGAGGTGCATTCATGGCTTTTTATAGCATTGCATTGGGTTATTGTGTAACTTCTTTGTAGTGTGAAAAGAGG
>SNQJ01S0003368.1:81336-100308 GCA_010110895.2 Picea sitchensis | reverse complement strand
ACTCATATGTGCATCATACATAAAATGAGAAAGAAGCATATATGTGGGTAAGTGGGTGTTGTCCGCGTGGGGGAAAAAATAAAGCAAATTCTCGTGTCCTAGAAGACGTAAGGTCCTTCCTCTCAAATAGCACTGGACCTTCCAATAGTACTCAACAGTGGGGTCTGAAGTCACCGGAAGAGAAACTAGTGAAGGATGAAATAATTGGTTATAATGAGGGGTAAAGGGGGCATATCCCGAAAGAGCTGGTGATATTTCCCAATAGCCACACAAAATCCAATCAAGGTACAATTGCAGCCCACAATTGCCACCTGGGTAGATGTCCTAAATTTGGTCACTAGGTACCTCGGTCAAAGTGCGACATTTATATTTTCGTCCTAAGAAATGGGTCACGGGCTGGATCCCGTCCAAGAGGTGGGTGCCTCAAGGGGGGACGCACAGAACAACTGGACCTCGGCCTTCAACCCTTCATGGGTATCTCTCTGCCTTATGGTGATTGGAACACTTGACTTGGAGGATTTTCAGTTCCCTATTTTGACAACCTCTATGTTTTGACAATGTGAGAACCAGATAACGGGGAGTTATTTGGATGCCTATCCCCAAAATCCTACCTAGACTAAAAAAATTATTTTGGCACCTCCTGTGGAGGAAAACTTAGTGAGTTTTTAGAAAGATTTTAGATGTAGTTGTTTTGGGAGGTTGGGGGTGCAAACCAACCTCGTTGATAAAAAATGGGAGTGGATAGTCTAATCAAGAGACGGTGGGGTGTTTTCAGAATCGTTTTTGGAGGAAACTTACTTTGACCTCCACGTTTCAGGAAGAAGCTATGTGAGTGATAAGTGACTTTCGTGTGTGAGTGAAAGTGTGCCAATTTTTAGTGAATTAGATGTCACCTTGCTGCATGTGGACTTCGCTTGGTCCTTACAAGAGTTTGATTACCTAATTAATTAAGTGCCTTTGGTACAACCTTGTGAAATTCAAAAGCCCTAGGAAGCTAGCATGTGGACATGTGGGTCTGTTACTATCCTTTAACTCCCTATTGTGATGTAATCTAAGAAAATTTTGAAACTATCCTAGATTGAACATGTGGGCATGTATGGGCCCGTTACAAACCTTTAAACTTGCCTAGTGTTTTGATCTAAGAAAGCAAAATTTCAAACACTATCCTATATTTGTAGCATGTGGGCATGTATGGGCCCGTTACAATATTAAGATGTGTTTGAAAAAGAAAACTAAGAGGGGTCCCAAGAAGGGTCGTTGTCCTCTCATAAAGGTTTTAAACTTTGTTTGAGGGAGATGAAATTGTTTCACAATCTTTTTTGATTCTCAAGGTCGCTTGAAGGCACGAGAGAAGAGCATACTAAGCGATTGTAATTCAACTTCTAGTCCCAATATAAGTTAGATGTGATTAAAAATTATTTCCACCTTATCTTCTGAGTCAAAACAAGCCATCCATGTGGAAAAAAGAAAATAAGGGAAATTGATTTTTATCCTCCTAAGTGCCTATGTGTGTTTGACTAACCCCTTTATATGATGAGGGGACTAAGTGTGGTGCATTTTTTAGAACATGCTTGACATCATTTTTAAGAAGGAAAATGGCCTTCCCCACATCCCAACAACTTACAATGTGAAATTTTTCCCAGATGCGCGGCCCTTAGTGAAAGAGGCGCACAGAGCGCAAGCGCGCGATCAGAGATGATTCCAAAAGCGCATGCGCGTAGAGAAAGGTTGTCACTTAAGAGCATGCATGCACGATGCACGTCTGTGGGGTAGAATATCCGCGCACTTGTGACAAGCGGCCGAGAGAGAAAAATCTGGATGGATTTCTCTCAATTCTCCTTTGAATTGGATGGTTGGAAGGTCGGCTTAGGCCGGTTAGTGCACCTGCAAGTTAAACAAACTAAAAAAAGAGCAAAATAAACCCAAATGAGGTAGGAATTTGATACCTTTCGCCAGTGGAGTCGCCAATCTGTTGCGCCTCTTTCGTCACCTTGGTGAGCAAATAAGAGGTGCTTGCAAGCTCAGTTGGGTCTGCTGAGAAGGATAGTTGTAGAGGAAAGAGTTAGAGAAATAAAAACCAAAACTATAATCAATAATTAAACTAATAAAAACTAAAATCATAAGCATAGGGACATAGAGATAACAAGAACAAAAAGACCCATGTCACCAATGTTTTGAGGTTGATCTATTGATGAAAACAAAGCACCAAGAAGAAAGGGGACTATGAGTCCCTTCTTCCTCCAAGGGAAGGCTCTTGGACCCTCACTAGTAGCTCTTCTTACAACAAAGAAAATGAAAATGGTGATGAAAGAACTCTTTGCAAATCCACTCAATGGTGATATGGATGGCTCAATGAAATGGTGCCAATGTGTTCTTGTCAAGGAGGGAGTCCTTAAAACAATATAGGTAGCATAACATTACTTTGAATTCCTTAAGAAAATGAGGTGCATTCATGGCGTTTTATAGAATTGCATTGGGTTATTGTGTAACTGATTTGTAGTGTGAAAAGAGGCCATTTAGGGCATTATTAGGTCTTTGACCAGCCCACCATTCGGATCCAGCCCAGATTTGGAGGTCAAATCAGCTTGGGAGCTGAACCATAAGTGGTTGGGAGGCCGACCATATTCATAAATGTGTCATTTAGCAAGTTCATGGCTTTTTGTGCTAACAGTCGTGCATCGTGCGCCTATGCACACTTTTTACGTTCCTGTTCCACGCATGTGTGCGCGCGCCCAATGTTTGCAAAGAGCTCTTCAATTTTTCACTACTTTGTATAGTTTTTTCCCTTTTTTGAATGATGTGAGATTAATTCAGGGCCATGAATGACTTCATTACTGTTTAACGATGATGAGTTCTTGTAACCATGTGCGGATGAAATTTTAGTGATAACAGATGTGATTTCAACTGCTGAGAGGGGTGATCGTTTCCACCCAACCGTAGGCTCAACGAATCCAAATGGATTTACCACTAGCCACCCCCAAGCTAATACCACGATGCTGCGAGATTGCGTCTCAGTTTTCCAGTGACCGAGAATGAGGGTTACTCTCCCCCTTCTCTTCTATCACTCACTCTGCATATCTCTAGAGTTCTTCCTCCTTCCCTCAAGTCTGCCCCCTTCTCACTTCTCCCTCACGCCTTTTCCTCTTGCGAGGTTGAGTGTGGTGCAATTTCCCTTGCACTAGTCAGGCCTGATGGCTCTACGGATGGGCGGTTCACCCCTCCATCCCTCATTACTCATGAGGAGCCATTTACGTACCAATCCTAGCGAGTCATTTAATTCGGGGCTAGCAAGACGCTCTTGGTTCTCCAGGCCAGTGAACTCCAAATACGGTATTGGTTTTCGGTGGGAGTTAATGCCACCATTCTAGGTGCCTTCCACCACCTTTCTCCAACCATCGTGGTCTCTTTTTCAGCATATCCCCTCTCATTAGTCCTACAATATATATTCATAATATTATTCACATTCATCGACCATTTTCACAAGGTCCATTCACATCACACATTCACATTTCTGAGTTTTCCACAGTTCTTGTCTAGTATAGTTATTTTTACAAACTGGGGGAAACAGGGTGTTACACTACAGTTATGTGTTCAGGCTCTCATAAGGACCTTTTTCCTAAGAAAAGTGACTGTTGTCTTCTTCTACAAAACATATTTTTAAGATGAGTTCTTAGGTTACATGTATTGTAGGGTGCGAGAAACCTTGATTCTCACAGGAAACCATATACTTGGAGTGAGAGATGTTCACAGTCTTCTCTATAAGTAGGGTGCAAACCTGTTTCAAAGATTAAAGAGAAGAGGAAGTTACGAAGGTTATAGAAGAGGATCTTCTAGAAAATGAGTTGGCATTCACATGGTTGGCATCCTACTAACTTCTCAGATTTAGTGGGATCATCCTCATCCCTTTAACCATATCTCCTTCTCCTATATAATGAAAGGCTTCTCAAGGAAGAGGTTAAGAACGATTAAATAGAGAATTAATGAAAGAATATATTTAGAATCGTGTGAGGAATCTTGTTTGAATTGATTCTTGGGGCCTCCATTTGTCCATCAAGATACAACAGATCTTCTTGATGCAAGTGTGGAGAAAGTGTGTGCATTGGAACGAAGGATCACTGAAAGGAAGCTTGCAACATCAAGGCAATCTGGTTGTATCTTCTTCTTTCATTTAATATAAATACAGTGACATGTCCCTTTCCCATAAAATTGCTCTTATTTTATTACATGGCTCCTTGATCACATGTTTAGGTCTTCATTGAATATATTATTGTTTCTTTCACCTTGGTCGATTTGTGTCATTGTAGATATGATATATCAAGGCTACCAAAGTGGAGCAGGGACAAAAGAGACATAAGGAAGTAATATCTAAAGGTATGCCATTTATTCCTTTCTCGATGATAAATTCAATGATTGTAACTTAGGGGAAGTGTCATGTCCTATCCTGTTTTGTTCTAGATCTAGGTGGATCTAGGGAGATCTGTTAATGTCCATATATACCAATTTATCTGATAACAAGAGCCAGGATCGATAAGTTGTAGAAGGTTCCAAAGGGAACCTCAAAGAAGGAAAATTTGCAAAATTGGAGCTTTGCCAAGATATTAGAACAACGACACATGGCACTTCGTCATGACGAAGAAATATATCCGTTAGGGACATTATAACTGTTAGATCAATGCTCCGAATGGATAGAAATACATTTATGGCCAGCTAGCTTGCCATCTGACTGTTGGGACTGTGCCATAACGGACATAACCAAGTTAATGAAGGCTTCATACCCGTTGCAAGCGACCTATTTTTGAGTTACATATTTATACCACCGCGCTATGCACCGAGAACACTTTTGCCAATTGTGAATTTGATCCTGCAGACTAAGTTGGGTTTATACAGTGATCATCATGCTTCTTCTCTCTATCTCATTACTGTGTCTAAGCTACCCCTTGAACCTAATATTGTTAACCTTGAGTGTGTATGTCGGATTAGTTGAGCGCTGCAGAAAGATTTGTTGAGGAATTTTTTATCGACCTCATGATTGAAAGAGTCATGTCAATGTCTACAGGTATACAAGCATCATCCATGAGAGGACTGTCAGCCTCTCCATCCACTTCTCATAGAGCAGGACCATCCTGACCATTCGATGAGAAGCGACCTAAGCACAGGGATGACTTAGCGAATGCTAAACGGATCTCGACTATATTACCCACCTATATACCACCTTTAAGTAGTGTTGTAAATCAGGATAGTGTGCCTAGATATTTTGACTACACCTTGGTCACTGTGTACCTCCTGAAGGGGATACGCATAGTGCGAGTAGACCAAGATAAGATCACAGCGTTAAAGTTTAGCGACTTCAACCTCGGTGATCACAAAGTATACAACATGTTATCCCCACATAAGTATTTGACTATAACAAAAGGGGAAAGCTCAAAGGTAATTCCCCAAGCATGGACCCATAACCTCGCGCAGTCCACTCTGCTCAATGTCATGAAAATTCCCCACTTCGGAAGACACCAAGAGGTGAATGCATGTGTCAAGATGTTGCTGTCTTGTTACCATGTCAGATATTTGTGGCTAAAACACTGTATCACAATTGATCCGACTTTGATCAATCAGATCACGGGTTTGAGTATGCAAGGACCAGACCCATAGGATTTCTATCCTGGAAAAGCCATGGACCATGCTCTTGCACAAAGGTTCAAGGACACCTATGGTGATATTGAGAAGGGAATGCGAGGCTGCAAGGTAGCCTCTATTCATAATGGCATAGTGCACCTCACCTGTCAGATGATTGCAGGGAAGTTAGTATGTAATAACCGACCCACCCAAGTGATTGGTTTTGCAGTCAACCTCGCAAGGAAGTGCACAGAGGGCCTACAAATGAATTGGGAAAAGAACTTGGTCAACCAATTAGAATGCGACTGCAGAGAAGCCTAGGATCAAGGGTACACATTTCATTTTAGATGGCTATTGATCCTGATCGCCTTCATTTCCTGGGAGATGTTGGAAGGTGTGACCTTCCCAGACATCGATCCATTTGAATCATTGGCCATGAAGTTCAATACATTGTGGTACTCAAGTGACATGAATAAGCAATGGCAGCCAAATTCTATGTTCCATACATACTACAATCAGTTGAAGATAGCCATGCAGTTTGAGCCTTGCATGATGCCGAACACGATACACCGATTCAGGCTTTTGATGAAGTTCAACGCTAATCGACATTTCATTTATATCACAGTGCAAGTCGACGAGCACAAGAAACAACTTCAATCCTACTATAAGATGACGGAGGAGGAATTAGAGGAGATTACTAAGGAATGGTCTACTAACCTCCTTATTCCAGTAGACCCTACAGAGATATCCGACATCGACAACCCAAAAGATTCACAGGATACACCTAGACCTAGAAAAAGAAAAAAGAATGATAAAGTACAAGATTTAA
This sequence comes from Picea sitchensis, assembly GCA_010110895.2. Lineage (NCBI taxonomy): Eukaryota > Viridiplantae > Streptophyta > Pinopsida > Pinales > Pinaceae > Picea > Picea sitchensis. Next base: position 93,869 of record SNQJ01S0003368.1, on the reverse strand, counting down.
GAAGTGCCTCGGTGAATACTAATTCCATGTCACCAGACCAAGGAGGTGATGGTGAAGATATAGATGGAATAGAATATGAACAGAGGAAAGGTGAAGTAACACCACCTAGAGACGAGGAGAACCCCTTGAAGAAAAGGAAGGTTTCCCCCCCAAAACCTTCCTCCCAGAAGAGATCAAAATCCCCCCTAAATAAGATGCAAACGGTCCTCACCTATGATGATTTCAATTTCATCATAGCATCCTTGAATGATGCTTCACTCAAGATAGAAGAGAAGCAAGAAGATAAGAAGGAGGAGATGTACAATAAAATTTAGGTCGATGTCTTAGGGGTGTATCAGGCACTACAGTCTAGTCGCGTAGTCTCTACTGTGCCTTTATCATTGGGAACACCAGAACCGAGAGATGAGCCAACCAAAATCCACCAGCTCACTGATAAAGTTGAAGCTCGCCTTCGATGGGCACAAGAGGAAACAATGCAAGCCACCTAGGCTTTGGTACAAGTATAGGGAGTACTTATAGAACAATGTCGAGCTGTCGAAAAGGAAAAGAGTGCTCTCCAAGAAAATTTCGATGAGGAAAAGGCACAACTACAGGAAGGAAAGGAATAGTTGCTCACCGAGCAACGCGAATTAAAGGAAGCGGTCAACAAATCACTGCGCTCTATGACTATCTTAGAAGTAAAGGCAGAGGATCAAGTCATGAAGCAAGTAGCGCAACTTGAAGAAGTGATCCAACATCTGCAACGCATCATAAACCTAGAAATATACACTGTACTTGAGACCCCATAGGAGGTAAAGGACCAAAGAGAAGCAACTTCCAGGAGAACAGTTGAAAGGATAAAGGCCCTTACCTTAGAATGCAAGAAATTCACTGATCGAAGTTCCCAGACATACGAGAAACTTACCAAGAACCCAAAATTGTAGGTACTAGAGTCACAACCCCAGGATGCAAAGCAACACGCAGAAACACTCCAATCATAGCTGAAATATCTAATAGTTGTGGAGAGAATGAAGAGATCTCAAGAGCAAGAAACTGCACAGTAGTAGATCCATACTATCCAGAGTAGAGTTATGGAGATAACTCAGAAACTCCGACCTGTGCAAGATAAGGCCTATCAGTTTTTTACAGAGGTAGAAGGCCAAGGAGGCAAACTGGAGCAGGTTAGCATTGCAACAAAACAACACCTGGAAGGACCTGTGAGTGATGCAGTCATTCAAGATTTCGTTGAACAAGGGCTTTTAGCACAACAACAAGTCGAAGCAGTTTGAGCCAAGCTCGAAGCGTTCGAAGAAGAACTTCCTACATCAAAGTGTCTCGGGATGAGTGACAGGTGAGTGTTGGGGGCATGTTTTTCCTTGACCAAGTTTTGAGGGATCTGGTCAAGTTTGACCTATTTTGGGAGTTCGATAGCCTGTCGAAGGAGGAGCACAAGACAAAGCAGAGATCGTGGGATCTCGACCCCTTTTTGGGTTTTTGGGAGTATGTAACGGGCATGGATATCGGCCCATGGGTTTACCTATGTTTAGGCCTATTTTGTAATGTATAAATAAATGTCTAGTCTATGTAAGAAAAGAGACAAATCTGTGTGATGTAAGCCTGTTAAGATAAGTGCTAAGTGCAAGTATGATTTGTAGATGCTTTGTGCATACTGGGAAGACTTGCGGAGATAGGTGCAAGGTATTGTAACAGACTGTGAAGTTATTTGTGCTATAATGCAAGGAAGGAGGATCTAGCTAGGTGCGTAGATCTCCTGTCCTGGTCGAAGTAGGGTTTTGAGCAGCGATGATTTTAAAGATAGAAATTTATTTTAAAATGTGGAAACTTTGGCGAATCATACTAATCCTTCATATACCAACTATAAATGTTTGGCGATATTTTTGTAAAAATATTCAAATTTCTAAGGATTTTATATATTTTTTATAAATTGTTGATGATTTTTAAGGTAAAATAATTTTATCCTATAGAATTTGGGTGAATCATTTTTAAAATAGCAAATCTCATTTTTGGAAAAACCATGGAAAATTAGCCCATGAGTGAAATTTAGCCCCTAAAATCATCCCTAGTTTTGAGGCTCTATGCTTGTAACCAATTGACTGAAGACAATAAAGAAGAAGAGTTGGTGGACGTAGCCCCAGGGTGGGGATGAACCACGTAAACACTATGTTGTTCCGCTTTGTGCTTTCCTTCATGTGTTTATAACTTCTCTTGCTAAGTGCTTTGATAGAGATAGATAAATATGCTTATGCTTTTTGCTAATAATGTGTAAGAATGTTATATCTGACCTATATGAAGTGCTTAGTTCTTGATCTGCTAGATATAACCTACTTGTTTATGATAAAGTGCTTAAATACATCAGTTCTGAGTGAATGATGTGATGCTTTGTTCTATCTGCGTAGTAGTATTGGTTGAATATTGATGAAATTTTAATGCTAAGTTCTCTATTAAGTATTATAATCACAGATATGTGTCCCATCTAAGGTTTCAAACACTTGAGTCATGCAACCACCCCTGCCTCTACCTCGGGTGAGACTTCATCTGCTTCACAGGTGTTGCCGAAAGGGTCGGTAGTTAGGGTTTTGTTGGTGTGTTGTTGTAGCGTTGAACCCTGGGTTTGCCCCTGTGCATGTGAGATGACTTGTTCCTCAGTCATATCACATATGTACATGACCTTTCTATATATCACCTCTCATATGTATGCGACTTCTTCCATAAGATCTTGCGTATGCCTCAGAAGATGTAAGGCTTGAGCTTGCCTCATGGATGTCATTTTGTTCCTGTTGTTCATTCTTCTTCATCCACTTATGAAAGTGTTCAGGTTTCTTTGTACTTGTACTCTGAGCTTCCATCCTTTCAACATTTTTTCCTTCCAAGTTACATGTGCTCTTCTTTCCATGCTATATGAATCACTCTTGATTGATTGTATTCTTGAATTCCAACAATCCCGAGCTTTGTGGACAAAACCACTACAACTATAACATATCATGGTGTTACAATGAGCAACAATGTGTCCCACTTGATTACATCTTCAACATCTTAAGATGTTGATGAATCTTACAACATATTTCCTTGCATAATGTCTGCATTTTAAATATTTGTGACCATATTCATTACATGAAAAATAGTAACCATGAAAAATATTTTCAAACCTTTTCTTTGGTGTCCACCTTGAAGGTGTCTCTCTTCTAAATTTTCTTTGAGGTGTAGGAACTACTTCTTTAATTCCACCTTTTGAAAATGAAGGAATTGCCTCATGCTTCTTATAAGTGCAATATTTAATGTGTGTTTCTTCCTTGTTGTATCCAAGACCAGATTTATCATTAGGTGATATTTGACAACTCAAGATTTCATCAAGAATTGTTTAACTGTTCATGAACCTGTTTGACTTCTCTGCTTTCCTTTTGGCTTCTTCAATTTGGATCTTCATATTGATATTGACTTCAAGTATTTTTCTAAGATCATCATCTACCTTCTTCTTTTCTTCTACTTGACTAATTATATCAGTCTTTAGTCTTTTGATCTCTTCTTCTTGTTTCATGAGTATTTTCCTGGTATGCATTTGGTACTTTTATAGGGAATCCTTAATGTATTGATCAAAATCAAGAACAAAAGTACATTGATCATATTCTTCTTCTAACACATATAAGATTTTATTTTTGAGCTTCAACAAATCTTCCTCTTAAACTATAAGATAATTGTTAGATGATTCTATACAACCTTCTTCTACTTGTGTGTCCATGGATCTCCTTCAATCTTGTAAGGCTTATAGTAAAATACTTCTCTAATACCAATGGTTGGACACACCGACCACACTGAGAGGGGTGGGTGAATCAGTGTGAGGCTCCTTTTACACTTCTTTTAAAACTTTAGTTAACAATCACCATTTACTCATTAGTTCCATTCACACTTATTTTCTTGCATGTAAACATATCTCAACAACATACATCAATAAAAAGGAACTTTGAACCATCACAATAATGAACACAAAGAGCACAAGATTTATGTTTAATATGTTTGTATTATATGTTACAAGAGACTACAATGTCAATTTTTATCAGAACCAATTGAAAAGAGCACCAAATCTCAATTGCAAGACCCATCCTGCATATCTAAACACAACCAAGATGTGAGGAATCCAACCCTCAAGTACAAGACCCATCTTGTAGATAGAAAACAAAATTTCAAACTATACAACAATCTATACCAAGACAAGTGCATCAACTATGCACAACACAACCTATCACAACACCCTGACACCTCAACCTGTCTCATCAATCTCATCATTCAAATCTAATATACCCACAAAGATCAATCATCAATTCAACTCTGAACCATATGCACAATATCACTAAGTTAACCAACAATATACCTCTAACAATACACCATACTCTCCATAAACCAAATACCATAAACCCTTACACAAGACAATGTGCCAAAACCATAACTTTAATCAAGTAGCAATAATCAATACCTATACCATACCATGCAAAAATTGGAACAATTCCATTATGAAAATATGATGTGGTTACCGACCTGCCAACTTTCTGCAACTACCAAATATGTTGTTGTGATTTTGTTGTCGTGATTCTACTATCACGGTTTTGTTACCGTGGTTCTAGTGCCACAGTTCTGTTGCCATGATTTTGCTGCCACGATTTTGATTCTACGGTTCTACTACAATGATTATGTTACCATGGTTTTGTTGTCGTGATTTTGCTGCCATAGTTCTGTTGTCGCGGTTCTTTTGCCGCTATTTTTCTCTATCAATAATACCTACCCAAATAACCTTTCACAAATGGATATTCAATATGCTCAAAGATGATACTCATAAGAGACCCTTCCTATCTTATTTATACTTCTCCAAGTAGCTTCCTCTAGGGGTTATCTTCTAACCAACTTAACCGAATTCCTTCTTTTGGGGATAACCCACTTCTAACCACTTTGTCCACTCTCAACTACTTTATCCACAAATAGTAAAATATCCACTTCTAGTTGTAACTAATTTATTTTTAATTGTTTTATTGATGCAACCACTTAACCCATGACTAACCACTTTGACTGGTCAACTTCTTCTAGGAGCTTCTAGAATAATTTGACTTCTTTGACCTTCTAGGGGATTCTAGATAACTCAAGAGGGTTCTCCAACTTCACATGGCCATAACTCTCTAACCGTGAGGAGTTATGTGACATTCCACATATCACTGGAAACGACATGACATATACTATCCATCTAGAATAGTTTCTCTTACAAATTCATTGATCTTCATTACATTATTCCTCAATAAAACTGGGGTTCCCTAACCACACTATTGGGATACTCAACCACCTAACCATTTGGTGAGGAATTGCAGCATAAGGGGACTATTAGCACTAGAAGGCTCACCTATATTGTTGTAGGTGTGAGCTTAATACCCATTAGAAACTTTGTAGGTTTGTTAAATAGAAAAAAAAAATCAATGTATATCAAATGGGTGAGATACTCAATTAATAATATCAACACAAAACCTCCATGAAATACACACCAGCAAGAAAGGATTTGAATAGCTTCAAATGATTGTTTAGAGATATCAAATGGGAAGATGGAAGACTTAGCAAGGAATATGAGATACATGCATCATGTTACATCAGGTAGATCTGAAACACATATAGAAAAAATATCATTGAATAAGAACCTCCTAATCACCAAGAGATCACTTTGATAACACTTGCATCAATTACAAACAATAAATCATTTAATGTAGTAAGGAACATGCATAAGGATGAATCCTTCGTCAATAGCTAACATCAAAGTGAGATAGAAACACATATGTGACAGTAGGAGAGGAAACTGATCATTCACTATTAAATATTCTTGAATATGATACATATAGTCTAGAAACTTTGTTACAGTTGAAAAATAAAGATAAGAGTATCACTATCTACCCATTTGAACCCTCTCATAGAGTTACAATGCATATTAAATAAATAAACATCCAAAAATATCTCTAGAAACCCGCACCTAGATTATACATAGGATCATATTCCTAAGAGAGGCTTGGCACTAGGTGCACAACATAAATCTAACAAGAATTATATATTCTAGGAAAATGTTGATATCATTGAAGGAAACTGTTGACAACTTTTTCCATGTGGCTTAACTAAAGGTAGATCCTTGAAGTAGGTGGCCCTTGATGTGCAACAAATATTTGAGGAGCTAATCTAAAATTAATATGACATCTGGTAGTCTTCATCAACTCAAAATCCTCGTGACACCTAGTTTGTAGAACATGCGCTACAAACTGCCCCAAAACAACAACGCCTTTGATAGCATGCACTGTGAACTTTCCTGTAGGTGATTTTTTACATTCAGAATTGGTTTCAACTGTTAAAACTTGGACAAAAAGATGGGAAACCCTTTTAGAATATGTTACAACCTTTTGAAACATGAAGTAACCTTTGCATAAGTCATATGAATATGGTAACAACAGTTTAAGACAAAAATAATTACTCAGGTTATAAGTATGTGTATAAAATAAACCATGGAAAAAGTTTGATGTTGATGTATAAATGATATCATATCTTCATCTTTTCCTCGTGCTTCTTCTCGTAGCCACACAAGCTGACATATCCAAATTTATTTTTTCTACTTTCTCCTTGAATTGTTGCAATTGTTCTTTCAACCTCTTGATTTTAACTTGACAATCTCTTTTCTGCCTATACACATTCTTTAGCTTCTTATGCAGACGTAAACATATCTTAGCCAAATATATTTATTTATCAATGGTTTCTTCATACAAATCTAAGGTATGCTTCATTTCTATTCGGGCCTCCAGGTTTTCCTCCATTTTTTTTATTTTCATCTCTTGTATCTTTAAGTTGCCTCCTGAGTCTTTTGAAAGTAGGATTACTTTCATGAGAAGGGGATTTGAACTCAATAATCTCTATTGACTTCTTAGAAGGATGAGTTTTATCCTTTTTATAAGTTGAGGTTTTTGATGTACCCTCTTCCACAAGAATATGTTTCTTAGTTGTTGATTTGGTGAAAGGTATTCTATGCTTGACCATTTTTGCAGAAATAGGTGGGGAAGATACAAGCTTCTTACCCTTCATACTCCTTACTCTACTTAATTATATCTCCATAGGTGTATGTTTTGCCACAAGGGAAATTCTCTATCAGGAATTTGTGAGTGACCACCTTCAACTATTTTATTAGCAGACTAAAAGGATTTATCTCTTCTAGTCATCTTCCTCTTTTTACTTGACTCTAAGTGCATATTCATATCAATGGGAGTAGGTGTTTGTGTTTTTTACCGTGGTGTGTGAGCAACATCTCGTTGAGAGCCTGATGCAACTAGGAAAACCTCCCAGTTAATGGTGGTATTCTTTAGCTCTTTCAATACTAGAGTCTTGATTAAACCAGAGTGAAAAATATTGGTATCCACTTTCTTGGATTTAGCTTGGACCCTATATGACATCTTGTCAATACTCTTGAATAGATAAAAGGGGAGGTTCATGGAATCTTTCCCAGTAAAGTGTAGTAGAAATATGATATGGTATTGATAAACCATATTGAACCTCCCTTCACAAGTGAAGTACCTCTGAATACTCTGAGCATTTTGTCAAAATACTCCACCTTATGAATTCTTGGCACTCCCTTGGATAGGTTGTCTCCTTTATATTCAGGTTTTAGTAATTCCTTGGAAAATGTAGAATTCAAATACATGTCTTTAAACCATTTTTCACCATAATAAAGTATCTTTATGGCTGTATAAATAGATTTCTCTGATAATTCAAGATGTCCTCTTTGCATTTTCTCACAAAAAATCAGGTAGCCCACTCTTTGAAATTCTTCCTTGAAAATGGTTCAGAGTTTATAAGTTGCAGGTCATGTGGGTTAGCCCTGACAATTTCTCACCCTTTGTGAACCTTATTGCCTTGATGAATGTCCATGATAGTTGTTTTGAAATCCCTTTACCCTCTTATAAAAGTTGTTATCAAATGTATGATGAAAACAAGAAAATAAGGGTTTTTTATTTGAATTTTGCATTATTTAGGGTTTACAGAATCAAATATTCATGTACAACAACAGTGTGAGAATGAAAGGATTGCAAGTAGGAGATGAGATAAAATAAAAAAATACCAAACTAGATGAGGTTGCAGTCAAGAAACAATCATGTCAATTCTGTGTAAAACATAGGATTCATAGTGAGATCCTTCAATTTGCAGCACACAATCGAGTTTGCAATGCACATTTGAGTTTCTAGATCACAGTTTTAGATTATGTTTTAATGAAAAAGGTTTGAAAAATTACCAAGTATGAAAAATAAAATGACTTTGAAAAAGATAAAACCTCATACATGAGTGAAAGCACAGTCAAGGAGAGTTTTTTCAAGTGAGAAAACAGAGGGTTCACAGTGCCTTAAAGAATACAGTTTGTAGCACTATCAAGAAAATGTAGTGGATAAGGTCATGGATGAAAAAAATGGTTGCAAATTGATCTTATTGGTATAAAGAAGGAAACTTGAATTTGAAAATGTTTAAGATAGCAATATTTTAGGTTTTTTATTAGTGCAAGGAGTTTGCAGTGAATATACTATGCGATAGTTTGCAGTGTGTAGAAAAATCATAGTGAGTAGAATCCATGTTGGTTACTTATTGGGATGACCTAGGTTAATAGATACTATGATTTCCAAAAAAACTCTCTAAAACTATCACCCCCCCTGGAAAACCAGAAGGCAATGTAGTACACAGGGTGCACTACGCAGTCTCACCAGAGATAGTTCTATGGGTGGCTGCAACGCTCAGGTGATTGCAACCTGGTAATGAGTGGGGATATGTAATTGAACCTTGTGGTTCTATAAATCTAATGCCTCGAGTAGCTCCAGTGTCAAAGACTCCTTACATAATGAGTACACCAGATGTTAAGCCCTAATACTAGATCATTACTCCTTAATTGGGGCATATTATATTAGTAATGTTATTTTATTTATGTAGGTTTTAGTCCATTAGTTGTAATTATACCTCCTAGTCTCCTACATATACCAAAGAGACATTTTCATTTGGAATCATCTTGTACTTGAACATTTAAGTGGGGTAAAAGGAGGTTGCCCCCTCAAAGAGGATTATTATCTGAAATTATCTCTTTTTCAAGGCGTTGAGTACTTTTTCTAAGGTTTTTCTATGCTATATTGATATTTGGTTTTGAACATATGGTATCAGAGCTCAAGGTCTTGGGGTTTCACAGCTACATCTGAGAAACCTTGAAATTTTTTCTATAACTATTTTTCTATAATGTTTCAAAAGAAATGGCTTGGAGGATATTTAGTAGACAGATCCAGGTACCTTGGGTTCAAAATTCATCTCCTGGTGCCGTATACTTTCGGAGATACAACATGTACAAGACAACATTCTGGAATCATACTAAATCGAGTCATTGCATAATTTTTGCTATAAAATATTTTATGTAATGTTTCAGACCTTGACATCTAGAGGATATTCACAAAAATTATTAAGGTATCTGTGGTAAAAAATTTCACTTTTGGGTCATCTTAAATTTGTATATACACCCTGTGTAAGATAGGGTATCAGTCCTATTCACTAGTCTCAAGAAGGTGTTCCAGGTAAAACAATCATTTCTTCTTCCTAGAGTATCCAAATTGAGTGGGACTAGTTTCATTGGATCATGGACAGTCTGCAGTATTTATGGTACCGGTTTCAAAATTTTATATAAATAATTTTGTGTGGGGCACGCTATACAAGTGAAATCTCCTGGAAAGGCCAAAAATCAACAAGTTGTGGGGAATTTACTGTAAATTCCTCTTGGAACATCCAATTTTGATCAGACCCAGAAAAGAAATATCAGAGAACTACATAAAATAAAGTTTCATACCCAGAAGGGATGAAACTTGGGAGATACAATAGAAGAAAAATTGTCTAGCAAAACAATCTCAAGATGAAAAGATAGATGCAATTTTGTCTGAAGAGTTGACTCCCACGATATCGTGTAATTCAATGGCTGGAATTAGCACTCCTCAAACCCTCAATATCGAAGGATACATCAAAAATAAAAAGGTAATAGTCCTAATCGATTCTAGTAGTACTCATAATTTCATTCACTATAAATTAGCCAAAGCTCTCAATTGCTTTGTATATCCAGTGCCAGAGTTTCAAGTAATGATTTTAGATGGAGGAAATATCAACTGCTCAGGAAAATGCAATAAGATCAATCTTACTATGGGGGAATATGTAATAAATAGTCCAATGATTTATATAGCCATGGGTGGTGTAGATGTTGTACTAGGAATCCAATGGTTACAATCATTAGGAATAGTGGCTTTTAATTTTCAAGAACTTTTCATGAAATTTTCATTGGAAGGAAAATAAATTGAGTTAAGAGGTATCACAGGGAAACCCGATAAGGAAATAATCTCTAATGGCATGACAAAATTATTGAAAAAGGGGCATCAAGGCGTTATTGCACAACTATGTTCACTAGATGTTCAAACATCTAATCCATCTATTCCTCAATATCTCTGAAGGATCATTGATAAACATTCCAAAGTATTTGAAGATATTCCCAAAGGTCTTCCACCCACTCGAAATCATGATCATGAAATTCACCTAATTCCTGGGAGTGTTCCTCCTAACATCAGGCCATAGAGATACCCTTACGCCCAAAAGAGTGAAATTGAGCGCATGTTTGAAGAAATGTTAGAGGCTGGAATTATTAGACCTAGCCAAAGTTCTTAATCTGCACCAATGGTAATGGTATTCAAGAAAGATAGCTCATGGTGTATGTGTCCAGATTATAGAGAGCTCAACAAGATCACTATTAAATATAAGTTTCCCATTCCCGTCATTGATGAATTGTTATATGAACTACATGGAGCAATTTATTTCACAAAATTGGATCTCCGGGAAATAATCTCTAATGGCATGACAAAATTATTGAAAAGGCATCAAGGCGCTATTGCACAACTATGTTCACTAGATGTTCAAACATCTAATCTATCTATTCCTCAATATCTCCCAAGGATCATTGATAAATTCCAAAGTATTTGAAGATATTCCCAAAGGTCTTCCACCCACCGGGAAATCATGATCATGAACACCTAATTCGAGTGTTCCTCCTAACATCAGCTGCCATAGATATCTTTACTTCCAAAAAAGAGTGAAATTGACCGCATGTTTGAAGAAATGTTAGAGGTCGGAATTATTAGACCTAGCCAAAGTTCTATCTCAGCACTAATGGTAATGGTATTCAAGAAAGATAGCCTGTAAAGGTGTCCAGATTATTTAGAGCTCAACAAGATCACTATTAAATATAAGTTTCCCATTCCCGCCATTGATGAATTGTTATGAACTACATGGGAGCAATTTATTTCACAAATTGGATCTCCGCTCAGGGTATCATAAGGAAGATCGAATGAAGGAAGAAGATATCCCCCAAAACAACATTCCAAACTAATGAAGGCCATTGCGAATTTCTTTCAATGCCTTTGGGCCTTACAAATGCACCTTCCACATTCCAAGGGTTGATGAATTCCATTTTCAAGCCCTTCCTTCAAAAATTTGTGTTAGTATTTTTTGATGATATACTAATCTATAGAAAGTCTTGGGAGGATCATGTGCGACATGCTGACAAGGTGCTACAACTACTAAATTAGCAACAACTTTATTCCAAACCATCCAAATGTTTCTTTGGAGTAAAGGAGGTAGAGTATTTGGGTCATATTGTATCTCATGAAGGTGTCAAGGTATACCCTAACAATATTAAGGCCATGATGGACTGGTCGATTCCCAAAAGATTGAAGAATATTAGATGATTTTTGGGTTTGACAGGTTACTACCGCAAGTTTGTTCGGAACTATGGAAGAATAGCAGCACCTTTAATGACCTAATAGGTAGGCACTTCAAGGTCAAAATAGATCATGATAGTCTTAAATAATTCTTGGAACAAAGACTATCTTCAGAAGAACAACAAAAATGGGTAACCAAGATATTGGGTTATGATTTTGAAATTGTCTATGAAAAGGGGAAGAAAAATGTTTTGGCAGATGCACTCTCAAGAAAGGATGAATATGTTGAGTCCTTTCTTTGTGATATCTCGATCATCCAACCTTATTGGATAATAGAAGCAAGGGATGAATGGAAGAGTGATGAAAAAGTGTGGACTCTCATTCAAAGGTTGCAGCAAGATTCCAGTGCATCAGTTACATTTACATGGAAAAATGATTCACTATGGTACAAAGATCGCTTATATTTATGTAATATCTCCCAACTCAAACAAAAGGTACTATTGGAATTGCACACCTCTCCAGTAGGAGGGCACTCGGGATTTTTGAAAACCTACCATTGAGTCAAGAAGGATTTTTTTTGGGATGGCCTTAAAACTGATATTCAAAGGTTTGTGGTAGAATGCTTGGTTTGACAACAAAATAAGGTGGAAAAAATTAAGACCCCATGTCTTTTACAACCATTATCCATCCCAAGCCAGCGTTGGGAGGAGGTTTCCATGGATTTCATCACAAGGTTACCAAAGTCTGTAGGAAAGAGTG
>SNQJ01S0003368.1:58691-80871 GCA_010110895.2 Picea sitchensis | reverse complement strand
TCAAGCAGTGGAAGATCACATCGAGAATCAACAACAAGTTCTCCAAATCTTAAAGGACAACCTGACCATGGCACAAAATCACATGAAACAACAAGAAGATCAACATCATAGTGAAAGAAGTTTCGAAGTAGGGGATTGGGTGTTTTTAAGACTACAACCATACAAACAAATGTCCCTCAAGAAATCTAAGAAGGATAATAAATTATCACCAAAGTACTATGGCCCTTATAAGGTGTTGCAAAAGATTGGTACTATGGCATACAAATTGGAGTTGCCTGCATCTTCACGAGTACACCCAGTTTTACATGTTTCATTCTTAAAGAAGTTTATAGGCGACAAGATCCCAGTTCAAACTATATTTCCAAAACTTGAAAAGGAAGGAAAAATCATATTGGAGCCTGAATGCATCACTGACACAAGAATTCGCCAGCTGAGGAATAGATCCATTTCAGAGTATCTCACTAAATGGAGGAAACTACTGGTTGAAGATTCCACTTGGGAAGATGAGTCTTTTATACATAAGCATCTATAATTACTCAAGCATTGCAGACAACACTTTTCTCAAGGGGAGGGGCATGTTAATCCCTAATATTGGTTGATTACCCCTTAATTGGGGCATATTATATTAGTAATGTTATTTTATTTATGTCGGATTTAGGCCATTAGTTGTAATTATACCTCCTAGTCTCCTATATATACCAAGGATACCTTTTCATTTTGAATCATCTTGTACTTGAACATTTAAGTGGGGTAAAAGGAGATTTCCCCCTTGAAGAGGCTTATTATCTGAAATTATCTCATTTTTTAGGGTGTTGAGTACTTTTTCTGAGGTTTTTCTATGCTATATTGATATTTGGTTCTTAACACCAGAGCTGAAGGAGTTGCAAATGCAGCTTGAGGAAGTTTTGAATAAGGGGTATATACGCCCAAGTGTGTCACCTTGGGGTTCCCAAGTCTTGTTCTTGAAGAAGAAATATGGAAAATTAAGATTGTGCATTGATTTCAGACAGTTGAATAAAGTGACTGTAAAGAACAAGTATCCTTTGCCAAGGATTGATGATCTTTTTGATCAATTGAAGGATGCAAAAATATTTTCAAAGATAGGTCTCAGGTCAGGATACCATCGAGTAAGGATTAAGGAGGAATATATCAGCAAGACCTCCTTTAGGACAAGGTATGTTCATTGTGAGTTCGCAGTGGTGCCATTTGCGTTGTCAAATGCACCAGTTGTTTTCATGTGCTTAATGAATGGTGTTTTCTAAGAATATTTAGAAAAGTTTGTCATTTTCTTTTTGGATGACATTCTTGTATATTCCAATTTGGAAGAAGAGCATGAGAATCATTTGAGGATGGTTTTGCAATTATTAAGGGAGCATCAGTTGTACGCCAAATTGAGTAAGTGTTCATTTGATCAGAAGCAAATTCATTATTTGGGGCATATCATTTCAAAATATGGGATAGAAGTGGACCCTGAGAAGATAGAATCCATTAGAGAATGGTCAGCGCCAAAGAATGTGATAGAGGTCAAATCATTCATGGGACTTGCAGGCTACTACAAAAGATTTATTGAAGGATTTTCAAATATTTCACACCCAATCATTTCCTTGCAAAGAAAGGGTGTGAAGTTTCAGTGGACATTGGATTGTGAAAGGAGTTTCCAACACTTGAAACAATTATTAACAAGTTCTCCAATACTAAGGATTCCAGACCCAAATGGAGACTTCATTGTATGCACAGATGCTTGTAAAGAGGGACTTGGTGGATTCCTCACTCAAAATGGGTTTGTTATATGTTATGAATCAAGGAAGTTGAAGGAGCATGAAGGAAACTATGTCACTCATCATTTGGAGTTGGAAGCCATAGTGCATGCCTTGAGTAAATGGAGACACTACCTCATGGGGAAGAGGTATGAGATGAGAACAAACCATAATGGTCTGAAATATTTATTTGATCAGCCAACTCTAAATGCTAGGCAAAGTAGATGGTTAGAATTTTTAAGTGAGTATGACTTCGATATAAAGCATATCAAAGGGAAAGAGAACAAAGTGGCCAATGTACTCAGCAGAAGAGTGCATGAAATGCATGCTACAACCATTATCATGTACCAATCAGATTTGAAAGACAAAATTACAGAGGCTGCCAAATTAGATTTGCATTACAAAGAATTAGTGGAAAAATTATAGCAAGGTAATTTGCAACAAAAAATTGAAGATTACTAGCTAGATAATGATGAAATTCTCAGGTACAGGGGGAGAATTTATGTACCAAATTCTAATGAATTGAAAAGTATGATACTAAGAGAAATTCATAATGTGCCTTATGTTGGGCACCCAGGATATCAAAAGATTGTTGCAGTTGTCAAGAGCCAATATTATTGACCAGACATGAAGAAAGAGGTTGTTGATTTTATTACCAGATGTTTGGAATGTCAAAAGGTAAAGGTTGAGCATAGGCACCCAACTGGTTTGCTACAACCATTACCCATTCTTGAGTGGAAATGGGAAGTTGTAGAAATGGATTTCATCACCAAACTGCCCAGAACAAACAAGCAACATGATTCTATCATGGTGGTGGTGGATAAACTTACTAAAGTTGCCCAATTTATTCCAGTTAAGCTCACTCACAAGGAAGCGAACATTGCTAATGTTTATATGAAACAAATTGCTAGATTACATGGCATACCAAAGACAACTGTGTTTGACAGAGATCCAAAATTTTGAATTTACCTCAAAATTTTGGAAAGGATTATTTAATGGATTTGGAACAAAATTGAATTTCAGTATAGCTTATCATCCATAATAAAATGGACAAACATAGAGGGTGAATCAAGTGATTAATGATATGTTGAGAATGTATGTGATGGATAAACCATCAAAATGGGAAGACTACCTACACTTGGTAGAGTTTGCTTATAACAGTGGGTACCAAGCATCTCTAAAGATGAGCCCATTCGAGGCACTTTATGGAAGAAAGTGAAACACACCAGTAAGTTGGGATAACCCCGTATACAGAGTAGTGGTTGGGCGAGATTTGCTCAGGGAAATGGAGGAGAAAATGATAAAAATAAAGAAAAAATCAAAGGCTTCCCAAGACAGGCAGAAAAGCTATGATGATAAAGGTAGAATTCACAGGGAATTTAAAGTGGGCAATCATGTATTCTTGAAATTGAAGGCCAACAAAAGTTCCTTGAAATTGGGAAATTGTTCAAAGTTGACAGCTCGCTATTATGGGTCGTTTGAAATCCTAGAGACGATTGGTGCAATTGCTTATATGATTGCATTGACTGCATCTATGTATGTTCATAATGTATTCCAAGTATCATTGCTAAAGAAATATATACTTGATGTTAATCATGTTATTGATTGGAATGTGATTCAGGTGGAGCAAGAAGGCGCTTTTCAAGTGCATCCGGTACGCATTTTGGACCGGAAAATCAAACATCTCCGGAACTGATCCATAGGGATTGTAAAGGTCCAATAGACCTAGTACGGTCCTGAGGACTCTACTTGGGAGCATGAGGATGAAATGTAGGTAGAATACCCGCATCTTTTTGAGAATTTTTGAAATTTTGTTGTACATGGGTACATGATGCACTGAGGACAGTGCATAAATAAGGGGAGGGGATTGTAATATCCCTAAGTCCGAACCCAATTGTAAATGTAAATGAAATTGTAATTAAGTTAGTGAGTTGTATGACATCATTTTATATGCACATTTCATGGTATAGTGCATGCATGTACTGCGTAGTAAAAGGAGGAAGTGTGCACATTCCTAGATATTGTGTGCAACAACTTGAGTGTGCGCGATTGTGAGGCCAATAAGATTTTGTGTATATGCTATGTTTTATAGGCTGGTGAGCCAATTATTATAAGCTAGGATTCTTATGTTTCGATTAGGCTGGAGAGCCTAGATGTTAAAGGCCAGTGCACATGTTTTTGTATATGTCTCATAATTAATATAAATACATCGTTATGCGCAGACCAACCACGATAAAAGAGATGGGAGACTAAACTCCATTGGTTAGGGAAATGGAGGGGATAAGTTAAGGAAAGGGGCTAAGCTAGGGATATTAATCCAAAAAAGAATATTATATTAATATTTATTAAATGTAAAGTATGGATAATTATTTTATCCTAAGTTCTAAAGTTGGGGACAAGTGGGCCAAAGTAGCTCCCAACATGTCAAGTGTCAAGTTGAGGACATGCATACATATTTTTGGGACTTAGTTCATTCATAGGATCTTTTCCATCATTCATCCATCATTTTGACCATCATTCTGACTATCCAGTCAATCCTCCATGAGTATTCACACCCATTGAGCTATCCTTTGTATCTTCACGACTGTACCTAAACCCATATCCATAGCCATTTGTGTTGGTGTATTTGGTTAGCTTGGGAGTTGGACTGAAGAAGTGGGTTGTCAGGCCCATGAGAAATCCTTTGGGTGAGAGCATTGATGGGGATTGATTTCTTGAAGGTGTTGAACTACAACTGGATTGCTCTAAGACTTCCTGCCCGGCCTGTTGTTGAAGCTCGGAAAGGAAGTGGGGCAGCCGAAGGATTGTTGAGCAGAGAAGGGGCACACTTCCTGAGTGGGAAAGGAATGTGGGGAATGAGGGACTGTCGGATGTTAGTTGAGTTGGCACCTAAGACAGAGTCTTTCCTGTTGTCCATGATCCTTTAGCCTGGTTAGGAATCCCTTTACCCGGGTGGAGTTTAGTCTTAGCTCGGGGGTGAATCACTATTGAGAGTGATTAATAGTGTGGTCTACGACTGGGAGGTTCATGGAATTTCTACACATAGTTGATGGTATTATAAAAAAGATAAGTGTTAATTGTGTGATAAATTTACATGCTGCATTGTTATTTGCGTGTTTATTTTTATGGGTTTATCCTATGTGTCATTATATATGTCTGTATGTTTATGGGTATTTCCTGTATATGTTGCATGTATATGTTTACTATCATTTTAGTATGAATCTATGTATTTACATAACATATTTGTTTGTCTACGCTTATATATATATATAAGATTCCGCAAGAGTTATGTGTGTATGTATATTAATTGCATGCAGTTCAAAAAATTTATGTAGCATATCTTAGTTGGATACTGGGTATGTTACAGTATGTTCCGCAGAGATAACAGTAAAAGTTATCTGGCGTATTGTGGCCCAGCATGGATGGTCGGGGACGTTACATGAAGTGATTATAGAGACAGGTTTCTCCTTTGTTTCTTGCAATGTGTTTTCCTGCCAATTTGACTGGTTCATGTATCTTTCCACCTCTGGCCTCTGTGTGTGTACATAAGGAGTGATATTTTGTTTGGTCCTGTGTTTATAAATGACACCAAATGGGTCATATTCCCAAGTGAAACTCAAAGGAAACCTCATTTGTTTCAAAAGGCTATCTGCTTCTTTTCCTGCTGATTTGTTGTTGCAAATTAAAGGGCCAATCTGAGTCTTGATTCTGAGTTGGGATTTCTTCTTTTCTGCAACAAAGTGAATCTCATCTGAATTTACCATTTTCCTTATGTACTCTAGTGCAAAAATCCTCACTGGGAGGTATTTGGGCAATTTGTAAAATGGCAATTCACACCCATATACCCTTATCTCTCTATAGTTTTGGTATAAATATCAATCCCTTGTCTTAGCTTGATCAAATAGTTGTAAGGCCTTCTGAATTTATTCACTAGCCCTTGGCTCTGTGTTGTTGTTTAGCATACAAACAAATGGATGAATGAATTGATCTATGAAATCCTTAAAGTTGTACTCTATTGATTTTTTCCTCATCAATGAGGTCCATGATGTAACTGACTGTGGGCTTCCTTCCTGATTTAACTTTTGAAAATCACAAGGAAACTTATCTGATTGATAAAACAGAAACATGTAGACCAAAATTGAAGAGTATTTGAACATCCCTTCAGTTGGAAAATTGAAGAACTGATCATGAATACTATCAGCTAGAAATTCACTGAAATTGACCTTGATGGAGACCTTCTCCTTTGTAGAAAATATGGATAGAAAACCTAAAATAGGATCATCTACCCAATCATCTGAGTAATAAGCTAACAGGTAAGAAAGCATGGATATGATCTGATTGGATTTGTCTGTGAAAATGGAAGAGGGGTAAGATGGATTCTTCTTGGGTAATTGGGCATATTCAGGGAGAAAGATCTCAAATATCTAGGCTCTTTGGGGAAAATTCATCTAATGGTATAAATCATTTAAGGCTTCAACAAAGAATGGAGTTGCTAAGTCGTTTCTAGGGATCTGTAACATCTGGTCAATGGCTTCGGAGGTAATTGTGAATAGTACTTCAACAATGGAGGAGGAAATGGTTATTTGGTCGGGAAAGTAATTGGCTTGGCATGTGAGGACAAATTTTGGGAAGTGGTGAGTCTGAGGGAACATATATAGGGGAAAATTGGACTCCCAGAGTCTAATTTCATCGCTCTGATCAAGGAAAATCTTCTTCAGCCAGTAGTGCAATTCAAAAAATTTGAATTCACACCTCAGCTCTGTGACTTTGTAATCCATATATTCCAGAGGGATGTGGTCCACATCGATGGGAGGGGGAATCATTGGGTTCTCTCATGTGTTAACATGTATAATCTTGGGGGCCATAATTAAAAAAAAATATAGTAAAACGATGGCGAAACTATATTACCCGAAGAAAATATTCGTATGTTGATAGTGAAAGTTTGTAGTGGTCAATTTGAAAGCTTAGCTCAACACGGTCTCCATGATGTATTTCTCAGAAAACGGTGTAACAAGATGTAAAATGGGGTTTTAATGTGTACAATGGATACCCATTATGGCGTGGGGCCGTTAAGGGATAGTTAATGCTCATGGGGAAAACTTTAATTGCCTAACAGGTATGAGGAGTAGGACCGATTGAATATAATGATAGGATTGCGGTGGCGGGGAGAGGTGAGTGGTATCGAGTTTTGTTTTGGCATATTTCNCGGGGAAAACCACTTTACGGACCCCCCCTTCGCCATTAAAGGTAGACAGGTCGGGGGGGATAAAAAGGTTGAGGAATGTTGGTTGGGGAAAAGGTGGATGTCGACGATGGAGATTTGTATGGAGATTAAGAGCTACAAGACAAAACGTGTTTTCCACTCTCGAACATAGGATAAAACATGGGTCATAAGCATAAAGCTAGCATTTTTTAAAACTTTACATTAGAATTTTATTTCCCTATGCTAAAATAGCCAAATTTAATCAACTAAGGGTGTATTTTGGAATGCAAACCCCTTTCAATTTTCCTCAAGATAAAAATCACCTAAACTAGGCATTTAACACCTTAATCTAGCTCAGAATCTTGGATTGATTATTCCTCTAACCTGCCTACTTTGGCCAAGATTAGGTAGTTTGACAAAATTTATTCTCTAACCTATCAAAAACAAATTTAAAATGTTTGATCATGTTTAGATAGTATGATTCAAACTTATTTTCTTTTGATGGGGTTTTTTCTTTTTTATCTTTTTTTCTCTCTTTTTTTNATTTTTAAATTTTTTCTTTTGGAAATCATTTGAAGATTGAAATATTATTTACAACATAAAATGACTTGGAGGAAGAAATTTCAATCATCGGGTGATACTATGAAATATAGGACTATGACATCCCCAAAATGGGCTTGCACCCAACAATCCAGTATAATAAACCTTCATACAATGCACAATCATTAAATAGGGTATCTGGTATATCTAAATCTTCAACTGTTATCTCATGAATTAAACTAGTAGTTTCCTAGAAGCATTTAATTCACCTTCATCTACTACGGGAAATTCACAGTGCCATAATTCAAACCAATTTGCAACACACTATATTCAAATTGATAAACCTATTTCTTGACACCGACTTGAAGAGCATGATTAATTAAAGGAATTGAAAACAATAAGATATCCCTTGACATGTTTCTAATGCATAATGATGTGTGATTAGTGCATGAGGTACTTTCTTTATTCCCTGCAAAATTTCAAGTGAGTTTGCAGCAAGTTGACTTGACACTTGATTTGACCCTCAAATGGTTGAAAACGACATAAGGAACCTTTGTACACCCCTTTGAGACAAGACACATGATAATGATAAGTTTTAAGACCAAGGGTGTGACCAATACTTACCCCTATTTCTCTCATGATGATGAACACTATCATGACACCAAGACTCTTACAGGGACTAAGGTTAAATTTATTTGCTCATGAAAGAAAGAAACATAACTTATTGACATAATACATGACTCAAAACCTAAAATAAAAAGACCCTATGACTCAAACCTAGAAACTCAAAAAACATTGACCCTTATACATGCTATGTGCTAACATATGGCTCCATAGGGGATAAAGACCTCCCTGTGAGGCTCCAAGAACATTGCAGTTCCAGTGCCTTATCCACTGGGAAAGTAGTCATTATTAAGAGAAAAAAAAACTAACTAATTAGACTGGTATTTACAATGAAATGAAGCCACCCATGGCTTCTAGAAAAAAGTATTTTTTAAGAAAAATCCCATTGACTGGGCCACCATAAATTTCAGCATCTTCCAAATTCTTTAGATTTAAAGTATTATTTTCCAAAACTTCAATAAATTTTAAAAGGACCAACCCAAAGGGATTTGAATTTACCATGTTTTCCTTTATCTTTCCCTTGATCATCCCACTTTACGACTAGGTCTCCGATATGAAAATACTCCTTCTTCACCTTCTTTTCAAAAATTTCTTTGATTTTTTGTTGATGACTTTGTGCTCTATCAAACAACTGATCTCTAGTTTGTTGTACTTCCACAAGTTGATGCATCCTCCTGATCATGTCATCTCGTTCCCCTTCTTGATATTGAAGGAATTTTTCCATAGGTAATGCTAAATGAGTAGGGAAAACAAGTTCAGTTCCATAAACTAGTTGAAATGGTGTGGTGCCAATTGACCTTTTGGTGGTTACTCTATCTTCCAAAAGGGAAAACTTCCATTTAGAATCCCATGACTTCTTATTGTCTTCCAACAACTTTCAGACAATTTTTACTAAGATTTTGTTGGAGTATTCTACTAAGCCATTACGCTAAGGGAAATATGGAGTGGAGTGGATAAGTTGAATACCAAAATTTTCACAAAACTTCACCAGGGCTCAACTTTGAAATTTGTTGCATTATCAGTGACAATTTTGTTTGGAAACCAAACCTTGACATAATATATTCCAAGAAACCAATGATTACTTGTGTGTTTCATTCCTGGTGGGAATGGATTCTATCCATTGGTAAAGTAATCAGTAGCAGTCAAAATCCAATGGTGTTGGCCACTTGAGGATGGATGAATTTCTCCAATAAAGTCTAATCCCCACTAATGGAAAGGGACAGATACCATTATGGGATTCAGAGGCAAAGACTTGAGTTGTTGTTTACCTTAGAATTTATGGCATTTGTCACATGTTTTGATATTTTCACACACATCAGTGAATATATTAGGCTAGAAATACCTATCTTTGAGTATCTTGTTTGTTGTGGTTCTCCAGAAATCATGACCTCCACATAAAAACCCATGAAATTTAGTCATAATTTGTTTTGCCTCTTCTGGATATAAACATCTTAAAAGAATCCCTGAAGGATATTTCCAACATAGAATCTGATGAACAAAACAATACCTGACTTTTTAAGTTCCATAGCTCTTACCTTGGTCTTCTCAGGTCCATTGGGAGGCTGCAAATTTTGAAGGAAATAGATGGTGTCCTTGTACTAGCTTCATTTTTCCAAATTTGAGTTGATTCGCAAGTTGTTTTTATGAGTATCATATTGTTGATTTATATATTAATACTCATAAAATTTACTCCCAATGCCTTACAATTGGATTTAGCTAGCAGTATAGCCAAACCTTGACCATTTATTAGCTTGGTGGGTTTCACCTCAAGATCAAACTCTAAAATATTAGCAATCCACATGCTTCTTCTCTCATATATATCAGGATGAATTGAAATTTATTTCACAAAACTTGAAGGAACATAAGAAATGATTTTTGAATGAAGAACATATACCATGAAAGATTTAAGAGCTTTGACTAAAGGATAATCATGTTTCTCCATAATATCATACTTGACTTCAGCATCTCTCAAGGCCCTATTGAAAAAAGAGATAGGTTGCTCCATTCCATCTGAATTCTTCTGAAGAAGGAAAGCAACTAGTGAATCATTGTAGGCAAAAGAAAAAAATAAAAAATTCCTTTGAGTAGTTAGCATTGATCAAGACCGGAGAATTATTCAACGATTTCTTTATCTTCTCAAAAGAACTTCTATCTTTTGGTTTCCATTTTACTTTGTTTCCTTTTCTCAACATGGCAGTGATGAATTTCACTAACTCAACAAATTTAGATACAAATATTCTTAAAAGTTTTATCTTACCTAATAAGGACTAAATTTATTTCTTGGACCTTGGAAGAGAAAGGGTTTTGATAGCCTCTACTCTATTTGGGTCAATATTTACTCCTTCAGTTGAGAAAATGTGTCCTAGCAGCTTACCATCCTTCATGGAAAAAATAGACTGTTGTGATTTAGGGACAACCCATACTTTTTGCACTTCAAAAACACCTTCTTTAAATTTTGGTAATGCTCTTGATCAGACTTGAAAAACACTATAATATCATCCAAATATATAAACACAAATGTAACACCCTGTTTCCCCCAATCTGTAAAAATAACTATACTAGCCAAGTATTGTGGCAAACTCAGAAATGTGAATGTGTGATGTGAATGGACCTTGTGAAAAAGGTCGATGAATGTGAATGATATTATAATATATATATTGCAGGACTGCTAAGAGGGGGAAGTGATGAAAAAGAGACCATGGTGGTTGAAGAAAGGTGGTGGAAGGCACCTAGAATGGTGTCGTTAACTTCCACCGAGACCAATACCATATTTAGACTTCACTGGCCCGGAGAACCAAGAGCAGCCTGCTGGCCCGAATTAAATGAATCACCAGGATTGGTAGGTAAAGGGCTCCTCATGAGTAATGAGGGATGGGGGGGGTGAACTGCCCATCCGTAGAGTCCTCATACCTGACCACTGTGAGGAAGGTCGTGCCACACACAACCTCACCGAAAGGAGAGAAAGGAAGGAGGAGTGTGCGATCACGGGAAGACGCGAGGGAAGGAAGAAGGAGAACTCTGGAAAAAATACAGAGTGAGTGATAGAGGAGAAGAAGGAGAGTAACCTTCATTCTCAGTCACTGACAAACAGAGATGCAGTCTCGCAGCATCGTGGTCTCAGCTCGGGGGTGGCTAGTGGTAAATCCATTGGGAGTCGTTGAGCCTACGGTTGGGTGGAAACGGGCACCCCTCTCAGCAGTTGTAATCACACCTGGTGTTATTTTAGATTAGTGTCTTATATCCTGTATCATGAAGTTTATATGATGATATGTATGTTCATAGTCTGTGCAATTTATTAATGGTTTGAGCATAAGACTTTCTGTGTGGTGTTTTGACCAGAAATGGTGGTTGCATGCTTATAATGGAAAGACCACGTATGGATTATGTTTTACGAATTTCTATTTATATGCTTACCGATCAAAGTTAGACTTCAAGTCTTCTCTCGGGAGATTGTTCCTGTGTTTGTCCTACATAATGCCTTGGATAGATTTCCTCTCGAAGGCATCCCTTTGAGACCACTCCCTTACCTTCGAGAAGACCTTCCAATATGGTCTTCAAAACCTGGTGTAAATTACCTGAGGATCCGAAGAAGGATGTTAGAGGTTAAGTATCAAAACCTTGTACGAGGGAGAATGATCCTCGTGGACCTCAACATTTCAGTGTTTTGGCACTCGGAGTATCTAGGTGCGAGTTTTCTTGCACTCGCGAGTCCCAAAACCCTGACCCACGAAATCCTGAAACATGAGCATCTGGATAAGAATCGATTGATGGAAGAGATCTTGTTGGAAGATCTGCGGTCATTCACAACTGTTAGATTGGAAGAAGAAACAAGGGCGTTAAATGCCTAAACCCTTTTCCTTTATCTTCGTGAGTAGCGAAGAAATTGGGACCGTAGACCCCATGATCCATGGAAGTACCCGGACCATCCATCTATAGAATACACGTGGTTACTGGTAAGTGCTTTGGCATTTCGGCACCTAGGAAACTAAAGGGCAAGAACCCTTGTCTTCACCACCCGCGAAATCCTGATCACCAAAACCCCAAAATGGCGTGAGGTGTGAATAAGGTTAAGGAAAGTTGGGACTTGATCATGACTATTGATCATCCCGAAAAGATCATGACCATTGATCTTGGCTAAAGGTTTCCACCGTCCATTAGAGGGACATGTGGTTGTCGGTCGACGTTTCGACATCCAAGAAACTAGAGGGCCAGAAAACCTTGCCCCCTCAAATCGCAAAATCTCAATACTTGAAACCCTGATACGCACTGTAGCGGAGAGGAGAAGTCCCGAAAGAATCTAGACCGCCCATCAGAGGAGATGTGTGGTGAGCTGTTAGAGTTTTGGGAAAAGTACTGAAATCGCGTGGACTGTTGGATCCACACTCTTAAGAGTCGTCGATCTCTTACATGAATTCCCTTAATGTAATTCAGAGTTTTGAATGACAAGGAGTCTTGGAGTCGTTGCATTTCGAACTCTCGAGTACCGAAACCCCGAAAGGATCCATACCATTGGATCAGGGGAGGCTTACAACCATCGATCTCCCTTTGGAGGGAAACTTTGGAGACCTTCAAATTTTCAGGGATTTGAATGGGGAAAGGTAGAAGTCATGCATCGAAATTCCCCAAATCGTGAAAATTCGATAAGCGCTTGGCTGGCTTAAGCGCGTGGACACGAAATAGGGTCACGTGGACAAGACCCCAAGTGGGAAACTTGCCACTCGATAGCCCTGTCGGGGTTCGACATTTCACTGTTTCGAGCTTCGGGGTTTGCAGAGTTGAAAGACTCGACGTTCTGGTAGCACTGAGTCACGAAGTGAGAAAAGACGTTGTACTGGTTCGGCCCGTAGTTGTGACCCACGATCACATGGAGGTGGACATATGAGGAACTAGCTGATGCGAGGCCCCTGTAAGTATCTTGGGGATTCTGATCCTCGAGTAATTGATGAAAAATTTATTATGCCAGAGTGGGTATGTGACAAATTGGTATCAGAGCATGGTTACAACACTTGGCCTGCTTGGTCTCATAAATGAATTGCGCAGAAGCTCCATTCAGAACACTCTTAAAAAGAGTAACCCCCTGTCTTAACTTTCCTAATCAAAAGATGAAGTTAAGAATGAAAAATCCCTATTGTGTGTGTGTGTACATGTGAAAATATGAATTATGTACTGGTTATAAATAAATATAAATATTGACTAACAACCAACGTTTTTTCTTTTGCACACAAGTGGAAGATTAACCACGGGAAATTATCAACGCATAAAATGGTGACTCACCATGAACTGGGAGAGGGCTCCCACAATAGAGACTAAGAGGCTGAAAAAACGAGGGCAGTAGGGACCCCTCTAGATCTAGCCGAGACTATGAGGAGTCTCATGGTCGAATTACAAAGTTGTAAGGCCAACAATGAAAGGATGATGAAAGAACAAGAAAAGAAAACAGAGATTAACACAGTTTTACCGTAGAGTTTATCCAATCTACAAAGACAAATGCAACATGAACCTGAAACTCATAAACATGGTCATATCAGTGGTCACACTGAGAGGAGAACCTCGAAAAAGGTCCACCCCAAAGGTAAAGGACAAGTGTCGGATGATTCCTCTGAGAAGGAAGTTGGCGATTCGAAGGGCTCTTCTAGCAGCAGAACCAGTTCCTATTCCTGAAAGAAACAGAAGAAGAAAAATCCTTCCAAAGGTCGTAAGTTTGAAAAATTCAGAAAAGACAAACCACCCTCCTTCGATGGTGAAATAAAGAAGGGAGAGGAAGCAGAGGCCTGTCTTCTTGGACTAAAGAAATATTTCAGAGTCCATGACTTCTCAGAAAATATGAAGGCCTGAGTGGCCACCTTCAACTTGAACGGAAAGGATTCCATTTGGTGGGAAGACCTTAAGAATGTAAAAGGGGTTCACGAAGAGGACATGTCTTGGGAATGGTTTGAGAAATACTTCCGAAAGAAGTATCTGTCGGAAAAATATTTCGACGAAAACACTAAAGAGTTTTATGAACTCAAACTGGGACAACTCACTATAGAAGGATATGTCAAAAAATTCCTCGATTTGTTGAGGTATGTACCCTATATCAAGGCGTAAAAGTCAAAGGTGCAATGCTTCATCAGTGGACTACCTAAGGACTATCAGAACATAATTGAATTTGATGAGTCGAAGACTCTAGAAGGCACTATTCGAAAGACAACCTATTGTCATGAACGGTTTGGACATCCAGCAGAACCTCGTGAAGGATGGAAACAAAAGAACAATTCAAGATTTTAGAAAGAGGGGATTAAATCCCCAAGATTTAAGAACTATAAAAAGAAACCAAGAATGATCTTCCCATCCCGAAGTATGCACTAGCATAATTTTCCTTCCTTGAGCGGAAATAAACATTCTGGACCCATATCAATGAAGACTGATAACCCAAATATAGAACCTTTGAAATGTTGGGGTTGCGGGGAAGAACATCTATTGAGAGACTGTCCACACCGACAACAGAATAGTTAGATGATTTATAACATCCAAGAAGATACTACAGTTAATGATGTGGCCAGGAGTGAGCCACAAATTCATGCAGCCTTGGATAATAACCAAGTTGACCACCAAGCTTCAGTGGTGGAAATAGAAGGTATGATTTCCAACCATCTAGTGTCTATTTTGATTGAACCTGGTTCAAAATTGAGTTATATAGCCCTTAAAGTTGTTGATAAGTGTAAAATACAACCACAAAAAGATACCAAGCCATGGTTGGTACAGTTAGCCACTGGCACCAGAAGAAGGGTAGCAGAGGTTATACCAGCGTGCCAATTGATGTTGGGTAAATCCCCCACCCAAGAAACCCTTAACATATTACCCCTGGGATCATATGATCTGTTGATTGGTATGGATTGGCTAGCTGCCCATAAAGCCAGATTGGACTGCTACCATAAAACCTTAGAATGTGTAAGTAAAGAAGGGAAAAAGATAACCCTTCAAGGGATCTGAAAACCTGTCTCGGTGAGACAAATATTAGCTCTGCAAATGAGAAAGTATTGCCGAAAGGGATGTCCCCTATATGCAATACAGGTGTTGAAAAAAATCGAAGGTGACAAATTAATCCTTGACGATCACCCTATCATGAGAGAATACATAGATGTGTTTCTGAAAGAGGTATCGGGTTTACCTCCGAGAAGGGACATAGACTTCTTGATAGAACTTGCACCAGGAGCAGTGCTGGTGTCTAGGACACTCTACCATATGAGCACACCTGAATTAGTTGAACTCAAGTTGCAATTAAAATAAATGATGGATAAGGCCTATATTCGGCCTAGCGTGTCTCCATCGGAAGCACCAGTCCTGTTCGTGGAAAAGAAGAATGGTAGCCTTAGACTATGTATATATTATAGGCAACTCAATAAGGTAACCATAAAGAACAAGTACCCCTTGCCCAGGATTGATGACCTATTCGATCAATTGGAGGGTGCGTCTATTTTCTCAAAGATTGATTTGAAGTCAGGATACCATCAAGTTCGAATCAAGGGTGAAGACATCCATAAAACTGCCTTTCGAATGAGGTATGGTCACTATGAGTTTTTGGTGGTGCCATTTGGGTTGACCAATGCCCCTGCCATTTTTATGTGCTTGATGAACAATGTACTCAGCAAATTCCTAGACAAATTTGTGCTTGTTTTTATTGATGATATATTAATTTACTCCAAGAACAAAAAAGAGCATGAAGAGCATCTTAGACTTGTGCTGCAAGTGCTAAGAGAACATCATCTCTATGCCAAATTTGGCAAATGTGAATTCTTCCAGAAGCAAATACATTACTTAGGCCATGTTCTCTCCGAAGAAGAAGTAGTGGTAGACCCTGACAAAATCAAGTCTATCATGGAATGGCCTACCCCAAAGGATGTTTTGGACATCAGATCCTTTATGGGATTAGCAGGATACTATAGGATATTTATAAAAGGATTCTCCATGATTGGTTGTCCAATCACTGCCCTCCAGAAGAAGGGAACAAATTTCCTGTGGACATAGAAATGTGAAGAAAGATTTCAAACCTTGAAACATCTACTGACCCATGCACCCGTGCTGAAGATCGTCGATCCAGAAGCTAACTTCCTCGTGTGCACAGATGCCTGTAAGGAAGGGCTCGAGGGAGTCCTTATGCAGGAAGGAAGTGTGATCTACTATGAATCCAGAAAATTGAATGAGCATGAAGTCAACAATGTGACCCATGATCTAGAACTGGCTGCCATAGTGCATGCCTTGAAAATGTGGAGGCATTACCTCCTGGGAAGAAAGTTTGTACTTATGACAGATCACTATGGATTGCGATACCTATTTGATCAACCAAAGCTCAATGTTAGGCAAGCTAGAAGGATGGACCTCCTTAGCAAGTTTGATTTAGAAATCAAACACATTAAAGAAAATGAAAATAGGGTGGTCGATGCCCTTAGCAGAAGTATGGAAACAATTCACCTGGCAGCGGTGAGCACCTACGAGACAGATGTCAAAGAAAGAATCAGAAATGCACAAGAAACAGATCCCTTCATCCAAACCATGACCATGTACCTACAACAAGAACTCATCGGATTAAAATATGAAGGCTACCAGATGACCGAAGGAGGTCTTCTCACTTACAAAAGTAGATTTTATATTCCAGATTGTGACGACTTGAAGAGATTCATAATGGATGAACTACATAAAAGACCCTATTCTGGTCATCCAGGATACTAGAATATGATCATGGCCACCAAAAAACAATTCTATTGGCCTGTAATGAGAAAAAACGTATCCGAGTACTTGGCCAAATGCATAGAGTGCCAACATGTTAAAGAAGAACACTGACACCCAGAAGGATTATTACAACCTCTACCAATCCCAGAATGGAAATGGGAAACCATCTCCATGGATTTCATCACCGGATTACCAACATCGACCAAACATAATGATGTCATTATGGTAGTGGTGGATAAATTGAGCAAGTCTGCTCATTTTATCCCTGTCAAGTCCACTTGCAAAGAAATCGATATCGCCCAGGTATTCATGAAGGAGATATTCAGACTTCATGGTATGCCGAAAGAGATCATATGTGACAGAGACACGAAATTTACTTCCAACTTTTGGAAGTCACTGATGGCTGGCTTAGAAACCAGATTGTTGTTTAGCACCACCTATCACCCTCAAACCGATGGAAAAACAAAAAGAGTGAAACAAATACTTGAAGACATGCTAAGAATGCATGTGATGCATCAACCCAAGAAGTGGTAAGACTACGTGCCACTGGTAGAATTCGCCTACAACAACAACTACCAAGCATCCTTAAAGATGAGTCCCTTCGAAATCCTCTATGGTATACCGTGTAACACTCCAATTAGCTAGAGTAATCCCATAAACAAAATTTCTTTTGGACCTTACATGTTGAAAGAAATGGAACAACAGGTGACTTAGATAAAACATAATCTGAAGGTCGCCCATAAATGACAGAAAATTTATGCCGACCAAAAGAGAACTCCAAGAGAGTTCAAAACGAGAGACCATGTATATCTCAGAGTTAGACCTAGGAAGAGTTCTCTGAAAATGGGAGCTTGTGCCAAGTTGGCACCTCAGTATTGTGGACCCTTTGAGGTTCTAGATAGAGTGGGACCTATAGCCTATAGGCTAGCACTTCCTCCCACAGTCAAGGCACATAATGTTTTCCATGTCTCATTATTGAAGAAATATGTACATGATACTAACCATATAATTGATTGGTTTGTGATTCAGGTGGAACCGGAGGGAGAATTTATACCAAAACCTCAATTCATACTAGACAGAAAGGAAACCCCCCTCCAGAACCAACCCATTGCATAGGTCAAGGTGCAATGGAAACATTTTGGCCCAGATGAGGCTACATGGGAAATGGAGGATTCCATGAAATGGGCATATCTAATTTTGTTTACATATGTGCATGCATGTCAAGTTGATAGATAGAACATCGAGGATGATGTTCCTTTAAGGGGGATGGAATTGTAACACCCTATTTTCCCCAATCTATAAAAATAACTATACTGGCCAAGTATTGTGGAAAACTCAAAAATGTGAATGTGTGATGTTAATGGACGTTGTGAAAAAGGTCGATGAATGTGAATGATATTATAATATATATATTGCAGGACTGCTGAGAGGGGGAAGTTTTAAAAAAGAAACCACGATGGCTGAAGAAAGGCAGTGGAAGGCACTTGGAATGGTGGCATTAACATCCACCGAGACCAATACCGTATTTGGAATTTACTGGCCCAAAGAACCAAGAGCGGCACGCTGGCCCAAATTAAATGACTCGCTAGGATTGGTAGGTAAAGGGATCCTCATGAGTAATGAGGGATGGGGGGGGTGAACCGCCCATCCATAGAGTCCTTAGACATGACCACCACAAGGAATGTCGTGTCACATGTAACCTCACCGAAAGGAGAGAAAGGCAGGAGGAGTGTGCGATCACTAGCAGACGCAAGGGAAGGAATAAGGAGAACTCTGGAAAAAATACAGAGTGAGCGATAGCGGAGAAGAAGGAGAGTAACCTTTGTTCTCGGTCACTGAAAAACAGAGACGCAGTCTTGTAGCATCGTGGTCTCAGCTCGAGGGTGTCTAGTGGTAAATCCATTAGGAGTCGCTGAGCCTACAGTTGGGTGGAAACGAGCACCCCTCTCAGCAGTTGTAATCACACCTGGTGTTATTTCTGATAAGTGTTTTATATCCTGTATCTTGAAGTTTATATGTTGATATGTATGTTCATAGTCTGTGCAATTTATGAATGGTTTGAGCATAAGACTGTCTGTTTGGTGTTTTGACCAGAAATGATGGTTGCATGCTTATTGTTTGCACCCAATTCATCACCTTGTGAGCAAATATGAGGTGCTTACATGCCCAGTTGGGTCTTTCTGAGCATGACAGCTGTAGAGGAAAGGGTTAGAGAAAAGAACAACCAAAATATAAGTAAGAATTAAATTAAAACAAACTAAAACTATGAGCATATGAATAAAGAAATAAAAACACAAAAAGACCAATATTACCAATGTTTTTAGGCTGATCAATTGATGAAATCAAAACACAATGAAGAAAGGGGACTATGGGTCCTTTCTTTCTCTAATGGAAGGCTCTTGAGGCCCTCACAAGCTTGCTCTCCTTACAATGAGAAAATGAGAATGATGGTGAAAGAACTCCTAGCACATCCACTCAATGGAGAGGTGGATAGCTCAATGAAATGGTTCTAATGTGTTATTGCCAAGGAGTGAGTCCTTAAAACAATCTAAGCAACATAACATTACATGGAATTCCTTTAGAAAATGATGTTTCTTCATGGATTTTTATAGCATTGCATTGGGTGATTATGTAACTCCTTTGAGGTGTGAAAAGGGGCTCTTTAGGGCTTAATTAGGTCTTTGACCAACCTACCATGCTGATTCAGCTCAGATTTGGGAGTCAAATCGGCTTGGGAGCTGATCCATAAGTGGTTGGGAGGCCGACCAATTCCATAAATGCGTCGTTTAGCAGGTGCGCGGGTTGTTGCGCCAACAGCCGCGCATCGTGCGCGTGTGCGTGCATTGTACGTTCCTGTTCCACGCACATGCGCGCGCACCCAACTTATGTCCAACGCCCTTCAATTTTTGGTTACTTTGTATAGTTTTTGACCTTTTTGCAATGCTGTGAAATTAATTCATTGCCATGAATGACTTCATTACTGTGTGACGATGCTGAGTTCTTGTCGCCATGTGCGGACGAAATTTCAGTGATAACAGATTCCCCCTGATGGATGATGTTAGGAGCATACGTATAGCCGAAATCCATCAATGTTTCTTCTACTAAGAATATTGTTGTAAAAGAGAGCAATAGTGAGACCGTTTAGAGCGATCCATTGGAGAAGAAAGGAACTGGTAGAACCCGACCTTCCATAAGGTGTGTAACAATATACAACTGTATACAAACGAGGCGGGCATGCCCCATGCTCGTGTTATGTAACTCTGACAAAAGATGATGGAAGTGTTGGTGTAGATAACTGCAGCGCCCTCGGGGGCGGTCATGATAAAGGTAAAAGACAATTCTGCAAAGGAATATACTCTGAACAATAGGCAATGATCGCGGTAATAAGCAGCGACGATGATGTGGGCATTGATGGCCCTACCAGGTTCAGAGGTCTTCGACAAATGATAACCAAAACTGCAATAGTTGCAAAGTAAGACCCACCATAACATGAGAAAGTGTTGGCGTCGAATGTTATGGGGTCCAACGATAGAAGGGAGCAATGGTGTTTCACCATGTGTCGTCCGAGATTGCTCATTAAATGGAGAATGAGAATCAAGATACTGTCGCCCTTCTGGAAAAAGTGTGTTGTTGTCGACAGAAGGGGAATGTGACTCCCAGAAGAAAAGGGCTTCATAGAATCTACTGAGGTGAGGAAGTGGCAGAGGTACATGGACGAAGTCGAAAAGTGGGAAGACTCAAGACTGCCCTTGGTTGGAGGGTGTATGAGATAATGAGTGGCTGCAACCGTGTGACAAGGTTGAGTGTCAGGAGGACGCCAAGACCGAGGATAAGTTGTGCCAGAGGCGGGACAAGGTGAACAAATTCAGAGGGTAGAGGAAAGTGACCTGGGAAGTACTCTGAAGATATGGATGATGCCGGCAAGGGTAGATGAGAAGAAATGCTCCAACCAAGGGTGACATGGGTCGCGTGTGGCCAAAATGAAGCAAGTCGCCAACGGTGACGACAAAAAGAAAATGTAATGACTGGAAATAAAGGCGTTTGTACAATAAGTAAAGAATTTGTTGGGGGGGAATGTACAAATACAGAAACGGGTGCCCCAGTGTGCAATGAGTGCCCCAAGGAGGGCAGAAATTTCTTGGAAAATTGATGAAGGGTGGGGGACCCATTGGTGAGTTTTTGTATGAGGTAGGTGAAATGAAGATAGGTTTGCAGATGGGCAAACTAATGGTGGATGAAATGGGGGGTTCATGATCCTGCAGAGGTGCAGGTAAAAAGAATAGAACCATAAAGAGATGATCTGGGAGTCCATATGGGAAGCTAACAAAATGAGGAGAAGAAGTATGTGGTTGATGCGCAACATGATGAAAGACTATCGGGACTCCCATCCCTAAAGGGTAATGAAGAACATCATGAGTGTCAAAAGTGCCAAAAGGTGCTATGAATGGGACAACTCATGTGGGTAATAATGCTACCGGGTTACAGTACCGAAGATGCAAAATGGAGGTGTGAGTACTACAGAGCCGAAACTGGGTATCCTAAAGGCCGATATCAGAGGGTGTGACTGGAAATGTAAATGCAATACAGCAGGAGAGACTGCATGCTAGTGCTGAATATATACCTGAAGGAATGATGTTGATGGATGATGAGAAAGTACCTGCACAGAGAATAACCAAATACCCAAAGTGAACAATACCTGAAGAGAATCAAAGATATGAGCATGTATTTGACAAATGTGACAATGCGCGTGCATACCTGACCATGATATGAAAAAAAAGGTGCCCCGGGGGCTCAGGATGAAAAGTGACCTAGGGACAGCTATGATGTAGGTGGCGGGACGCTGATCTTGTGGTTGAAGACGGTTTGAAAAATGGACACCTTGGGCTCCCGTAATGGTGAGTGGAAGTTTGGCAAAAGGCCTATATATAGCTGTAGGGCCCACATTGCCACCTCATTTGTACCTGCTGCCACAGTGACTGGACAAGCAGATTGTAGAGGAGATTTGGAGTGTCAGGGAGCACGAGGTATCTGATCGATGTTGTGCGAGTATCAGGTTAGTGCTTTGATCATCCTGCATAGAAATAAGCTTTCAATTTTTGGGCAGGGCTGGTACAGGGGGCCGTACCGGGGTAATTAGGGGAATTTGTCTGGGGTGTGGGCCCACATGCGTGGGTGATTCGGTGGAAGGCGCGCATACGTGCGCACCTATCCACCGATTACACGTGCATGGGTGCGCGAGAGGGAGGATTTAAGGCGCGCCTTAGGGGCGCGCCTGTGAGTTGAACAGGCGCGCATAAGTGTGCGCCTGTGGGTTGGACAGGCACGCACTTGTGCGCGCCTGTATGAT
>SNQJ01S0003368.1:39945-53798 GCA_010110895.2 Picea sitchensis | reverse complement strand
CATGCGCGCATAAGAAAACTGGTGTTCAGGCACATGCACGCACGATGCACATCTGTGGGGTGGAATACCCACGCACCTGTGACAAATGACCGAGAAAGAAAAATCCGAATGGATTTCTCTCAATTCTCTTGTGAATTGACTGGTTAGCAGGTCGGCAGAGGCCGGTTTGTGTACCTGCAAGTTAATGAAACCAAAAGGAAAGAAAAACAAACCCTAATGAGGGAGGAATTGATACCTTCTCCCCAGTATGGTCGCCAATCTATTTGCACCCAATTCGTCACCTTGTGAGAAAATATGAGGTGCTTACATGCCCAGTTGGGTCTTGCTGAGCATGACAACTGTAGAGGAAAGGGTTAGAGAAAAGAACAACAAAACTATAAGCAAGAATTAAATTAAAACAAACTAAAACTATGAGCATATGAATAAAGAAATAAAAACACAAAAATACCAATATCACCAATGTTTTTAGGCTGATCAATTGATGAAATCAAAGCACAATGAAGAAAGGGGACTATGGGTCCCTTCTTTCTCCAATGGAAGGCTCTTGAGGCCCTCACAAGCTTGCTCTCCTTACAATGAGAAAATGAGAATGATGGTGAAAGAACTCCTAGCACATCCACTCAATGGAGAGGTGGATAGCTCAATGAAATGGTGCT
Source organism: Picea sitchensis (assembly GCA_010110895.2). Classification (NCBI taxonomy): domain Eukaryota; kingdom Viridiplantae; phylum Streptophyta; class Pinopsida; order Pinales; family Pinaceae; genus Picea; species Picea sitchensis. The sequence continues at coordinate 53,142 of SNQJ01S0003368.1, read as the reverse complement.
AATGTGTTATTGCCAAGGAGTGAGTCCTTCAAACAATCTAAGAAGCATAACATTACATGGAATTCCTTGAGAAAATGATGTTTCTTCATGGATTTTTATAGCATTGCATTGGGTGATTATGTAACTCCTTTGAGGTGTGAAAAGGGGCTCTTTAGGGCTTAATTAGTTCTTTGACCAACCTACCATGCGGATTCAGCTCAGATTTGGGAGTCAAATCGGCTTGGGAGCTGATCCATAAATGGTTGGGAGGCCGACCAATTCCATAAATGCGCCGTTTAGCAGGTGCGCGGGTTTTTGCGCCAACAGCCGCGCATCGTGCGCGCATGCGTGCATTGTACGTTCCTATTCCGCGCACATGCGCGCGGACCCAACTTATGTCCAGCGTCCTTCAATTTTTGGTTACTTTGTATAGTTTTTGACCTTTTTGCAATGCTGTGAAACTAATTCATTGCCATGAATGACTTCATTACTGTGTGACGACGCTGAGTTCTTGTCGCCATGTGCGGACGAAATTTCAGTGATAACAATTATAATGGAAAGACCACGTATGGCTTATGTTTTATGAATTGCTATTTATATGCTTACCAATCTAATTTAGACTTTAAGTCTGCTCTTAGGAGATTGTTCCTGTGTTTGTCCTACCTAATGCCTTGGATATATTTCCTCCCGAAGGAATCCCTTTGAGATCACTCCCTTACCTTCGAGAAGACCTTCCAATCTGGTCTTCAAAACTTGGTGTAAATTACCTGAGGACCCGAAGAAGGATGTTAGAGGTTAAGTCTCAAAACCTTGTACGAGGGAGAACGGTCCTCGTAGACCTCAACATTTCGACGTTTTGGCACCCAGAGTATCTAGGTGCGAGTTTTCTTGCACTCGCGAGTCCCAAAACCCCGACCCGCGAAATCCCGAAACATGAGCGTGTGGATAAGAATCAATTGACGGACGAGATCCTGTCAAAATATCTACAGTCATTCATGACCATTAGATTGGAAGAAGAAACAAGGGCGTTAAATGCCTAAACCCTTTTCCTTTATCTCCGTGAGTAGCGAAGAAATCGAGACCGTAGACCCCATGATCCATGGAAGTACCTGGACCATCCATCTATAGAGTACAAGTGGTTGTTGGTAATCACCTCAGTGTTTTGGCACCTGAGAAACCAAAGGGCAAGAACCCTTGTCTTCGCAACCCGTGAAATCCCGATCAACGAAACCCTGAAATGGCGTGAGGTGTGAATAAGGGTAAGGAAAGTCGGGACTTGATTGTGACCATTGATCATCCTGAAAATATCATGACCATTGATCTTGGATGAAGGTTTCCACCGTCCATCAGTGGGACACGTGGCTACCGGTCAATGTTTCGACATCTGAGAAACCAGAGGGCCAGAAATCCTTGCCCACTCAAATCCCGAAATCACGATACCCGAAACCCCGATACGCACTGTAGTGGAGAGGAGAAGTATCGAAATAATCTGGATCGTCCATCAGAGGAGACGCGTGGTGAGCTGTCAGAGTTTCGGGAAAAGTATCGAAATCCCGTGGACCATTGGATCCACACTCTTAAGAGTCGTCGATCTATTACATGAATTCCCATAACAGAATTCAAAGATTTGAATGACAAGGAGTCTTGGATTCATTTCATTTCAAACTCCCGAGTACCGAAACCTCGAAAGGATTCATACCATTGGATCAAGGGAGTCTTACAGTCGTCAATATCCCTTTGGAGGGAAACTTTGGAGACCTCAAAATTTTAGGGGATTTGAATGGGGAAAGGTAGAAGTCATGCATCAAAATTCCCCAAATCGCAAAAATTCGATAAGCGCTTGGCTGGATTAAGCGTGTGGACACGGAACATGGTCACATGGACAAGACCCCAAGCAATAATCTTGCCACTCTCTAGCCCTGTCAGGGTTCGGCGTTTCACTGTTTCGAGCTTCGGGGTTTGCAGAGTCAAAAGACTCGACGTTCTGGTAGCACTGAGTCGCGAAGTGCGAAAAGACATCGTACTGGTTTGGCCCATAGTCATGACCCACGATCACATGGAGGTGGACATATGAGGAACTAGCTGACGCTAGGCCCCTGTAAGTATCTTGGGGATTCTGAGCCTCGATTAATCGACGAAAAATTTATTATGCCAGAGTGTGTATATGACAACAAACTTGTCTTTCTCTCCAATAAATGCAATGTCCATTGCACATTGGAAAGATTCCCCTGCATTCATAAGACCAAATGGCATCTTGGAATACATAAATGTACCCCAATTAGTGGTGAATGATGTCTTCTCTCTATCCTCTAGTAACATAGAAATATGATTGTAGCCTGAAAACCCATCAATCATTCAAATCCTTACTAAGTCTGTCACCTTTTGCAAGATATGTTCCATTTTGGGTAAGGGGTAGTTGTCTTTTATGTAACACCTATTATTCTTTCTGACAAGGACCAAATTAGCTACCCAATCAGAATACCTTGGAGGTATAATGATTTTGGAATCAAGCGGCTTCTTGACCTCTTTTTACATAATAAGAAATAACATTGGGTTAATCTTCCTGAGTTTCTATTTGAAAGTTTTGGTGTCATATTTCAAGGGTATCCTATGCTCAATGATGCTAGTATCATAATTCTCCAAGTCTTCATACTTCCATGCAAAACCATCAGAAAATTATTTCAACAATTTGACATATTCAGTCCTTTGATTTTCTGATAGACGAATGGACAATTTAACATATTTGGGTTCTTCTTCAATGCCTAAATTACGTTTATCAGTTCTTGATTTTTTTTAGAACCACTCACCTTCACAACAACATCATCGTTATCAAACAGTCTTTCCAAAGGAACCAATCCTTTAGGAATGTGATTTCTAGAAAACTGAACAATTTTGTGATCTACAATTTTGTTCAAAAAATTATCAACATGCATATTTTTATCATCATCTGAATCTTGGTCAATATGAAGAGCAAAAAATTCATCCATTGTTTCCAAAAATATCTTTAGTTCTTTATCATCTTCAAAAACCTTTAAATTATTGAAATTATTAGGTATATCAGGTCTATATTTTACCTCAACATTATACTTAGGTTTTGGAGGTAGTGAAATTTTAAAATTGTTGGCATAAATAGCTAAGGAATCAGCCAGTGTACTAGCCTCCCTGGGAACAAAAGATATGTTGAAGGTTGAGAAGAAGTTATCAATGAGGTCAAAAAATTCATTCCTATAATCTTTCAATCTAGGATGTTTTTTCTTATAGATATTTCTGACTTGATGCACAATCTGTTATGTATCTCCAAATATTGACAATCCCTCAGTTTTCATCTCCTTTGTATCTCTAAGCCCTAAAACTAAGGCTTCATATTCTACAATATTGTTTTTTGTTTCAAATTCAATCTTGAAGGACAAATTTGTGACATCCTTAGAGGGATAAATACGCATTACCCTAGCACCAACACTATCCTTGGAGGATGCACCATCAAAATACATCTTCCACTTTTGAACACCCTCTCTAGTTATTTCACATTTTGTTTATGATTGATTTTGTATCTCTAAGGGTGACTGAGGAGACTCAGTAACATGAAGAATACTAGACCCCAAATCAGTATAAACAACATGGATGGGATGTTTTTTTGGGTTCCTCTCATCACTTATGATGTATTCTAGCTAAGCTTCTCTATACAGTCTCATGTTCTCACCCCCAAATACTGGTATGGTAGCATAAGAAAGATCCATTTGTAAATTTCCTCCTAACCTATTGATCCATGATATAGATAACAACATACCAAATTTGGGGGGTACATATGCAACTACAATGTCCATGACTATGCTTTTCATAGGTAATTGGAAACGTGTGACAACTAGATCTTTCATAACTCCAAGACGTTTTACTTTTCTTGATTCAAAAGAATAGAAGTCATGATAAGCTTTAGTAATTTCCAGGCCCAATTCATCCATGATAGCCTTAGGAATCAGGTTATGGGATGCACTTGAATCCATAAGATAATTATGCAAAATATTGTCATGCACATTCAAATAAGTGTAAAATGGGGGAGAGGAATCATCTTTGTCTTCTACCAATGGTCCTAATATAACTGCATGCTTATCATCTTGCAAGTTAACTGAATCTAATGAAGGGGGATAAGTTTCAGGATGCAACATTTTTTAGATATATTTCTTATAGTCTTCATTTTTCATCAATTCAAGGAGTGGGAAAAGAATCTTGACTTTTTGGATTTCATTCTCAAAATTAAAATAGGAGTGGGGTTTTTGGATTTGTTTTACCTCTTGAATAGGAGCCTTGATAATGGGTTGATTTTTATATTCTCCTTTTTCTTTATTTGGTGCAGCCACAACATTTGAAGGATTTGTAGGCTGATTAGATGCACTTGGTTTTCCATCCTTCTGTTTTGATCTCAGATTATACTTTTTTGGAGCTTCATTGTTTTTTTATCCTTTACTTAACCCATTCAACTGATTGCACATTAAATACTCTTCATAAGAAGTGTGGGTTAAATGAGGAGAGGCAGATGTATCCCATAAAAAATGAATTTCTTGGTCTTCATACTCATTATTTCCTTCTTCATCATCAACCAAATTATTCTGTAGAGGATTTTGAACATTCTGATCCTCTCTATTTCTCCAATCTCTTTGCAGAATCTAAGGTGTATTGTTCGGCCTTATAAACTGATTTATGTTTCCAAAGTCTTCAGGATTTCTATTAGCTTGTCTCCCTTCAATATTTACCCTTTCCATTTTTGCAGATAATGACTTAACCAAAATTTTCAATTCATCAACCTTGGGATCAATACCTGAAGCATATGAAGATGAGGCTTATGTTTTTTGTTTTATTTTATCTCTGTCAGATCTACCCCTCAACTTATATTCTACTAGTATATGTGATTCAACCTCCAGTGCATCATATTTCATATGGGCCAAGGTTGCAGGCCTTCTTTCTCTCAACAAAAGATGGAATTATGGGTCAAAATCACTTGCATAGGTTATTTTAGAAGAGGTCTCAGTGGGTTTAATCTCAGTAGGAATTTTGTTATACATATTGTTAAATCATTTTGAGAAATCTAATACAGATTCACCCTCTTTTCTTTTGAGAGACCCAAATTTTGTAATGTAATACAAGACATGTTTTTTGTCACCCCAATGCCTTATAAAGGCATCATCCAGGGCCTCAATTCCATCTATTTATCCATGGGATAAACTTCTAAACCGCTTATGGGATTCTCAATCTAGGCTTTGCACAAAGACTCTTATCCAGACATCTTCAGTTTCAATATTTAAATTATTTTCATAACTGTAAAATGAAACAAGATATTCTTATGTAGTAATATCTTATTCTCCAGTAAATTTAGGAATGTACTTAAGGTAATCTCTTACTGGGAGAGCATTCATGGGTTGAGGAAGCACTATGATGCATACCTAGCAGTCACAATGGAATCCATTCTGTTCTGAGGAGGATTAACTGTTGCCATTTGATTCGGAAAAGGAGGAATTTGACTCTTGGGAGAAGTAAGAGGTGATTTTGCAGGTGAAAATGAAATTTGTATAATAGAATTTTTTGAAAAAGGAGGAGTATGAGGTGGAGAATATTCAGAATTAACAGAAATTGGCTTGGACTTGGATATATTTGAGGATATTTCAACAGAAATTGAGGTTCCTTCTTCTTTAGTTACAAGAAATTTAAATGAATGAGGAGTTGGGAACCTAAGAGAGGGAAATATTCCAAAATTTCAAGTCTAAACCACTTTACAATTTTAGGAGATGCAATAAAATCAAATATTTCTAAACTTTCTTCTTTCAAGTGAGGAGAAAAAGGTGTGTATTCAACAGAAAAATATTCTAATTATGACTTTACAGGAGTTTCATCTACAGGTAAATGAGGAATATCAACAACAACAACTGGTATATGGAACACAGAGTCAGGTGGGTCTCCAGAAATACCTGAATATTTAGAATACGAATCTCCTTGCAAAGATTTTCCCTTCCTAGTGATTTTTTCTGGATCAGTTTCAAGTGTATCTAGAGGTGACTATGGGTTATCCCTCGCATGTATTCTCTTAGGAGACACAACTGAACTTTGGAGTCTCTAAGTGCACTATGCAGACATTTTGTTTACTGATTTCTATACACCAACAAAATTAGTAGTGTCCTTGTCATACAACCTAGGGAAATATCTCCAATCTGCCTCCCTGACAATGGTGCCAAAAATGTTAGCACTGGAAGTCTCACCTAGACTATTATAGGTGTGAGCCTAATACCCATCATAAACATTTTAGGTTTTTTAAAGACAAAAATGTTTTCAATGTGTAGCAAATGGGTGAGATACTCAATTAATAATTTAAACATAGAACCTCCATGAAATACACACCAGCAAGAAAGGCTTTAAATAGCTTCAAATCAGTGTTTAGAGATATCAAATGGGAAGATGGAAGACTTGGAAGGGAATATGACATACATGCATCAGATTACATCAGGTAATTCTAAAACACATATAGAAAAAATCTCATTGAATAAGAACCTCCTAATCAACGAGAGAGCACTTTGATAATACTTGCATCAATTGCAAACAATAAATAATTTATTGTAGTAAGGAATAAGCATAAGGATGAATCCTTCATCAACAACTAACATCAAAGTGAGATAGAAACACCGATGTGATAGTAGGAGAGGAAATTGATTATTCACTACTAAATATTCTTGAATATGATACATACATTCTGGAAACTCTATTATAGTTGAAAAATAAAGATAAGAGTATCATTGTCTAACCATTCAAACCCTCTCATAGAGTTATAATGCATATTAAATAACAAAACATCAAAAATATATCTAGAATCTGCCACCTAGATTCTACATAGGATCCTATGCCTAAGAGAGTTGTGGCACTAGGTGCACAACATAAATATAATAAGAATTTTATATTCCAAGAAAATGTTGGAATCATTGAAGGAAACTATTGACAACTTGTTGCATGTGGATTAACTAAAGGTAGATCCTTGAATCAGGTGGCCCTTGGTGTGCAATTGATCTTTGAGGATCTTATTTGAACTCAATATAAAATGTGGAAGTCTTCATCAAATAAAAATTCTCATGACACCGATTTCATGACACCTGCGCTACAAAATGTTTGAAAACAACCAGTTCACAATGCCTTTGACAACACACATTGCAAACTTTCCTGTAGGTGCATTTTTACATTCAAAATTGATTTCAACTATTAAAACTTGCACAAAAAGATGGAAAACCCTTTTAGAACCTACTACAATCTTCTGAAACATTAAGTAACCTTTGTAGAAGTCATATGAACATGGTAACAATAGTCTAAGAAAAAATCATTGCTCAGGTTATAAGAATGTGCATAAAATAAAACATGGAAAAAATTTGATGTTGATGTAAAAATGATATAATGTCTTCTTCCTTTCCTAGTTCTTCTTCTAGTAGCCACATGAGCTAACATATCCAAATTTATTTTTGCTACTTTCTCCTTGAATGGTTGCAATTCTTCTTTCAACCTCCTGATTTCATCTTGACAAGCTCTTTTCTGCCTATACACATTCTTCATCTTCCTATGCAGAGGTAAAGATCTCTTAGCCAAATATATTTCTTTATCAATGGTTTCTTCATAAAAATCTAAGGTATTCTTCAATTTGATTTGGGCCTCCAGGTTTTCCTCCTTCAATTTTTCATTTTCATCTCTTGTATCTTTAAGTTGCCTCGTGAGTCTTTTTAAAGTAGGATTACTTTCATGAGAAGGGGAGTTTATCTCAATAATATCTATTGGATTCTTAGAAGGCTGAGTTTTATCCTTTTCTTGAGATTAGGATTTTAATCTACCCTCTTCCATAGAAACATGTTGCTTAGTTGTTGATCTGGTGAAAGGTATTCTAGGATTGACCATTTATGCAGCAAGGGGTAGGGAAAATACAAGCTTCTTATGCTTCAAAATCCTTAATTTACTTGATGATATCTCCACAGGTGTGAGTTATGCCATAGAAGAAACTTCTCTATCAGCAGTTTGTGAGGGACCCCCTTCAACTATTTTATCAGTAGACTGAATGGATTTATCTCTTCTATTCATCTTCCTCTTTTTACTTGACTCTGAGTGCATAGTCTTCTCAGCATGAGTAGGTGTTTGCATTTTTTACTTTGGTGTGTGAGAAACATCTCGTTGAAATCCTGATGCAACTAAGAAAACCTCCCAGTCAGTATTGATCTTCTTCAACTCTTCCAATACTAGAATCTTGATTAAACCAGAGTGAAAAATACTGGTATCCACTTGCTTGGATTTAGCTTGGACCCTATCTAACATCTTGTCAATACTCATGAACAAATAAAAAGGGAGGTTCCTTGACTCTTTCCCAGTAAAGTGTAGTAGCAATCTGACATGGTATTGATTAACCATATGAACCTCCCTTCACAAGTGAAGTACCTCCGAATAACTCTGATCATTTTGTCAAAATACTCCAGCATATGACTTATTGGCACTCCCTTATATAGATTGTCTCCTTGATATTTAGGTTTTAATAATTCCTTGGAAAATGTAGAATTCAAAGACATGACTTTAAACCAGTTTTCACCATAAGTAGTTATCTTTGTGCATGTAGAAATAGATTACTCTGAGAAGTCAAACTATGTGCACCCACCTTAGTATTTGTCCCACTGAAATTGAGTGTGAACTATTTATCAACCTCAAGATGTCCTCTTTGCATTTTCTCACAAAAAATCAGGCATCCCACTCTCTGAAATACTTCCTTGAAAAATGGTTCATAATTTCTAAGTTGTAGGTCATGGGGCTTATCCCTGACAATTTCTCCCCCTTTTTTAACCTTCTTACCTTGTTTATTGTCCATGTTAGTTTTTTTGAAAACCCTTTAACCTCTTATAACAATTTTTATTACATGTATGATGAAAACAAGAAAATTAGGGTTTTTTATTTGAATTTTGCACAATTTAGGTTTTACTTAATGAAATATTCATGTACAGCAACATTGTGAGAATGAAAGGAATTCAAGTACGAGATGAAAGGAAATAAAAAAAATCCCAACTGGATGAGGTTGCAGTCAGGAAAAAATTGTGGAAATTTTGTGTAAAATAAAGGACTCACAACATGATCATTCAGTTTGCAGTGCATAGTTGAGTTTGCAACGCATAGTTTTAGACTAGGTTTTAATGAAAAAGGTTTGAAAATTTCCCAATTATGAAAATGAAAATGACTTTGAAAAAGATAAAACCTCATACCTGAGTGAAAGAAAAGTCAAGGAGGTTTTTTTCAAGTGAGGAAGCAAAGGGTTTGCAGTGCCTTAAACACATATAGTTTGTAGCACTATCAATAAAATGTAGTGGATAAGGTCATGGCTACAAGAAATGGTTGCAAATTGATCTTATTCGTATAAAGCATGAAAATTGAATTTGAAAAGGTTTAAGATACCAATACTGTAGGTTTTTTATCAGTGTAAGGAGTTTACAACACATATACTATGCAAAAGTTTGCAACGCGCAGAAAAATCACAGTGAACAAAATCCAGTATAATAAACCTTCAGACAATGCACAATTATTAAATAGGGTACCTGGTATATCTGAAGCTTCAATTGTTGTCTCATGAGTTAAACTAGCAGTTTTTTGGAAGCATTTAATTGACCTTCATCTGCTATATTCGATTTGCAGCAGCATAATTCAAACCAATTTGTGGCGCACTATTTTCAAATTGATAAACTTGTTTCTTGAAAATGACTTGAGGAACATGATGAATTAAAGGAACTGAAAACATTAAGATATCCCTTGACATGTTTCCAAGGCATAATGATGTGTGATTAGTGGATGAGGTACTTTCTTGATTGGTTGTGAACTTTTAGGTGAGTTTGCAGCAAGTCGACTTGACACTTGATTTGACCCTCAAATGGTTCAAAACAACATAAGGAACCTTTGTACACCCCTTTAATACAAGACACATGATAATGATAAGTTTTAATATCAAGGGTGTGACCAATACTTACCCCTATTTCTCTCATGATGATGAACACTATCATGACACCAAGACTCTTACATGGACTAAGGTCAAATTTATTTTCTCATGAAATAATCAAACATAATTTATTGACATAAGACATGACTCAAAATCTAAAATAAAAAGAACCTATGACTCAAACCGAGAAACTTAAACACAATTGACCCCTATACATGTTATGTGCTAACATGGAACATTTTATAACTTTATCCAAGATCATATTCCTGTGAGGAATTTCACCATAAGGGGACCACTTTGGATTTTATCCATTTGGTTCTTCCTATCAACCATGACATGAAAACAATGATACAACTCCCTTTAATATCAACACATCATATGACACCACTTGACATCAACCCTTTCACAACAATTACATCAATGGCCATATAACCAATAATCAATATATCAATGATACAAACACATCACTATGACAATACTTAACATCAACCCTTTGACATCAATGACAACATAGTACAACAATGCCCCCTTTTGGTATTGATCGCAACACCAACATTGATGTCAATACCAATCATTGATGGAAACACTTGGACATGGAAATTCTCATTCTCCCTCTTTGATCATTGCTTCTTATCAATTTTCATATCACCATATCAATGTGACTACCTCTCCCCCTTTGACATCAATGGAAAAGGGTATTTCTCTCTGTGGGGTTGCTCCCCCTCCATGAACTCTCCTATCTGGATTCCTTTGATCTTCCTCTTAATAATGTCTCCCCCTTTGGACAAGGGATATCACTCTCATGCAATGTTGATGACATGGTTTCCAAACATCTCTCCTGCTAGAATCATGTTGTCGCAACCAATCATGGGAAGAAGAATAACTCCCATTGCGGGTATGTCTCCCCCTATATTCTCTGTAATATGCTTATGCTGAAAATGATACTGTTCAACCGGAACATACATCAAATTCTCAAGAATGATCTTCTCTTCCTATGAAAATCCTTGGACCTTTCCATGCATCAAACCTGTGCCATATCATACATCATGAAGAAAAATATATGTCAATAATGAATACAAAATAATGAACAAAACATCAACCATGTACATCTCATACCATGATGTGTTCCAACCATGAACAACACCCATTCATATCAACCATGTGAATCCATACCATACAATATATCATAATATATCATCAATGGAATGTATCAACCATATGCCGAGAACATATGCCAACTGTGTACCAACCATATGCCTCTACAAGAATGTCATCCATGTGCCTCAAACAAGTGTCATATCACTCATGATATGCCTCTACCATGAACCAAGTTCCACAACCATGTATCTCAACCACCAATATATCAACCAAGCATCTCAACTATGTCATCTCATGCATCATGTACCAAAGCAAGTGCATCAACCATGCACCGAACCTCAACAAGATGAACCACAATCAAGATGTGTTCCCATACATGTATTCCATATCAAACATAAACCATGTGCCAATCATACTTCTATCAAGTGCATCAACAAATGTACCAAGTATGTACCGATCATGCATCAACTATAGATGGATATATGACTCATCAATGATGTACAACATAACCACCTCATCAACTCATCAACTACATGTCCCAATATGTAGCTCAACCACATGCCAAATACATCCACCAAGACATCCAATAAATATTCCTCTAACAATACATCATAATATATGTCAATGGAGGTTACATATGTACCATCCATGTACTATAATAGATATACCTCAAAAACCATTCACTACAGTGATTACTAAGCAGTCGATAGTACCTCCAAAACATGTACCAAGAGTGTTCCTCAATAGATCAATGATATATCTCTAGCTAGCATCACATCATCATGATATATATCATAAACAAAGTTCCATAACCTCACTGAAAAAATAATTAACATAAACAACATTGTTCCTTAAAAGAAAATTCCCCAATAAACACTCTAGGGTTTGTACCATGCATCCCAGGTAAGCATCAAGCATATGCTCCAAAATGAAACCACATATTATCACCATACATTCATCAACCACACATACAAACATGAAAATATTAATCATACCATCTCAGACCCTGTAAAAACATAGTTATACATTAAACCATGCTACAATTTATATGTACCCCCCTCTTCTTGAGGCTTTTCCCACAATTACAAAACCGGTTCCTCAGTCAGCTCATGTATGTACATGAACTTTCTATAGATCACCTCATGTATGTATATGACTTCTTCCACAACAACCTGTATATTCCTCAGAAGATGTAAGGCTTGATCTTTATTCATGGTTGTAAATTTGTTGAACCTACAGATAATAGATCTAGCTGGAAAATACCACACACATTTGCGAAGAGAAATTGAGAAAGATGAAGCAGGAGAGAAAGAATGGAAGAATTCTCATTAATCGTTATGAATAATGAATAATTTACACATGATATACTTTTTATAACTCAACCAATTCACACTAGAGGTGAATCCAATGTGCCATAGTGGTGGTATAGAGTGATCTAGACACACACCAGTAGTTACAGGAGTGAACTTCCACCTAGTCTAGTCTCTCAAGTAGTTACAGGAGTGAACTTCCACCTAGTCTAGTCTCTCAAGTAGTTACAGGAGTGAACTCCCACCTAGCTGAGTTAACTAGTCTACTAGTCTTTAGTTAATTGACTGAAACAGAGTGAAGTGAGGAGAATATTAGGGAATCGTGGGTAATGCACCAGTCTGGTGATGATACCAAGGCTAATTCGCATTAGTTGGTGATGATCCCAATGTTTCATGGTGACAAAACCAATGCAACATCTAGACTCCACTCAACTAGTCAAACTGTAGTGAAAACTGAAGAGAATATTCTCCCTAGAGGAATATTCTTCCTAAAACATAAGAGACTGGATGACGCAACCCCCGCTCTCACAGCAGCCGGATCAGCAAGGAGATTACGCTGACGCCAACGCATTTCCTCGTACCCAAGGTAGAGGAAGAGGCAGAGGAGGAATTATCACATGTTTTACGTGTGGTAAAGACGATCATAAAGCCGTGGACTGTCCAGAGAGGAAGATGGACAAAGGAAAATCTCACGTTGCTGAGGCGCAGAGGCGTGACATGGAGGATGAAGACACTGGAAGTGGGAAGTCACTGACAGTGCATAAGGTCCTTTTGAAACCTGAGAAAGAGGTGGAGGACACAGCTCAAAGATGTCGATTGTTCAGAACGACT
>SNQJ01S0003368.1:0-39935 GCA_010110895.2 Picea sitchensis | reverse complement strand
GAATTCGACTGCACTCTATGCAGGAATCTCCTGGCTCAAACAGAGAAACAATTGAGACTCATTCACTCATTCCCTCAGGTTTCGAACCTGATATGCAATCACATAAGCAACATATAAAAGATAAGAATATAAAGAAGCAAGTATGCAACAAAATAACATCAACAACATAAAGAACTCAAACACAGCCATGGAATTGATTCAAGAGCTTTCTCCTGTTAATTCAATTTGTACATGGGGTTTCTCCATGAACTCTCTGCTCCGTTCTCTACTGCTCTCTATGCTAATGCTGAATAATAATCTGAATAATAATCATCAATTACACAAGGAGGGTGCCTATATTCGTTTTCCCTCCTGGAAATGAAACTATCTAATCTACAGCTAACCCTATCTACCAGCATTAAAACTATTTAATGTCTTCTTATCTACATTACAACACAAGTGCGCTTCATATGAATGCGTTCATCCAAACGACGGCGCAACAATCTTCCTCGTGATCCAAAAAGGTATGCGCTGGTGCTGTCCAGCTGTCCTTCTCTTCCCTCCACGCTGGTTCACTTTTTTGGCGTCGTAGATGCTCCTGCATCACTGGATAATGACTAATAATGACTAATAAACAAGGAAAAATCTTAGGAAAAATAAATCCTAGGTGTGTGTGAAGTAACTCCAACACACCCCCTGAACATCACTATGGTGAAAATAAAGAATGATTCCCGGCAATGAGGCCATGTTAGGTACCCAAATACAAAAGATNCAAGGTACAATGTATGTAAAAAACAATAACTACAGTTGTTAGGAAATTGTGTCATTCACTCCAAGATGACTTCGCGGAGAATGGAACTTATTCTTAGTGAAGGTATTGGGGAAGATGTTTGTCATTTGTTCTGTTGAAGGACATAACTGTAGGTCAATGATCCCCTCATGTACAAATTCCCAGATGTAGTTCATGTGGATCTCAATGTGCTTCATCCACTGCCTATGAATTGAATCTCTGTAGAACTTCAGAGTGCTCTGGTTGTCACACGAGATGGAGATCGGTCGATGAAAATGAATGCCAAACTCAGTGAGAAAATGTTGTAGCCACATAGCCTAAATGGTTATGTTAACTACCCCTATGTACTCTACCTCGGCTAAAGAAAGAGAAATAAAAACCTGCTTGTTTATTGACCAACAGATAGGCTCGGAACCAAGACTGAGTGAGTAACCAAATGTGGACTTGCGATCAATGCTATAGCAATCCCATTCAGAATCAGTGAACCTGATGAGATCTAATGTAGAGTCTACTACATAATGAATCCCAAAGGTGATGGTGCCCTGTATGTATCGAAGGATATGATTTGTATCCTTCTAATGTATCTCATGTAGGGATCTGGTGTGGAGTGTGTGAGATACAACAAGATCCCCACTAGTTGTATGTTTAGTGTGATTTCAACCAATGGAGTGTCCCTGCCATCCTCAAGTTTGACTTCTGATAGGAAAGGAGTCAGATCAGACTTGCAATCTATGATATGAAATCTCTCAAGGATATATCAAGCATACTTTCCCTAAGACAGTTTGATGCCTGATGCATCCTAACTGATATCGAGTCCAAGGAAGAAATGTAGCGGACCCATGTTCATCATAAAAAACCTATCATGTAGAATCCTCTTGACTGCAGCAATCGCTGAAGTCGAGCAACCGGTGATCAGAAAATCATCAACATACAAAACTAAGAGTAGAAGTGAATCAGTCATCTTGATCATGCAGACATTTGAGTCTGATTTACAATGTACAAAGTTATGTGACAATATGTAGGAGTCCATATTGGCATACCATGCCCTCGGAGCTTGTTTGAGGCCATAAAGAGACTTCTTTAGTCGATACACCAAAGATGAATCCTACATAAATCCCTGGGGTTACCCCATATATATCTCCTCAGAGAGATCATTGTGAATAAATGCATTATTCACGTCCATCTTATGGACTTACCATCCCTTGGTTTCCGCAATGGAAAGTTCCAAACATATAGAATCCATATTCGCTACTAGAGTGAAGGTCTCATCATAGTCAATGTTATGCACCTATTGAAATCCTTTGGAAACAAGCCTAGATTTATATCTTCTAATATATCCATCCATTTCACTCTTGGTCCTATAGAACCATCTACACCTAAAAGATTTCCTTCCAAAAGGAAGGGGAACCAGATCCCAAGTCTGGTTCTCGAGGAGGGAGTTCTACTCCTCCTGCATGGTGGATTCCCAAAAGGGATTTCTAGCAGCCTCGCCATAAGACTCTAGATATGAAGACTAAACAAAGAAATAATTCCTTGAGGAAAATGGTTAAGTGGTAGTGAGTGCAATAGGAGGCTCCTCGAAATCAGATCGAGTCCTCCTAATATCGGTTGGATCACCAACAAGATCCCCTGCATCGTCAAGAGTAGTTTGTGCCCACTTGGGCCTCTGCTTTGTCTCTGCATCTGCATCTGAATGCTGTGACTCTACATCTGAATATACTAACTCTGTATTAGAATCCTCTTAATCATATGAATTAGAACTCTCATTTGAGGAAGAGTCGGCATGTGCATGCTCATCATCTCGGACAGGTGGAAGAATGAAGATGTCTGCATACGAATGTTAAGGTCATTGTGAGACACTTTCCTCAAATTGGACACTTTTCTTAATGATGATCCAGTCTGAGGAAATATCAATAATTTTGTATCCCTTCACACCATCAAGGTATCCAACAAAAATACACTCAATTCTATGTGAATCAATTTCCTTCCTCTTTTTTGAGGGAATCTAGGCCCATGCACGTGAACTGAAAACACAAAAGTGGGTCACTTCAGGTTTGAGGCTGCACCAATCCTCTTAGGGGATCTTATCCTTGACAGATCTATGGGGAGAAATATTTTGGATGTAGGATGAACAATTAAGTGCTTCGACCCATAGTCTCTATGGTATTTACTTTTCATGTAGCATGCAAGGTTCCATCTCTTTTAGAGATCTATTTTTTCGCTCAACAACTATGTTTTGGTGCGGAGTATAGGGAATTGTGTGTTGAAACTAAATCCCTTCCTCAGGAAAAATATTATGGATCTCATGATTGACATACTCTCCCCCATTATCAGTTCATAGGACTTTGATTTTCTTTCCTGACTGTGTCCCAACCAGGGCTTTGAAATCTTTGAGGTGTTGAAAGACCTCGTATTTTTTCCTAAGAAATTAAATCCATGTGAAATGTGAGAAATCATCAAAAAAATTGAGAAAAAAACTCACTTTGTTGATTGATGGATGCAGAAAAGGACCCATGAGGTCACTATGGATCAGATCTAAAGGAGTGGAAGCTCTCCGAGTCTTTCCTTTGCAAATTTCTCTTGAGGGTGTTTTCCAAGAACACATCCCTCACAGATTCCTTTGGAGAAATGGATGTCTCATAGACCATCAACCAATATTTTCTTGCTAAGATGTTTCCATATCCTACTACTTTCATCAGTAAGGGTAAGTAGTAAAGAAGAATCTAGTTCAATAAATTCAGAAAATGCATACAATCTAGATTGATGATTTAAATCACTGGTAACAACCCTGGAATTGGTTTGCATGTCATAGATGTCCAGTGCATTTGGTGTGAATGTGAATTTATTTCCAATGCTAGAATTCATCATCTGATACACGGAGAGAAGATTGACAAAATTTTTGGGAACATGCAACACATTCTCAAAGCTTTCATTGGTGAGTTCAATCCTTCCTTTGTCGGTGACCTCGACTGGAGAGTTATCCCCCGTTAGAATAGGAGGAACTTTGCATGCATCCAATGAATAATAGACTATTGTGGAAGCCATATGATGTGATGCTCCTACATATACTATCCAAGCATCGCGAGAGGAGTTGATGTAAATCAAAGCATGGCTATAATTGTGTTTCTTGGGATTTTGATCTTTTGTCTTCTCATTCTTGGCACCCTCGGGGATGTGATCTCCAAGGTTGTTTTGTTGAAATATTTGAGTCAGTAGATATATTTTTTTATGTGTGCATGCAGATTTTGGATGGAATCCTTTATGGAAGTATGTGCATTTCTCCCCTTTTCTTCCCTTTCCACCTTTGTATCTGGAGGCATCAGTGAAGGGTTTTGAGTACCCTTCATTATTCGTATTTGCATGATATTTCCTTTTGTATTGATATTTATATTTATGATATTGATGGTTTCCATCTTGCACAGTAAGTGCATGCACCTTTGGGCCTTTGATTTTTCCCATGTTGATGAGATTGGTTTTCTCTTATGTCAGGGATTCGATAAATTCCTCAAGAGAAGGCATCTTCCAGATTGTTCCAGAGGTGAAATTGAATTAATGGAATGTGGATACAAACACAGACAATTCGGGAACAATTTTGGAGAGAATGGTGAGAACCATTTGTTTCTCCTCATATTTATCAACCCCGCAAGATTTGAGTTGCGACAGTAAATCCTTGAATTTTGTAAAGAAATCTTGGAGATTTTCGAATATTTTTGAATCCAATGTGAGCAATTCCACCTCGAGCATGTTTCCCCTTATCTCATCATGTTTTACAAATATCCCTTCCAAGGTGGTCCATGATTCATTAGGGGTTTTACAGGAAGATATGTGAAAAAGGAGATCAAAAGAGATGAGACTGCAAATTGTTCTTAATGCTTCATCCATTCGATTTAGATACTTGGATTTTTATATGGTTGATGTCAGTTTTATGTTTGTATTCAAGTTTAACCTATACAATCCTCTTCTTCAGAGATGTATTATTATTCTCTCCTTCCATGCAAAGTAATTGTAAGGTGTAAGAATGAATTCTTTTGGGAATTCCATTTTTTTGCTATCTTCAATCTTTGGTACCTTCAAAAATAATTTGGTGTACCTTTTGCTTAGAAATTCATTGGCTATGATACCATGTAAATGTGTTGCAACTACATAGAATGGATCTATCTAGAAAATACCACACACATTTTCAGAGAGAAATTGAGAAAGAAGAATCAAGAGAGAAAGAATGGAATAATTTTCATTAACCGTTATGAATAATGAATACTTTACACATGATATACTCTGTATAACTCAACCAATGCACATTGGAGGTGAATCCAATGCACCATAGTGGTGGTCTAGAGTGATATGGACACACACCAGTAGTTACCAGAGTGAATTTCCACCTAGTCTAGTCTCTTAGGCAGTTACGGGAGTGAACTACCACCTAGCTAAGTTAACTAGTCTACCAGTCTTCAATTAACTAACTGAATTAGACTAAAGTGAGGAGTAGATCAAGTAATCATGAGTAATGCACTAGTTTGGTGATGATACCAAGGCTAGGTCACATTATCTGGTGATGATCCTAATGTTGCATGGTGACAAAACCAATGCAACATCTAGAGTCCACTCAACTAGTCAAACTGAAGTGAAAACTGAAGAGAATATTTTCCCTAGAGGAATATTATTCCTAAAATATAGGAGACTGGATAATGACTAATAATGAATAATAAACAAGGAAAACCCTTAGGAAAAATAAATCCTAGGTGTCTATGAAGTAACTCCAACAATGGATACCATTTTGTTCTGGTTGTTCAGTCCTCTTCATCCACTTTTGAAAGTGTCCAAGTTTCTCTATACTTGTACTTTAAGCTTCCATCCTTTTAACATTGTTTTCCTTCCAATTTACATGTGCTCTTATTTATATGCTATATGAATCACTCCTCGTTGATTGTCTCCTTGAATTCCAACAATCCTAAGCTTTGTGGACAAAATCACTACAGTTGTAACATCTCATGGTGTGACAATGAGAAGAAATGTGTCCCACTTGATTACATCTCCAACATCTTAAGATGTTGTTGAATATTATGACATGTTTCCTTGCATAATGTCTGCATTTCAACACTTTTTGACCATATCCATTACATGAAAAACAATGGCCATGAAAAACATTTTTTGTACCTTTGCTTTGGTGTCCGCCTTAAAGGTGTCTCTCTTCTGGATTTTCTTTGAGGTGTAGGACCTGCTTCTTTAATTCCACATTTTGAAAATGAAGGAATTACCTTATTCTTCTTAGAAGTGATAGCTTCAATGTATGTTTCTTCCTTTTTGTATCCAAGACGAGATTTATCATTAGGTGATCTTTGACAACACAAGATTTCATAAAAAATGGTTGAATTGTTCATGAACTTGTTTGACTTCTCTGCTTTCCTTCTGGATTCTTCAATTTGGGTTTTCAGATTGACATTGAATTCAAGGCTTTTTCTAAGATCATCATCTACCTTATTTTTTTCTTCTGCTTGACTAATTATATCAGTCTTTAGTCTCGTGATCTCTTCTTCTTGATTCATGAGCATTTGCCTTAGTACCATGGTATGCCTTTGGAAATTTTCTAGGGATTCCTTAATGTATTCATCAAAATCAAGATGAAAAGTAAAATTTTCTTCTAACACATCTAATATTTTATCTTTGAGCTTCAACAAATCTGCTTGTTCATTTATAAGATAACTATTAAATGATTCTACACAACCTTCTTCTACTTGTGTGTCCATGGATCTCATTCAAGCTTGTAAGGATTATCGTGAATGTTTGCTCTGATACCAATTGTTGGAAACACTGACCACACTGAGAGGGGATGGGGGTGAATCAGTGTGAGGCTCTTTTTACACTTCTTTTAAAAGTTTAGTTAGAAATCACCATTTACTCATTAGTTCCATTCACACTTTGTTGTTTGCATGTAAACATATCTCAACAACATACATCAACAATAAATAACTTTGAACCATCACAATAATGAACACAAATAGCACCGGATATATGTTTAATATTTTGGTATTATATGTTACAGGGGACTATAATATCAGGTTTATCAGTACCAATTGAAAAGAGAACCAAATAAAAGAGAGCACCAAATCTCAATTGCAGGACCCATCATGGATATCTCAGCCCCAACCGAGATGTGAGGAATCCAACCCTCAAGTACAAGACCCATCTTGTATATAGAAAGCAATCTCTTAAATTGTACCAACGGTCTATACCAAGAAAAGTGCATCAACTATGCACAACACAACCTATCACAACAACCTGCCACCTCAACTTGTCTCATAAATCTCATCATCCATATCTAATATACTCATAAATATCAATCATCAAGTCAACTCTCAACCATATGCACAATATCACTAAGTTAACCAACAATATACCTGTAGAAATACACCATACTCTCCATAAAAAAAATACCATAAACCCTTACACAAGACCATGTGCCAAAACCACACCTTTAATCCTATAGAAATCATGAATACCTATACCATACCATGCAACAAATGAAACAATTCCAATATGAAAATCTGATGTGGTTATCGAACTACCAAATTTCTGCGACTACCAAATCTATTGTCTTGGTTGTGTTGTTGCGATTTTGCTGCCATGGATTTTTTGTCACAGTTATGGTGTCATGATTCTACTACTATAGTTTTTCTGTCGTGATTATACTACCGTGATTTTGATACCACGATTCTTCTTCCGTGGTTTTGTTGTCATAGTTCTGCTGTCACGATTTTGTTGTCATGGTTATGTTGTTGCGATTCTTCTATCGCGATTTTTCTCCCACGATTTTTATCTATCAATAATACCTTCCCAAATAACCTTTCACAAATGGATATTCAATATGACAAAAAATCATACTCATAAGAGACCCTTGCTATCTTATTTATACTTCTCCAAGTAGCTTCCTCTAGAAGTTATCTTCTAACCAACTTACACAACTTCCTTATTTTAGAGATAACCCACTTCTAACCACCTTTTCCACTTACAACCACTTTATCCACAAATAGTGAACTCTCCACTTTTAGTTGCAACTAATTTATTTTTTATTTTTTTCTTGTTGCAACCACTTAACCCATGAATAACCACTTTGATTGGTCAACTTATTCTAGGAGCTTCTAGAATAATTTGACTTATTTGACCTTCTTGACTTCTTTAACCTTCTAGGGGATTCTATATAACTCACGAGGGTTATCCAACTTCACATGTCCATAACTCTCTAACCGTGAGGCGTTATGTGGCATTCCACATATCACCAAAAACAACATGACATATACTATCCATTTGGAATAGTTTATCCTACAAATTCACTAATATTCATTACATTATTCTAAAATCAAACTTGGGTTCCCTAAAAAATATTTTTGGATACTCAACCATGTAACCATTTGGACTTCACAAAACATATTCCCGTGAGGGATTTCACCATAAGGGAACCACTTTGATAACTTTATCCAAGAGAATCTTCCTGTGAGGGATTTCACCATAAGGGGACTAATTTGGATTTTATCCATTTGGTTCTTCCCATAAACCATGACATGACATCAGTTATACAACTCCCTTTAATATCAACACATCATTATGACACCACTTGACATCAACCCTTTGACAATAATTACATCAATCACCATATAACCAATAATAAATATATCAATGATACAAACACATCACTATGAATATACTTGACATCAACCCTTTGTTACACATTATTTTCATCACCCCTATGACCGTTAATTATGTAAACCTATCTTTTGTCTTTACAAGGATCAGTGGCCTGAATTCCTGAAGAAAGAAGGGAGAAGAAATTTTACTCAGAGAAAAAATTGTATTTTCCTTTGTAAAATACCTATTAAGGAAGGTCGTCACAGGATGCAGTATATATAGGGTGCAAGGATGCCTAGTCATCGCCCCCTCCTCTAAATCTATGATGCGACATCTCCGCAAGATGCCCTATACTTAGGGTGCGACGATTTTCGTACGTGGGAAAAAAGAGCATCTTCTCGATGTTTATAGAAGGAGAAGCTTCTATGGTGAGGTGGCCTCCGATCGGTTTGGATATTACTCTCTTTTATCATTTAGTGGGATCCTCCTAACCTCCTCACCTTATCCTCTTCAGCTTATAAAAGGGGGGGAGATCTCATGGAGAAAGTTAGGTGTTTTGTAGCTTGGACATTTTGGAGCTTGTATGGTGGCTTTGAGATTTTCTTTGTCAAGACAGATTGTTAATCTCAAAATCCGTGGCGCAGAAGTGTGTGGGAAGAAAGGAACTTTTGAAAGGGACCTTATGACATCAAATATTTGGTTACGATCTCTCTTTCTATTATTTAATGAAGACGCACTTTTCTTTCCTATATGAATCTTAGTTGTCCATATTGTATGATTCCTTGATCATATACATAGTTTCATATCAAGTAGGCTATGTTATTCTTGTCTTCGTTGGCTTGTGTTCTTTTGTAGATATTTCTCCATAAGCCTCATGAAAGATCTTGGATTGCATTGGAGAAGTCAGATATTCGATATTTAAAAGGTATGTTCTAGATCCATTTCTCTTTTGATAATTGAAATCTAAGGAAAGAGTAGTGTACTGTATTTTTTGTTCTAGTTTTGTAGTGAAGCTAGGGGGATTGATTTGTGTCCGCACTTAATAATTAGCCCGATAAAAAAAATTGGTGACCATACTGGGGAACAAATTGTTTTCCTAGGATTTATTTCTTTCTTTCTTTGATTGCCTAGGTTCTATTTTTTGAGTCACTCGGAGATCCAGATGAACTCTTTGACTATTTAAATTCACTAGAAAACCTTTGTACTTTTTATTTTTTCCATTTTTCATTTAATCGCCGCACCCTGCTTTGAGGGACAATGTGATGATCTAGGATCGACGCACCCTTACCTTTTGACACAGTGTGGCTTTGTCGCACTATATTTTTTCTCTGGCTTGTGATGATTAGGAACCGTTGCACTGTGTTAGTTTGACAACCTGCGATAATTGTGTGGAAAATTAGTTTCTGATGGTTTTTCTTGCCCAGATCTTAGATATGGTTTTGGAGTGATTTTTTGGGTCTGAATACAGTTTACTTGAAATATTTGAATCTTCTTTTAGCCATATTTTCTTTGTTTTCTCTTGTTTTCTTCTGAAATATTTGATCTCTTTCTTTGAGTGGCTTTCAGTTACCAAGCATTGTTTTTTCTTTAGAATTGTTTAGTGAAAGAACACTTATTTTTCTAAATAGTTGGTGTTAAACGAAAAATTGTAATTTGGGTTGGTTTTGTATTGAAGAATCTCGCTATTTATTTTAGTGTATCTTTGAAACAAAAGTTTTCATTTCTTGCGTTGCATTAGATTGGGGGAATTTTTGCATTTAAAGTAGCGAAATTGCATGGTTTTTTCCATTTTTGGTCTTGAATTCGTAAAAAACAAATTCCCCCTCATGGTCGAGGTGGCAGGGGGAAAGAATCATGTATTGGTGTATAGTCTCTTTGGATAATTTCTTGAAGATCTTGATATTGATGAGTTTAATAAAATTTTGGGACATTGTGCATCTGGGAATGATAAACGTTTTCTCCTTCTCATAATATAGCTTTCATCAAACTGAAATATTTGCATTCTCATTTCTTTGCATTGTTTAGATTCGATCAAAACATCATTTATTCCACGCCATTTTTCCTCTTGAGTAACAAAAACCTTAAAATAAAGCGCTTATAAAAATTGATTAGACATTTTTATATTTTCTGGTAGCAAACCTACATTAGATTAGTTGTAGGGCTTTGGAATAGGTGTGAAAGATAACTTTCCAAAGCTACAAACAAACATAGTATCTTGTGATAGGGAGAGTTTAAATCCACTTATTACATTTTTTCCTGGGAAGCCCTTCTAACACAAGGGTCAAACTTGAGGTCCCGTTAAGACTGACAGAGATACTCACCTTGCTTTTTTTCTCTTGGTGTAGATATTGTGCATATTATTGGGGGTCACTTGAGAATAAAATCTTGTGGGGACCTTCTCAAGTTGATTTTGGGCTTAGATACCCTGCCTTTGCATGTGGATTAGACTGTCGATTGTTTCCCCAGGCATCATTGTCATAATTGGTAACCTTAATGGCCTATCTCTTTAGGGTCTTTTCACGAGGTGACTGTGGAGGGAAAAGTATTCACGGTACCTGCAATCGACGTTGGCCAAACTCACTTGGGATCCTTAGAGGGTATTCCCACGATTATGTGTGGGATCTTGCACAAAGGTGTAAGTTTGTTAAGCATGTCTTCAATGTAAATTTTCCACCTGCTCTATCTCATCCCCTTCTTACATTGTTCCCGCGACGTTGGATTTCATCACCAACTAGTGTGTTCATTATAAGAAGGTTTTGTTTGCTTGTTTGCTTCCTAGATTTTTAGCATGTGTTGTTTGTTTTCCCTAGTAGACTCTAGGTTGGGTCTTCTTTTAATGGCGTTAGTTCCTAGAACAACCAATGAAGGAAACCTATTTCTAGGGGAACCTTTTGTTTTTCCTTTTAACGGAAGAATTGGTCCTCCTCACATCGCTACTTTGAGCCTTCCAGGTCTCACTATTGGATTAACAGTATGGTTGTTTTCCACTCAGGTAATCCTAGATGCAATTAGTTCTTCGGTTGTAAGAACTTCCCCCAAAGAACATCAACCTCATGTTGATCCTTCACCTTCTTCATCAATAAGATGTTCTTCACCTTCTCCACTTGCAAGGTCTTCTTCCATTTAATATTCTTCACCGAGTGAAAGCTCCGAAGCTAGTAACCCGGTGGATAAGAAGAAGAAGAAAAGGAAGGATAATAAGAAGAAAAATAAACAAGGGTCCAAACTTCCAAACGCTTCCACACATGTTGGAAAACCATCAGTTATTGTTAATCATGTTGGGAGTGTTGATGATTCCAAGACAACCCAAACACATAAGCCCAAGTACCCTTGCAGGATTTGTAAGGGTAGCCATCTTATTAAGGACTGACCTGGTCTATCCAAGGTTATAGAAGCATGGTCTACACACCCTTGCTAACACATGTCATCGGCCTATGAACAACATGTTGATGACCTCCCGTCAACTAGTCAAGATACTGTTGGGAAGAATAAAATTAGAGTCAAGTTACCATGTATGTTATGTGGAGGGAGTCATCAAAATCACCTTTTCCCTCGTATGGATGAAGCCTCAAAATTACTGGAAGGCATGACTATTTCAAAACCTCAACTTCCACCTTCTTATCACAAGATTACTCTCGACCCACCTGTAGTTGATGGAATGATTAATCTGGTCCCTTCATCAATCAGTCTGGATGATCATGTGGTCAATCTGGTCACGTCCTTAGTTGAACCAGTTGACAAAGTGGTCGATCCATTTACACCCATTGATCCCATTCTCTCCTTGGAGAATGCAACTCAAGTGGTCAATTTGATATCATCCTCAGTCGATCCTACTCTCCCTCTAGAAGGTAAACCTGATACTACCCACATTTTTCTCGTCGATAAAGAATCTAGCATGTTGGGGCGCATTACTCCTTCTCCCATAAAACCCCCTCCAAGTAATGAGTCCATCCTTTTTGATTGGGATGCACTAATTGGACCTTGTCTTCCCTATCACATTCCTTTCAAGATTACAGTACAAGTTTGTGTTCAAGACGTTCCTCAGACGTTGATAGACGAAGGTTCATCAATTCGTATTTTGTCCTCTATTGCTTGGAAAGCTTTCGGTTATCCTCAACTTGTGTCGGTTACCTAGACTTTGCTCACTTTTAACCCAAGAACCAGTCACCCTTTAGGGATCCTTCCTCAATTTCCTATAACTTTGGGAGGGAAAACTTTCTTTATTGATGTCATCGTAGTCCAAGACCCCTTAGATTTCGATTTACTCCTTGGGCGATATTATGTCTATGCCATGAAAGCTACTGTGTCCACTCTTTTTCGTGTGATATATTTCCCTCACGATGGAATAATTATGACTTTTGATCAAATTTCATTCATTGTTCCTCACTCAATGACTTCCCTAAATGGTTCTTATATGAAGTCAGTATCATCCCTGCCACAGGTCAATTATGTGGCATTGTCTCCCATGCCTTCAGTTGCCGATGTGGATGAGCCTCTCACTGTATGCTCAATTTATTATGACTTGGATCCGGTAGTTGACATGGTGATCTATTTGGTAGGGCTATTGGAGTCTGACCTCCTTACCCGTATCATGACCCTCAACATGGTGTCCTTCTAGAGTGTTGTTCTTCCGTCGAGTGAAGATCTTTTGGAAGCCATGAGAGAGTTTTGTCCCTTAACATAATGTTCTTCCAGAGCATCGTCCTCTTGGAAGCCATGATCAAGAAGCCAAATTTGATCATGGATTTTTGATTTCAAGGTCATTAAAAAATGAAACCAACTTTGAGCATGGTTTTCTGATTTCAATCTCGTTAAAAAATGAAACCAGTTTCGAGGATATTTTTTGTGTCTCTGTGGAAACCTCATTAAAAAATGAAACAAAGGTTGTGAGGATAGTTTTCGTGTCTCTGTAGAAACCTTATTAAAAAATGAAATAGATCTTAAGAGCATATTTCTTGTTTCTGTGTAAAGCTCATTAAAAATAAAACAAAGGTATGGGGATTTAACCTGGATTCTCGAGCATAGTCCCTGTTCCTGTGTCAAGCTCGTTAAAAAATGAAATATATTTTTCCCTCTTCATCTATTGAGTCAAGTGCTTTGTTACGTATAGTATTTGAAGCTTCTTTTCATCCTCATATGTCATTGGAAGAATTTAAGCTTGGGGGGTAATGATTTCAGCCTCTAGACTTCATGCTGAAGTTAAACTGCTAGCTTCTTAAGTTGGGGGCTAAGTACCAAACATCTCTGGAAAATCATTGGTAAATCACAAACATAGTTTTCTTTGGTTTGACCTTGTGTAAAAATGAAACCACCTACCTTAAGCATAGTTTCCTCTATTTTAATCTTGTGTAAAAATGAAACTAGGTCCAAGCATAGTTTTGTCTAGTTTTAAGCTTGTGTAAAAATAAAATCCATCCCAAGCATAATTTTGTTTTGTTTTAAGATTTCATAAAAATGAAAACAATCCCAAGCTCAGTATTTTTTCTTTATCATGCTCATAAATACCTAAGAATGTAACTGAGTAAAATTTTATCACTTTTTCGAACTCGTAAAGGTTATATGAAAAAGGAACCCCCTAGAGTTCCCTTTAATCTCTTTTCAAACTCCCTAAACATAAAAAGATGGTTGAATGACGGCGCGATGACAACGCTCTCCTACATACCCCGCAGGGTCTCTGCGCCTGACCTCCCGGTCTTAAGGATCGTTCAATTTTCTCCTCTAAGCCGAAGCGACTCTTTGGACTCCCAATGGAATCCCTGTGAAAACCCTGATCCACAGATCCTTCCTTCACCCTGTCACGACCTTCTGGACGACCATGAACAAATTCCCCACAGGGGATGTAATATCAAGTTTCAGGGTTTCGTGGTCCCCATCGTCAAGAGTTCCTGTCCTCTTGAATCCACGATCTCCGATGAGCTCTCTTCCTGACCTTAGCCCCTTCTGGCTATGCCTTGGTCCTCGTGATCTCTTCCCATAAGAACACAACCTTATATTCCTTCCGTCGGGGTTTTGGGATTCAAAATCCTGATGAGCTCTTTTTCCCACTAGCCCTCTAGGCTAAGCTCATGGTCCATGTGACCTCTATCTCACAAGACCGCATCCTTGTCTCCCATTGGGGTTTCAGACTTTCCAATGTCCAAATACAATTGTCCTCAAGATTCACGATCCCTCGAATCCC
Source organism: Picea sitchensis (assembly GCA_010110895.2). Taxonomy (NCBI): domain Eukaryota; kingdom Viridiplantae; phylum Streptophyta; class Pinopsida; order Pinales; family Pinaceae; genus Picea; species Picea sitchensis. The sequence continues at coordinate 25,368 of SNQJ01S0003368.1, read as the reverse complement.
GACGCACTCTTCACGCGTTAGCCCCCTTGGCTAGACTCTGGTTCATATGACCATTATCCCCATGACCTCAGTCTTATCCCTCATCGGGGTTTCGAGGTTTCCAATGCCAAAATTCATATGCCCACGGGATTCCCGATTCCTCGAATCCCGACTCTCCGTTACGCTGACAGCTGGACCCTTAAACGACACTTTCCACTCTCTGATATGCTGACAACTGGTTCCCACAATGGCACTTCCCCCTTGTCAAGGTTTCGATCTTTCCAATGTCGAAACTCATACGTCACCTGGACTCACGATCCTCCGATTCCTGATACGCTTTGGCCTTATCCCTTCCTGGTTATTCCCTGGTCCACGCGACCACCTTTCCTATGACCGCAACCATATACTCTTGTCGGAGTTTCGGGCTTTCCAATGCCGAAACGCGTATGTCCACGAGACTCACGAAATTTTGATCCCTGATTTGTCGATGGACGACCTCCTGTCGAGCCTTCCCCTTATGGCTCTGATTTATGCCACGCGTCCTTTCCAAATGGATGGCCCTGATTAACTCTCGGGATTTCGAGACTTTTGATGTCCCGATTCTTTCGAACTTAGGAACTCCGATTTCCCGATAGCCAATATACCGACTCTTTGCAAATTTCTGACACCTGTCTCCCCAAACAAACGGCTCAAATTTGTGTCGAGGTTTTCAAAGTGGACTTACCCAATATCCTGTCCATGGGAATGCCGATATCCCGACTCCCGATGCTTCGATCTCCACCACGTGTCTCCACTAACGAACGGTCCAGATCTCCTCGGTATTTTGAGACTTGAAGTGTCTCGATTTTCTCCACCTCGAGAATCCTGATTTCCCGATGACTGTTATCCCGATGGATACACCTCTCGTTGGGATTTCTCCTCTGTTGTTCACGAAGGCTTAACCCCCTTACAATTCTCTGCAGATCCGACATCTTTCGGGTCTCCGAATCAAGATCTAACGGTCCAGATCCATTCTTCCTGTGCGCTTACTCCAAAGGCTAAACTCTGTGCACCTTCACCTGATCCAATGGCTGATGGGTTCTTCACTCTATATCTGACGGTTGTCGTTGCTCCTCCTGAGCTTCTGCACACTTTCTTCCTACACTTGGAAGAATTTCACATTCTCAAAGGCCTCGACCTTTGTGCTCTTTTTCCTCTGCAAGATCCACGAACTTGAGCTTTGTTGCACGTAATAAAACTATTGGCTCCTCTTGAGCTTTGCTTCTGAATCCTCAAAGGATTATTTGACTACTACACTCTGCAGAGTATTCACGCACCCACAGTGTTGTCTCTCCTGAGCTTCTCACACGCTCATACCCTTACGGGATTTTATCTTCCTTCCTCCTCTATGAACTCCTTTGCTTGAGCTCTAAACTACACATATAAAAACGCTGTCCCTCCTGAGCTTTGGGAAATTTTAACTCTCCAAGAGTTCTTCATCTTCTGCACTCTTTGCAACCCGAATCTGGGCGTGAAATCACTCACCCTCCTGAGCTTTTCCTTCTGCTCCAGCAACTCCTTGCTGAGCCTTCAGGGTGTTCAGTAACCACACGGAGATCCCTCAGTGGTTCCTTCCTTAGAATACAAAACCCAAAGAGTTATCTTCTCCTTCTGTCTGTGCTTGTCTTCACACTTACTCGATGCCCTCCTGGTAGAGTATCTTCTCAGATCTTCCAACAGTTTTGTTCTTCTCTTTTGTGCACCCTTTTCACCTGCTCAATGCCCACCTGGAAGAGCTCTCAGAATCCTCGGTGATTCTGGCTTCTGTCTGAACTCACAACAGAGTTCCTCCCACTGCACCTTGTTCTTATACTCAATGCCCACTTGGCAGAGCCTTTACAGAACTTATAGCTAAGTTCTATCTACAACTGTGTCTCTCCCACACAACCTTGCCTCCAAGGTATTCAACAACCTTGAGGTCTTCCTTGAGTTGTTGATTCCAATTCCTGTGCCGCAGCATGTCTTTGTCTGAACGTCCAGTGTTCAGAAGTGCAACCTCTGTGCACGGCTCTCAGAACTCGTAGTGTTCTGTCACACCCTCCTGGTGTGAAGCCTCAAAGACCGTCACCTAAAATCAAACCAAATCCTACAAATGCACAACTACAGTATACATCTATAGCATAAAAGAACACTCACAGACATTCACATAACACAGAATAATGCAGGAAAAACTACTTTTGTTTATATTAAAAATGGCAAACGCCTGTAATTACAAGGTGTTCTCGAGCTCTCTCTGGCTCTTCTCAGACTCCTACTCATCTTACCTCAACTACCACTACTTCAAAATGAGATACGAAATATCTTTTACCTGAGGGGGCTCTTCGAACTCTTCCCTCCAACCTACCTACCCTATTCAATTACATTGAATGGGCTGTCTAGTCCAGAATTGGATCTAGATCTCAGCCATACAAACATTAATTGCCGATCTTATCTACAGCCTGCACAAAGGCATGGCTTCCCAGCTCAACATCTTAAACATTAAAGTTACATTGAATTCATATTTAAATGAGGCTGCGCCTCTCTCTTTGCGTGCGATTTGAATTCGCCGACGTGGCTGGCTGGCTGGCTGGTTGGCTGACGTGGAGAGACGCTCTTGCATCATTGAACAACCTTGTTATTTTCATGCTCATAAAAGTATATGAATAAAATGTCTGATGAGCAGTAGGTTATCTCTTTTTCGGTCTTGTCAGACTAACTTACAAAAAAGGACATTTTGGAGTTCTCTTTAAGTGTTTTTCATTCTCACTAAAATTGAAAAACCCTTGAGTTTTCTCTTTTTGGACTCATTAAACAAACATAGAAAGACCCATATGTGATTGAACCACTCCTTATTAGGGTGCATTAAACATACTCTTAGGGACTCATCCAAAGGATGAGTTTACAGTTCAAACATATGTTATCCTCCTCAAGCTTCTGTAAAAATAAAGACACTAGCAAATTTGGGTCATTTTGCGACAGCTATTTCGATGCTCTTGCGATGTTATGTTGTGGATATTACGACGAATCTTGAGTCTCTCAAACGTTGTATCATGGAACATGGAAATTTCGACGAACTTGAATTAACGTCGCAAGCGCAATGACCATAGGGAACTTCTCACAATTGCAACAAAAAACGAAATATCATCGCCAATATGACAATATAGGAAAATTAAGTGAAACCAACTGTTCATCGCAATTGAGATGACAATTTTCGTGCTCTATATAGCAAATTCGTCGCGGGATTTTTTATTGTCGTAGAAATTGTGACAACAACTTTTCTTGTTTTATATGTCAAATTTGTCGCAGGATTTTTATTACCGTCAAAATTGCAATGACAACTTTTCTTGGTTTATATAGAAAATTTGTAGTAGGATTTTTTATCACCATCTCAATTGCGACGACAACTTTTCTTGGTTTATATAGCAAATTCGTTGCAGGATTATTGTTGTCGTCGAAATTGCGACGACAACGTTTCTTGTTTTATATAGCAAATTTGTTGCAGGAATTTTTATTGTCATTGAAATTGCGATGACAACTTTTCTTGGTTTATATAGCAAATTCATCACAGGATTTCTGTTGTGTGTCGAAATTGCTACGAAAAATATTTATTTAATATATATATATATATATATATATATATTGACGAAATAAATAAAATTTTATTTTAGAGCAATCTTGTGGGAATTAATGCTAACTTGAAATTTAGCATTAATCCATGTTAATCCATTATGGGATCAAATATGCACTTGAAAGTGATTTTAAGCTAATATATGGTAAGAGTGTGCCTCGAGAAGAGGCCAAATAAGGCCTCCAAATTAAAATTTAGCCTAAAAAACAAAAGCGACTTGGAAATGTGCATGAAACTATTAAAACTTTGCTTAAGTTGTTTGGTTTCCGTGCCATAATAATACAACCATGAAAAATCGATTATTGTAAGTCCCTGCTGCCCAAAGGGCAAGGACTAATAAAATAAAACAAGCCTTGGAGAATACAAATGAAAACTAAGGGGATAGTATAGCTACATGTAAGAATGAATGTATGAGTTCATAAAAATAATGATGTTTCAAGGATCACAGTGCTAACACAATAGATTGTGTACACGATTTACTACAAAAGGTTTTCATAATTGTAGGAGGGAATTGAACATTATTTTTAGTATGTTCCTAAACATTAATATAAAGCAATTTCATCCTTTATTATGTTCCTAAACATCAATAGAAAGCAATTTCATCCTTTATTATGTTCCTAAACATCAATAGAAAGCAATTTCATCCTTTATTGATTTTCTCATTTTTTGGTATTCAAAATCTATGGGAAAATTATATTTTCTCATTTTTTGGTATTCAAAATCTATGGGAAAATTATATTTTCTCATTTTTTGGTATTCAAAATCTATGGGAAAATTATATTGACACTAGGAACAACATTTTGTAAGATAATTGTATGCTTTCAATATTGAAGGTATATATTCTCTTTATGTATATCTATGTGCATAAGTGTATTTAGTATTAACATAATGTTTTACAAGACAATTCATGAATGCTACATTAACATGCATTTTATATAAGATCCTAAAATATTCATGCTCAAGTACCAAAGGGAAACAAATGTACAATTCATGAATGCTACATTAACATGCATTTTCTATAAGATCCTAAAATATTCATCCTCCAGTACCAAAGGGAAATAGATGTAATGAATGTTCACTAAATTACTTCTCTCAACAAAGAACTATGATAATCCTCCAAAGAAACCATATTTCCATATGCATTCAATATTTTGATTAAGTTGATTCCATAAAATTGGTAGCAAGTAGCATTAACATGGAGCTTTCATATTTATCATTGCATTGACTACACTTTAGGGAATTAACTTGGTGGTAGCTTGGACTTAACCATGAGATTTTTGGTTTCTTGTTTATCATTTCTTTGTTCAAGAGTTTATCATGTAATTACAATAATGATCTAAGGAAACCACCATTCTAGAATAAAAATCACAATTGACAAGTTATGTTAGCTATAAGTAACCATGAATGTATGTGTGCAAAAGAATAATGATATCGCTGAGTGGAACATAGTTTTGGAACAACATATTTTGTACACTATTTGCTACACAAGGCTTTCATAATTTTAGGTGGAAATTGCATATTATCATTTTACCATATTAATAACTTTCAATAGAAAAAAAATGACATTATTTATATACGTATCCCTCTTTCGATACTAAAAGTTCATCTATGATGAATATCTCTTGAAATTAGCTCTAACATTTCATAATCTAACTGTACACCTACTATAATGAAGGTATATATTTTGTTTATGTATAGTTGTATTCTAACATGTTTATTTAGGAGAATATCCAACCATGCTACAATAACATGGGTTTTCTGCAAGAGTTTTACATCTTCACTTTCAAGTAAGTACAAGGCAATAACTATATGGTGATCTACTAAAATACTTATATCACACAAATAAAAAGAAGTATGCTATTTTTTCAAAGTAGACATATGTTTTTTTTTTCTTTTTTTTTTAACTTTTATAGACATAAACCACTACGCTTCTAGCCATATAAGATTTCATACCAAACAAAACCAACAAGTAGAAGGAAAAAACTATAAAATCCATTCACTAAACTACTTATCTCACAAAAATAAAAATAACCACTTTCATTTGTCAAAGTAGACTAGATATGGGATTTAATTTGTATAGAGATACATTCATACACATATGGGCACATAGGATTTGATACCAATGAAAATATATAAACAAAAGGCTTAACTATAAATATGAATGACTCAACTACAATTTTGACATAATTCAAAACAATTATGGTATTTCTTCAAAATAGTAATATAGGTTAAATGTAGAATAAAGTGAACTTTTTTCAATACAAACATGTCATGGTCGCCAAAATCCCAATGCAAATAGAAACAAGGGGGAAAACACCATGAATAAAAAAGGTTATTGGGATCGACATCATTGGGATCAAATTATATAGGAGTCCATGAAATTCAACTAACTCCATAAGAAGGTCAACATGAATATCCACTAGGTTTGATAGGAATCTTTGTAATTTTGCTAAGTCTAGGTTGTATAATTTTGGTAGAAGCACAGGAAAATCTAGTTAACACTGGGCACCTTGAAAAATAGAAACCATGTATTAAGAAAAACAAATGGAACTAGTAAGGTTGAATCAAAGTTCATGATAAATGTATATCACAATACCACGTGTATTGATTCTATAAGGACCATCCACTAAATTGATTCTCTTCCATAGGTAAAAGTAGTTATGGATGTTCCATCAAAGATTAATTAGGAAATAGGCATTCCCATTATCAATTCAGCAAACTATCTAACAAGTTCAACAAAGTCATAGGGGTTGTGTTATAGGAATTCTCATTATCAATTTAGAAAACTATCTAACAAGTTCAACAAAGTCATAGGGGTTGTGTTAGCTTTCGAGGTTACTCTAAAAGTGTTTACACCATGTTTGGGGGTGCTTCATGAGATTTGGGGTACATGGTGTATGATTATCCCTTGGATGGTTTGAGATGGATTTTCACATTGGAGTTGGTTTAATTAGTGGTTGATTAACCTTAGTTGAATGCTTGCATTATATTCCTCCTTGGAGTATTGGAGATAATTAGATAAATTGGGACATTATTTATGTTGGCCAAATTTATATTGGTTTCTTTCTTGGGAGGATTCCCTACATTGGAAAAGAGCATTGACATTATAGAGGAGGGAATTGAGCCTTAAAAAACATAGGGTAGCTTGGATTCTTTCATGGAGGCATGTATTTGAGTTGGGGATGCCTTGGTTGCGATAGTGTTCATGTAACTGGAGTGGAACCAATGGAGCATGTGGCTTATTAAGTGGAGTGGAACCAATGGAGCATGTATCTTAGGAGGACCGATGGAGTCCTTGGATGCTTGATAACCATTGCATAATCCCATACTTCTTCAATTATTTTTCCATCAAAATCAACCCACAAAAAATTGGAATTGCTTCTTCATACTCCAGAGATCATCATGGGGAAATGCAAGGAGGGAAAAAAGGCCCACCATTGGTATGTGAGTAACTTGGTAAAAAATATGGGGTGGATGGGATGGGCAGGGGAGGGGGTGTCATCATGGACCCTGGAGGAACAATTAAAACTTCTTTTTCATGGGGACTTGTGTGTTTTTTCCAACAACCAAGCAAAATCGTATGCACTTTGGAAAGCAATGAAAATTTCTAAAGGTTCATGTGCTGAATCGTTGGTTGTAGTGAGAGATTCAAATACAATCATCAACCATATGGAATTCATTATGTGCTAAAATAGTCTCATTCAACTTCAAGGTTGTTTTCTTGTTGAGATGACAAAACAATAATTATTTGGTCTAGAGTCAAGCAAATACCAAATGGTAGAGTATATGATATATGTTTATGGAAGGAAACTAAGTGAACGAGACCAATTTTCAAGATGGTTTGTTAGAAATGGCATATGCAAGTTATGTTTTATTTGTTTCAATATTTTAGATTCACCTAGTTATTTCTAGACCTAAAGTGTTATTAAATCCTCCATAAAGAAATGTGGGTCTATTCCAAAGGTCATGCAATCTACAAAACATAAAGTATTGAATCCATATGTATGTTGAAACTTAAAATTTTATTAAATTCAATTAAGAGACATGTCAATCCCATGGAGAAAACCATGCCAAATCCTAAAACATGATATGTGAAGGATGATCAACTCAACTGGCACAAAATTTATATGAAATCCATTTAAACTTCACTTCAAATCTAGAAGTCAACACTTTTATATATTTTGATGAAAAAGAGAATGACATATAGTTTTAATCCATATGTGCAAGAATGCCATGTGTCATGTCTTGAATGTATCACTTGTCTCCTTAACTCTAAATTGATGACATCATCAATGATATGTGGCAACCTATGATTGGTCCATGCCTCAACAATATGACTTGATAACATCACCATGATGACGTGGATATACATGAACCTATTGTGCATTACTCTCTAATAATTGCATGTTTCTAACTAATTTATACAATTTTATGTCACTATACTATATGGTAGGATCTACTAATCCTACAAAGAGTTATATAATGTCAAGAGAAGAGGTGCTCTCATGAGGTGTATTGTGAAAAAATACCCTTTTAGTACAACTATTGTCATGTTGTTCATCACATTTTATGTGATTTCCATAGAATAGCCATCACATACAAGAAGAGGAGGATTATTTGGAGCTCAATTGGTTCCATTATATTTGAGAATGGAGTTTAGTGGGTGTAATGTGCATATGGATCTATGTCTAGGCCTAGAGGGTAACTTCCTTCTAACACTATTATTATGGTTTGATCTCATGGGTGAGTTACAAGTTTGTTTATTAATGGTAGATGGATTGAATTGATCTAGTGTGCTTGTAATATCTCATTCTAATAATATTTATATGAATGATAAGTAAACAGTTGGGATTTTGAAGGGTAAGTATGCAGGTGGAACTCACATTTTTCATTTGATTTATCAATATTGTTGTCATTGTTGATTGAATCAATCACCAACTCCAGCCAACATTATACATCACCAAGTCGTATTAATAGGTGTTTATGAACATTGAACATTGGAAAAAAAAAAAAATTAAGGGAGAACATAATATGCCACATCATCTTATAGTAAAAAATCTCTAAAAAAATAAATATTAAATGAATAATAGTTGTTTACACCATTATCTGTCCTTGGATTTTGAATTTAAGTGTATAAGGAAATGAAGGAAAATTTCATTACGTAAGAGAAGAAAATGATCTATACCTTTTTGAAAATTTGTTTTGGATCATGGAAGGGACCACCCTTCAAGCCTGCATTTTTCGAAGACATTAAAAGGTTAAATGACTGAATAATAGTTAAACATCTATGAGGAAATAATCATGTACAAGTGCAAAGGAAGGCTACTAGGTGGGCTTGAAACACGAGAATTCTTAGCTCACACATACACAGTACATAAGATAAGACACCATGTAAAACTCAAGTGCACCACTATGTTAGGGTCCTAACCCGCACATAGGTAGAACAATATATTCGTATGTAATAAAGGGCAATATTAATAAGGCCTTTCAATAAAATAGAATAAGGAGGATGTAAGAAGACCTAATAGAATATTTTTCTTCTAGAAGGATCTTCCTCTAGATGTTTCTTTTTAGTATAAATAGGAATCGAAGGTATGAGAAACCCAGATTAGAGATTATTGTAATAGAGCTCTACTCAACTGGAGGTTGCCCCCTCGAAGAGGCCCGTGAACATTGCTTTCATATTCAAAGTGCTATTTCTGTTGTTATTCTTATATCATTTCAGTGTTATTGTGGTGAATGTTTTGGTTATATTGTTGTTATTCTGCCATTACTAACATTTTATTTCTATTCTGCATACATTTTATATCTAGTATATATATTTATTTTTTAAGTAAAAAAGGGGAGGAGCCTGCTATAATATATTATCAAAAAACTGCATCAGAATGTACATAGTCAAGAGTCTGAGTCATCCATAATGCTGCCGGAAACCGGAAACCAGCATAGATACATAGCAAAAACAGCTATAAACTATTGACACCTGTCCTGCCCGGAGGAAACCAGGACAGGTGCCTAAAGTCTAAAGAAAACAGTAACATAAAGCTAAAAACCATAGAACATGAAAAGCCTAGGTAATAGGTGACCTGTAATCTTCATTTGTCTTCCGCGTGGAGCCTACCGGGATGGTGAAAGACTGCGCACAGAGTGGACACTTTCGCCGAGCTGGAGCGCTAGAGTAGGCATCGAGAAGCACGTCCAGGCGTTGGCCCATGATGAGTGCACGATGCTCCAGGTCAGCCATGTGGCCTTGGAGCTCAAACACCAAGGACAGGTGCTCCTCGCGGAGGAGAAAGCCATGCAAGTCACCACCTTCGTCGGGCGTTCTTTGCTACTCGTCATCCTGCCCACCGCTCCTTTCTTCCATTCCCGGTGCACCTCCAGCATCAAACATAGCCTCCATGTCCTGCCAGGGAATCTCTTCCACAATGCAACCAGGAAAATCGATGTCCATACTCAAATTGTGTTTTCCATCCCCATTGCCAGATCTCCCTCTATCGCTCGGCGCCTCCACTGTCGTCAGGTCCTCCAACGTCAGGTCCTCCTCTACAATGCAATCCGGGTACAATTTCTCGGTGCTATCCTCCAATTTGACGGTGTCCAGACTGCTACGGCCAGAATCCTTCTCGGCTATGGTGGAGAACAGAGCCTTCTCCTCGGCTCGAGTCTTCTGCTTCATCATAGAAGTAGCCATGACCAGAGCATGTTCGAGCTGCTCTCTATGCTGTCACTGCTCCTTACGGGCGTACCAAGCCGAGCCACGGCGTGGCATACCACATTTCCTCGGCATATTGTAGAGTGCTCTCCCAGAGATACACACAGGCGAAAGCCAATTGAGAACGCAGGCATCGGCGGCAATTCTCCACGGAGGGATGGTGTACCAGTGTGCAAGGAGCGCAGAACTCCACCAGCGTCTCCAAAGGCAGAGCAGAGCCGAGGACAGAGCAAGAAAAAACCAATAATCCGACCACATATCCCCATGACCGCCTTTAACAATACACTCGCCAAGTTCGTAAATGCTCACTCGCTCGAGGAGTCCTCCCATCGCAGAGCTGTGATGGCTATCCTGCATCCGTAGTGCGGGTGTTAAATGGACCCGCAGAGCTGTGATGGCTATCCTCGATCCGTAGTGCGGGTGTTAAATGTACCGCCTCCAGCATTTAAGCCCCGTCTTAATTCTAAGCCATATGGCACGCCACATAGCGTCACCCCACACGGGCTCGAATTCCTTCACAGCTTTCGTGTCTCGCATTGGTGAAAAAAGTTCACCGTGATATATTGGCTTGCTAGTGGATGAGATCAGTCTTGGCATCAATTCCTTTATTTGCTAGGTGATCCACAACCTTGTTAGCTTCATCACCACATGGAGGGGATGAGAGTAAGATTGGGGTTGATGAGATCCTTTAATTCTTCCATGAGACCCAACAGTCTCCAGCTAGGTGAGGCCCTCCAGGGAGGCTGTCCGTTAAGGATTCGGGTTGCAAGTTGAATAATTACTTGTGAGTCTCCTTCAAAAATTAGCCGTGAATACTGATTTTTCACTGCCGTTTGAAGGCCTTTTACCAGCCGAGGAGTTTCTCAAGTAACATTGTCTCGTGGTTTTCCCCTTAAACCCTCGCCATCGATAAGTGATTCACCTGTGGTTTCTAATTAAGGCCCGAAGCCCAAATTTCCTGCCTGTGATTGCCCCCTAGAGGCCCCATCAGTTGCTTGAGGAATCTAGGGGCGTGGAGACCAAGTCGCTGGGCTTATGGTTTGCCTGTATTTGGTTTTTCCCCAGTTTGCATATGTTTAGGAGGGCAAATTCCATCCTTGGAGTATACTTCGGCCTCTAAGCCAGACCGTGTATCTTCTTGGATGAGGGAGCCGAGAACGGTTTCCTAATAAACTCGGATCACCCCGGCCCCAAGTGGCTAGCTGGGGACGAGTAGAGAATTGAAGACTCCTTTTATTTCTTCTTCCAAATTTCCCAGCCGATGAATCCCGAGCAACTCATATCTGCTGGAGAATCAGATTTGAAGGAGAATTTACATCCCGCCTAACAAGGGTCTCCCCAATGTCAGCCAAGGGTCTCTTTGGGAGCGTCAAGATGGTTTGTGCTCCTGGCCCCAAATTCCGTCAATCGTAATATTGATTGAGGATGTGCTCCATGGTTTCCTCACTTTGCATACAGAGGGTACATCTAGAGTGTCCTGTGAAGCCTCTTTTCATGAGATTTTCCCATGTTAGGATGCGGTTTTGGGCTGTGAGCCAAAGAAAGAACGAAATTTTAAGCCAGATGTAAGGCTTCCAAACCTTACTCCAGATTGAATCAAGGCCTTGACCAGGGTAGTTTTCTTGTAGGTAATAGGCTTCCTTGACCGAGAAAGTACCTGATGTGGTGTGACCCCAGCAGAGGATGTCCGATCCTTCTCTGGTTGGGATTTTCCTGAATGCGTGCAGCACTTCGGCCATGTGGTTTGAAATCAAGATTCTCCCTGATTTGCAGGTATGTTGTATTGGTTTTCCATTGTCTCCAGGGCTGTCTTTCTTGGGTTGGGAGCCAAAAGTCCTTGACATTATTGAAAATAATTTGTTGTAGTATAATCTTAAAGGGATGGAGGCTTTCCAAATCATCGAGAGGGGTAGTTGTTGCCAAGAGTCCTAAAAGAGTGCGCTACCGCTTTCTTATTTCCCAAAAGGCATGTTGTTGAACTAGGGGTCAGTTCCGCCATGTTGTATTCCAAATGTTAGATCCGGGCACCTGTTCATTGAATCTGACTAGCTTCCATTGTATTATGCAGTTAGGGGCATACTTCTTTGTTTCAAAGCTGCCTAAAGATCTTATGGATGTTGCGCCTATCTCACTCATGCATTTTGCCACCATGATTTTGTTCATCTTCCCTGGGTCCCGGATGCCCAGCCCTCCGCATTTCTTGGGTTTGCATAGCTTCTCCCATCCCACTAGAGCCCATTTCTTGTTGCTATTGTGTCCCTTCCACAATAAATTGCGATGGATACTCCTTACGGCTTTAATGACTGAAACAGGCACGACTAAGGCAGTAAAGAAATACGTGGGTAGAGCTTGCAGGAATGACTTGAGCAGAACCAATCTGGCAAAGAATGTTTAAGGTCTGGTGTCCACTGTTCAAATGGTTAGCGATGGACAGATGCATCATCCTGATAAGAGATGGACTTTGCTGACTCTCCGGATAGAGGGATAACTAGGTAAGTGGAGGGAAGGGAGCTTCTGGCTATTCCAAGAAAATTTGAGAGGTGGACTTGAACCGACACAAGCGTGTTGAAAAAGAAGAGCTTTGACTTGTCCAGATTGAGGAGAAAACCTGAGGCGTCCGAAAAGTCAGAGAGGATATATTTGAGCTTGGTTGCATCTCTAACCGTGGGGGTAATCATAAGGAGAGTATCATCGACAAACTGACTATGCGATGGCGCCGGATGGAGATTAGAGTGGGGAGCCTGTGAGAGGGAACCATCAGAGATTGCGGCTTTGAGGTAGCGACCGAGTCCTTCTACCATGATGACAAAGTAGGAAGGGTGAGAGGGGATCACCATGTCTAATGCCTCTAGAGGAGTGAAAAGGGTGTGAGGGAGTGCCGTTAACAAGAATGGAGAAGAAGGGAGTTGAGGTAAGCGCAAGAATCCAATCTACCCAACTGTTAGAGAAGCCAGCATTCCAGTATAGAATGCAAGTATTGCGAGCTTAATCTATTGAAAGCTTTTGATAGATCAAGATTGATGAGCATACCTAGTGTGTTGCTCTTTTTTAAGGAGTGAACAACCTCATTGGCCGTAATGACGTCCATGATTTGCCTTCCTTCTACATAACCCGACTGCTCCTTTGAGGATGATGAACGGTAGGATTGGTTTGAGTCGGTTGGCAATGACTTTTGTGATTATTTTAAAAATGACATTGCAAAGAGAGATAGGTATGAACTGCTTCGGATGCGTGACCCTTTCCTCCTTAGGGATGAGGGTAATGAAGGTTTCATTTAGAGCAAAGAGAACCCCGCCTGCATGTTCATGATCTTCTACAACCCGCTGCACATCTTCTTCCTTTGATCATATCCCAAAGGTGGAAGAAGTCTCCAGAACTGGCCCGCCCCCGGTGCTTCTGGTTTGGGCATATTCTTGTCATGAGTCCACTCTCCGGCCTGAGTGATGTACGAAGTAATGCCCCGCTCTCGATCGGGAGCTAATTAGCCCGGGAATGTGCATGGGTGACTTTTTGGTCTGCTCCTCCCTCGTTTTCAGGTCGGTCTCTGTAAGGAGATTCGATAGAAGGAGCAGAGCTCTGCTATTTGATCATGGTCCCTAATTGGGGTTCCTTGGTCGTCCTCCAGCTACGAGATGCGATTAATGTGCCTTCGATGCATCATTGCTTTGTGGAAGAATTCTGTATTACGCCTCCTCTTTGAGCCATTGAACCCCTCGGATTTTCCATAAGATCTCCCTCTGCTCCCTCAGAGATTTTAGGCCTCCATGAGTTTCTTTTCCTCTTCCCTCACCGTACTTTTGAGTTTTGTTTCCTGCGATGAAGGTGCACTGAAGGTCCTCTAGTTGAGTCTTTGTTTCCCTTTTCCTAAGGAAGATATCTCCAAAGTTGGTTTTGTTCCATCTTTTCAAGAGTATCTTGAAGTTCTTGAGGTGCTGTTGGAACTTGTACATGTGAGTTCCATGATCTATTTCAACTTTTGGTCCCACCAGTTTGTGCTAGTTGTTGAAATTTGGTGTGGGTGAGCTAATTTTTGAATATAGCGGCTTAAATTAGGGCCTCCCAGATTCAAACAAAATTCTATGGGCCACTGGTCCGAGCCTGCCTTTGGCATGATATTTTCTTCCATTGCCTGGTCGCTTTCAAGGAGAGCATCGGTCACTAGAAAGAAATCAGCTTGCAGGCCACATGCTGGTTCCCAGTTCTTCTGTTGGACCATGTAAATATACCATTCTGAGTTTCCATGTCTACCAAGTTTAGTTGCTCTATTAGGGCATTGAACAGTCCACTGTCCTGCTCCAACCGCTTAATGCCTCCAGTTTTCTCCTCCAGAGTTAAAATTTGAAGAAGTCACCTCCCTACTCATCCAAAGGCGTGAGGAGGGTTTGGACATGTATGGATTGAAGGAAGTTTTCCTTATCATGGATGGATTGTTGGCCATAAACATTTGTGATAAACCCTTCCTTTGAAGAGCTAGAGATTTAAAGTGGGCAGCTAGTGTGTACTTAGTCGAAGGGATGGGAGGCAGGACTGCTTATGATCTCCGTAGAATTGCTAGCCCTCCTACTGCGACTCTCTCGAGTCCGTGAGTAGATGAATTCCCATCCTCCAACTGGCTCAGAATGCTTTTCCTGGCCCCGCACATTTAGTTTCCCTCGCAGTAAATATCTCGATGTTCCGTCTTTTTACATTCCTGAGATCCGTTGTTTGGACTGGCCCATTTAGGCCTCTTATGTTCCGTGATATTGTCTTCGGCTATGTAGAATATGGGGTGGAGGTAACCCCTCTGAGAGCCGCTGAATCTTGTCGGAATTGATCATTAGGTGCCCCGCTTCCTTGATAAGCACAGCCAAGCCATGCCTTCTGTTCTTTTAGAGGATTTTTACCTCGGGTTGGGATCACCTCATGATGCCTAGCCTGGACTGGGAGATCCCTATGTGGAGTCAGGACACTTTGTGCACTTTCTCAGAAGCCGTTTGGCTGTGATATAAGGTGATCTTTCGATTATGCTTCCTCTAGTTTCTCTAAGTCTATTTCTTCCAGCTCTATTTCGTTCATCAGCATGTTGGTATCTTCATCCCTGCTAGACTGTGTTAACTAAGTTGAGTCCTTTGTGCTGGCTTTATGAGGATCTTCAGGGCTCTTTCCTTTTGCTTGCATGGATGCTTGAAGGGGGTTCTGAGACACCTTTTCTATCGGTACCTGGTTTTAGAGCTCAAAGGAATTCTTGGAGGGGTTCTTTGAGGCTCTGAGCCTTCCTGGTTCTGCTTTTTAGAGGGGTTTTTCCGCCTACCAGTGACATTGGTAAAGCCATCCTTCTACTTTGGTTCGGAGGGACTTAGTCGAGGTATCTTGTGGGGCGCCTCTAAACAAATGGTCAGTGTTTCATGGCACTTCCTGAACCGAAAGGGTATGTGTTCGTAGTCTATGGTTTGGTTCCATTCCTCGTCTTGGTATTCCAGTGTGATGGAGCCCAGCAGAGGTTTTGATATGTCCATGTAGATGTAGATGGCATAGGATGTGTATTTTCTTATATTGGTAGCCTATGAGGCTTTTACATATTGTCCCACAGTGTTTCCTATGCCCATTAGTACTTCTTCCAACCAAAATTCCCGGGGAAGAGAATACAACCTAATCCAGACCGGCACATGGGTGAAGTCCTTCTAGATCTCTGGACTGTCTGTCCAGAATCGTAGAAATAAGCCTGCCAAGTTATAAAAGTATGGTCCATTATCAAACATTCTATCCTTGTCCTCGAGATTATACAGGATAATTGTGAAGAACCCCTTTGAGCCGAAAGGTAACTTTCATAGTCTCCTCGTTCCACCACCTTAATCCACCCGGATAGATCTTCTTCTGGCCACAGTCTGTGAATTTTCCTATTAGTGCATGGTCCATCATAAATTGGGTATGTTCCCCACCGGGTCGCATGTAATGCGTAAAGTGGGAGGTTTTTCCATTTGGGAATACACTTTAATTGCAGCCAGCCAGTTTGTGGTTTGGATGTGCTGACTCGCTTCCATTTTTATTGGAGCCGGCATTCTGCAAAGAGTTGTTCCCCTCGAGATGCGCTTCATGTGGTACCAAAGTTTACCGCTTGGGTCTTCGTGAGTCCTGACTATCATTGGCGTTGCGTTTCATTTGACCAGGGGTTTCATTCCTCAGGTTTGGCTGGAAGTGCAGCATCACGCGATTGTCTCCTGAGTCAAGAGCTAAAAGAAAGTGAGTCGGATCAGGGAACGCTGTAGGCTCGATCAAAGCACACGGCGATGTTGCATGAAAGGCTAGGGTTGCAGCCTCCTTCAGCCATACTCGCTTATTCCCACGATTGTGTTCTATAAGACTTCCATTTTATATCTAGTATATTACAAGGGACACAACACTTTCCTCAAGTGTGGGTTAAATTGTTTTCGTGGTAGAGACGATCGGGCATCTTAAGCTACGTATATCTCAATATTACGACATAAACTGCTTGTTGAGTGATTCATACACTAGAAATGAAGGCGGTACCTTTAAGCACACATATGTTGGCCACCCTTTGTAACCCTCACAGGCTCCCTTCCTTGAAAAGGGTCGGCATCACATAGCACTCCGTGTAATGATCGGTCTTTAGATTACCTAAAAGCTCCTCTAGATAAACCATCGCCCACTGACCACATAGTCTCACCGAACAACACTCTAGAAGATACCCTCTAGCACTGGTAGTTGGGTAGTATGGCCAAGGGTATGGTCTATCCTCCTTAGTTGCCCCTCGAGATATTGGGCCAAGTACTAAATGTTGACCTCACATGTATATTATCAGAGCTATAGCACAGACAAACCTTTGTCCTAGAACCCTTGAATACTCCAACTTGGGGAGATAAACATAAACAAATTAAAATGACAAGATCTATCAAACAGATAACTCTGTTCAAGGCTAAGTAAATACACATTTTTCCTCGTTACATTTGCATTTCTCTCTCATAGTATTCTTCTTCAAACTAGAGTATAACTCCGTGGGTGTAAAAAAAAAAAAAACGTCCGGAAATTTTTTCACCATTATTTCGGCACTCATTCTATTGGATTTATCTCTTCGCCTTATCACATTCATCCATATCATTTTTCGCAAAAATTTCTGACCCCGCCCGCTCTTTTTTCAGTTCACCCATCCTCATCTCCCATACCCATAGCCAAGACCTATAAGTTTGCTTCAACACCTTGCAATTTGTTCTCATTGAGACCCCAACAAGAAGTGAAACAAATCACCCAATGTTTCTACCATCAATACAACCATGTAGTCCTCAATGACCTAAATCAAACAAGACCTCACCACCCATCTTGAATTAGTATTTTGCACTCTGCATCAAACTACATATCCCTATAGATAACCTTCCCTCTTCCTCACCCCCACATAATAAAGGTGAACATTCCTCCTATTCCAATACCTGCGTAATCCATCCTCAACGTGACTCCACGCCTCCACTCGTGGATGTGACCAAATTTGATGGCTCGACCCCACCGGTTGGGTAACCTAAATGGAATAACAAGACTTTATCTTTATAAAGAATTACAAGATGACTTGAAAAACTGCATGGTGTTTTCCATCTATAACAAGAACGCTATAAAGGTAGCCAGAGAAAAATTCTGCCAAGGGTATATTGTTTGGACACAATTTGTGGCAGTTTTTATGAACGCTTTGATACTAACACCAAAAATTCTAAATGCTTTGACAAAAGCTGGAACAATGAGGAATAGTGGAAGACTTTATGCAGTTTCTTACACCGGATTTTTGTGAATAGAGGGTATGTCTGATGCCTTTTTTTCGATAGTGTTTTATTAGCGGCCTCAAAGATGAAATTGGCCCCATGTCCTCATGGTTCGGCTCAAGTGTTGGGTGGAGGCTACCAAAAGAGATAAAGAAGCACAACAATTTGTATCTTCCCAAAACCTCAAACCCTCCTCATCCCTCACTCTAAATCCAGTAAATCCCACTACTCCCTCCGCCCACTAAAAATCCAAAATTGACCAGCAATGAAATGGTTGAACGCCAACTCAAAGGCCTTTTATAACTATGATGAAAAAATATTTCCTGTGCCACAAGTGTAAAGAACAACAGATTTGCATATATCCGAGGAGATTTTGTAAGGAAGATAAGAAAAATCCCCATGTTTGAATCAATTTAATCCATTGACATAACCCTTCCCTCAAAACCTCTCAAAGTAGAACCAGTCATTTACCTCAATGTTTCTACCTGGTTTCACTCCCCAAACCCTCAAGCTAATCGTAAGCATCACATCAAGGTCAGCAATTTTGGTTGATAGTGGCAAAGACTCCATAATTTTATTCATCATCACATTGCCTAAGAAAATCTTATCATATGAATGTGAATATGGTTCCATAAATGTAGTCAAGTGTGAAAATGTGTGTTTCCAAATTGGTGACTCACCTAAAAATCCCATATGTTTCTATTGACATGGGAGGTTGTGACATTGTGTCAGGTAAACCGGATAAGGGACTATGGGTCCTGCATTTCATGGATTTTTAAAGACTTAACCATGAAATTCGGAATTGTGAGGGTCCAACAATATAAGTTCCAAGGGCATCACTGCTGGCCAATTTTAAGATCATTAGTTCCAATCACATGGAAAAGTTGTCAATAAGGGTCATTCTAGTGTTATCACCCAAATCCATGCCATAAGTAAATGAGACACTCCTCCTCACTACAAGACCTCCAATCCATCCTTTATAAACATCAATTGATCTTTTACACTCTAAGGTCCCTCCTTCCCAGGTGTTCATGATCATTCCATTCCCTTTGTACCAGAAGCCTTCCTCCCAATATTCCATATCGATGAGCTCCCTATTCGCTCTCTAAGTGGTCATGGTCCCAAGAAAGAAGGTTATTAGCTTAATGCATCCCGACTTCCGCGGGTTCTCAATAAATTTACTATCAAAGACAAATTCCCATTCTGGTCATTGATGAACTCCTGGATAAATTGAGGGTGCTCCAATTTCTTCACTAAACTAGATCTTTGTTCGAAAGCTACCACCAGATATGTATGAAAGAGGCATATATTCCCAAGACTTCCTTTGAACTCATGAGGGCCACTTGCGAGTTTTTTGGTCATGCCCCTTTGGCTTGTGTAACGCCTCCACCTTTTAAAGCCCTATGAATCATGTCTTCCGTCCATTCCATCATTTTGTCTTAGTTTCTTTGACGATATCCTCATCTATAGCAAAACCTAGATAGACAATATTACTCATGTGGATCAAGTCCATGTACTCTCCTTTCATCACCAACTTTTCTTGAAATGGGGCCCAAATGTGCTTTTGGCACCTTAGAAGTAGAATACTTGGGTCATAAGGTTGGAAAAGATGGTGTTAGGTTGGATCCAAACAGATTAGCTATGTAAGATCATTCCACCCAAAGACTCTTAAGATTCTCATGTGGGATTTAGCTTAACAAGGTATTATTGCAGCTCGGTTAAGAATTATGGAAGATTGTAGCACCTCCCACTCCGCCTCCTCCCAAAAATAACTCTTTCACTTGACTCCAGCTTCAATATTTTCAAACCTTGAATATGGCCATGTGCTGACCACTCCAGCCCTCTTCGCCTCTTCCCCGATTTCACAAAGACTCCTAGGTTGGAATTTGATGCCTCGTGGGAAAGGAATTGGTGTTTTCTTTATGCAAGAGAGGGTCAACCTTGGCCTTACTAGCAAGCAATTATCTGAAAGAAACTGGGCAAATCCATCTATGAAAAGGAAATGTTGGCTATTCTACATTTCATGGATCTCATGGTATCCCATTCATTAGCAATGGTTCCAAATTAACATAGACCATCAAAGCTCAAGTATTTTCCTGAACAATGCATTTCCTCCCAGCAACAACAAAATAAGTGACTAAACTCTTTTGGATAAGGACATGAGATAACTTATAAGAAAGGAAAAGACAATGTGGTTGTGTATGTACTGAAAATATGAAGATGAAGGATCCATTTTTTCTTTCATTCATTGTACCAGATTGGGATCTTTTAGCCATTCCTTGTGAATGGCTACAAGATCCCAAAGTTCAAGTAGCTGATCCAAAAATTGTACCATTGCTCCAGCCTTCCCTAAGGTACTCTGGTTCCATGAGGAACTTTACAAAGGCCATTTGTATTTAAGTAAACAATCAAAGCTTAAATCCACGATACTTTCTCTGAAGCCATGTTACACCCACAATTGTGGCACTCTGGTTCACTAAAACCTATGATTGTGGTCAAACTGCTCCCTTTTCCTCGATGAAACATGGCATTTGTAATTTTGTAGATGAAAGTGACGTGGTGTCAATGCAACAAGGGAGAAATAGCCAAATTGTCGGGCACACTACAACCACACTCGGATTCCACATATTTGGAAGGATATCCCTATGGATTTTATTACCTGGCTACCCAAATCAAGAAATAAATCCATCATCATGGCGGTTGACTTCCTTTCCAAGTATGATCGTGTCTTCTGCTTCATGGCATGTCATGACTCTATTGTTTCTGATCTGGACCCAACTTTCACAAGCAATTTTGGCAAGTACTATTCAAGACAGGCAAGGCAATGTAATTACAGACCTCAAAGACAACTTATCTCCCGTGATCATGGGCCAAAATGAAAGTTGTTGTCAACAAGTGTTTGGAAAGACATTTGAGGTGTTTTTCCTCCTAAAAATCAAAGCAGGGCTCAATGGTTACTCCCTAGCTAAATGGTGGTACAACACTTCCATACCATACAACATGCATGACTTCTTTGAAGTGGTATATGGACGTAATCCACCTTCACCTCAAGCATGCCACCTCTACCGGTGCCTCAAGGTCCAGTAAATTGACCTAACACTTACAAATGAGAGGCCATTTCACACCCTCAAAGAGAATTTGGTCATGGTATAGAATTGCATGAAGCAACAAGCAGACATGCTCATGGAATGTCACTTTGGCAGAAGGGGATCAGTGTTTATTTGACCTAAATCCCCATAAGAAAACTTTTCAAGGCTTCTAGCATTTGTCAAGCCAGCACCCAAATTTTATGGTCCTATACTGCTCAAGCATGTGGGACAAGTCACCTATCATTAGCTTTGCCCAGCCATTCTGCCACAGATCCATTTGGCTACAAACTGTATAGTTTTGGACTACGTACATCACCTACGTCAGAGAACCATCAAGGAAGTAGCATTCCAATGGAAAGATACAACTCCAGCACAGACACCACTTGGGAACTAGCTACCATTCTCAGAATTTCATCTCAAGCCTTTGAGGACAAGGTTGTTTTAAGGGGAAGGACATGTTAAGGTCCTAACCGTTACTATAGGTAGAATAATTATATTTTTGTGTAATAAAGGCTCTAATATTAATAAGGCTACTAATAAAATAGAATATATAGATGTAAGAAGACCTAATAGAAGCTTCCACTCTAGAAGGACTTTCCTCTAGATGCTTACTTTTAGTATAAATAGGAGTCGAGAGTAAGGAGACGCCACTCCTAAGTGTGACAATGTAATAGAGCTCTACTAACTAGACGCTTCCTTCCCAAGAGGCCTGTGAACATTTTTATCTGATTCAAAGTGCTATTTTGTTGTTATTATTCTTATATCATTCCATTGATATTGTGGTGAATGTTCCAAGAGTATTGTTGTTATTCACCATTACTAGCATTTTATTTAGTATTCTTGTATTACATTTTATATCCTGTATATTACACACTATCTAAGGGAGTTTTAGCCTTGGAATACATTGCTTAAGATTAGATATGAAGTCACCTAATAAAATATCATCCCATGCTTGACCACCCCATGCATAATAAAAATCCATCTTAACCATATGTATCTAGTGCCTCATCTACCATAAAAGAAGTTCAAGAGAATTGTTAAGGCTTGAAGTTCCATTTGCAATTTTTTATTAAGTGTACCTTACTTGTGATAGTTTGGAATGGCTTGACTAAAATCCACCATGCCTTCACAATGTTATGAACATCATGCATTTTTCTAAAATTTTGCAACTACCAAAGGCTTACTGACATTGTGGAGGTGAGAACTCATACATCCTTTGAAGAGTATCAATGCCATATTGCTCAATTATTTCATCACTCTATGATTTCAATGTTCAACTTGTTACATCCATATTGTCAATCAAGGTATTTAACATGTTTATACATGGAAACAATTCCTCTTTGCATCCCACCTTGTGGAATCACAAGACCTTAACAAAGGAAATCCTTTGTCAGTCCTTGGCTTATTTTTCTTCTCTCAATGATTTTTGGAAGGTTTAACATCATTGTACATATCATAGAGGAATGAATAAGTTGGCTTTGAGGCAATGTTGAGTACAAACACCATGTCCATGACACAATGAAAAGAATGGTAATTCTATTTGTCATGTGAGACACAATGAAAAGAAGGGCAATGCCCCTCAAAAAATATTATAAAATGATTGACATGGCCATTTTAACCCCTCATGTTTAGTCCTAAAACTTATTGCATCATCCCAAAAAATAAAATTACATGTTGCAATCAAGTTTAAAGTTTGCACATTGCTTGAAAAAGATGTTTGCCACATGTCACATGTCACAAGATTTCGGAAGTTGCATATTGCATATTCAAATAGAACTTGAAGTTGCATATTGCATATTCAAGTTCTATTTTTTGCCTAGACTCCATATCCCAAACACAAGTAACCGTCTCATTTGTATCTCACATCTTGGAATCAAGGAGTATTGAATCAATATATACCAAGTCTTATAAGAGAAGCTGAAATTATCATTCAATGTATAACAAAATTACATTCATATATACAAGCCATAGAAATAGCCTTGTGCATATTATCAGATGAAAAAGTACCCATAATTTCAATGCATTATATGCATCATTACATGTTCATCTATATAATGTACATCTAATCCATCTTATAAAATATTACATGACATCATGAATTTCTTTTAGTCTCTTTTTTGCTTTCCACCCTTAAGAAAATCATTCATCTCCATGTCTTAGTTTACTCTGGGTGCCCTTCAACAATTGATGTTGTTTCAATCCTTTCACGAGTACATCTGGTCTCGTACCCACGCCATGGATGTTGCTGTAGGGGCCATTACCTAAAAAATAAAAATATTAAATTTATATGGCCAATTTTAAAATATCATTGAAGTAGTTCCATTAATATTAAAACAAAACTCAGAATGTAATTATTTACTTGGTCCTCTAGTCAAGACCATTGGAATGGTTTTTGGCCTATTCACCTTATCTTCGTAAATGAGAGGATCAACTATGACATTCTCTTCCACCATTGAAACATTATAAGTACAAAAGTATTATGTATATGATTAATATATAGATACACTGTCAGGTCTCACCACAGAACATCTTGGGGTCAGAGACTCACTGATGGGGGTCACTGGGAGAACCATGATCCTATGGCTACATTTCACTATCACCTTTATTGTCCAAGATTAATGGTTTCGCTATGGATAGTGATGCTCCCGATTAAAACAAAGTAAGACATTAAATTATCAATGATATCAAACATTTCCACGTGAATTTATAAGTAACTAAAGGTTAATGTACTGCATTTTATTTACCTTATCCAACAAAATGGATCTTGGGGTCTGCCCCATGTTTTCCTACGCTCAACCACGGATTTATAACCATACTTAACCAAGTTGGAGGTCTTCCATGGTTTCAGCTCAAGTCACGCCTCAAGATTGCATAAGGTATGGTTTTAATGTTTCTATCGTGAATTACCTAAATTGTAAGGGTGACAGCAAATAATACTCTTTAATATGTTTAGTACTTTACGATTTGTGATCGTGAACTCTAGTATCGGCCTCGCCTAGCTTGTGTTGGATATGTTTGAAATCCTTTCTTTATTCTTCGAAGTGTCAGCAACCTATCATCAAAATTTTCAAGTATGTTATATATAACCACACTTATTTTCTTTAGATCTAAATAAAAATAAAGATGGTATTGAATTCAAAAAATTGTAATTTACCTCGATGTACCAGTTATTTGTTCTCTTGATTTTTCAAAATCTTCTCTTTTCATCGCCAATGATCAGTTTTCCACTCCTCTATGGAATTGAGGGAGGATGTCATACCTAGATTTCCTACCAAGCTTCACTATAAACATATTGGCGATTTTAAATATTTATTCAATTCATTGTCTGCAGATGTGACCTCTTTTGTATTGAACATGTCTACACCAAAGAGGCCTTCAAGATAATCCATAAGTTCCTTTTTGAGGTTGGAATTCTAGAAATTCCACCTCATGCGTAAGGTTTCCCCAAAAATAGACAAGGCCTTTCTCTCTACGTGCCTATAAAAAAGGCCATTTCCTACACACAAAAAGATATGATCATTAATTTAAAATTAATAATCTAGATGATTTCTATATGAGGAAAACATTAAATGATTAAAATATGAATTAAAACTACCTTGGAGTCTTTATTGTTTTAATGGAAGTCCATTATCGTTGACCAAAAATGTGCACAGAAGGGTCCCCGTGCTTGTCACATGTCTAGCTCTAGGAAATGCAACCATCTCAACCACATCACTATGATCCTCATCTCTGCCACCCTCTCTAGACTCTGATCGAGATGTGGATGCCTATTGGTGCATGTCATTGCTCCTATATAAATGAGGCGTGGAAGATGGAGAAGTAAATAGTGCTCTAGCAGCTGTATGATCGCCCGCATCAGGGCTCTGTAGCGTCTCTGTAGCGCCACTACTACCAACCCCATGCTAAATAGGCTCCAAATATTCCTTTATAAAAAAGAAAATGTTTTTTCGTGAGATAATGTAAAAGTTAAAGAACAAAGTATCATAATTGAACATATGAGTACATTAAACAAATAAATAAATAAATTATGGTTATTACCTTATATGTGTTAAGTTGTGACATAAGGAGCTTGATCCTTTCTTTGACATCTGAAGTTTGTTCTGGACGATCTAACAAGCTAAATAGTTCCTTGTTAGCTTTAATGATCTTTTTTTTAATGAGAGCATTGAATCAACGCAAGAATAAAACCCCTCCTCATCG
>SNQJ01S0003367.1:184504-198136 GCA_010110895.2 Picea sitchensis | reverse complement strand
CAAAGTAGAACTCCAAACTCGTGTCCTTCAGGCATTGGCAGAGTTTCCAGATAGAATCCTGGACAAAACTCAACTCCATAGGTTCTTAGGCCGTTTAAACTTTAAACTACATTAGATTCTTATATAAAAATCAGGCTGCATACATACTCTGTCTTCATATGAGATTAAAGTACAAACTAGAACCATGGACCTACAAAACGACTAAAGCCATCCAGACTATTCAACAAAAAATCCATAACCGCACGGCTCTTTCTCTTCCTAAGTTGGACCTTCCATTCATTCTTGAGACAGATGCCTCAAATGTCACTTGGGCAGCTGTCCTACAAAAACATGTTCATAGAGAAGAAGCTTGCATGTACTCTTTCAGTTGTTTCAAAGAACTTGAATTAAAATATACGTCATCATATAAAGAAATCCTAGCAATCAAGAATGACATCAAATTTTTCATGCTACTTCTTAAACATGTCCATTTCACAGTTCATACTGATCTTAAGCATATGTAGAGTATTCTGCAGAATAAAAGGTTGTTGGAACAAGGCAACAATGTGTCATGCATTGGAGTGCATGGTTGCATGGGTTTGATTTCTCCATAGAATACAAACCTGACAAGGATAACTGTCTGGTTGATCTACTTACCAGAGAAGGATCGAAGATGGTCACCTACAAGATGATGAGAACAATTTATGGTTGTCCTCGGTGTCCGATTAATTATTGTATTAATTGTTTAATTAACTTAGTTAAAAGGATTTAATGCATTCACATTATTTTACATCATGTGATTAATTCCATTAGCACTGAAGATCCCTCTAGTTATTTTAGGGATTCTCCAAAATTTGTAATAAGTAGATTTGGTAGATATCATCCCAAGGAAGGACAAACATTTATCTGTGGTTTTGAAGCTTGGTTGTCATATAATGACTACTGCAATCTGTATAGACTCATTCAACATGAAGGNGATAAACTAACATTACATACCTCATGTTCATGCATGTACTTGGTAAGGGTTTCTTTTTCCTCATGGAGTTGAGACTCCATCTCATGCAACTTTTCAAAAAGCTAGTCTTTCTCCTTCTTCATGGCCATCAACTGCTCTTCAAGGGAAATGATCTCCTTTCTATATTCCCACATCTCTTTCACCACATATCTCATGGTTAGAAACTCCTTCAACATCTCTTTGTCAAAGAACTTAGATAATGAAGATGTATGAGAACTATCATTGTTTGAAGCTTCCTCCATCCTTGCAAGATATCAAACTTCAACACAAAACTTGCACAAATACCAACAGCTAAATCTCAAGCTATCAGTGGAAAACACATGAGCAAAACAAACTAGTGCTCTGATACCACTTGATCTGAAAATAGAAGGTTGACTTGTTATTCTATGCAAGCACCCTCTACTTTATTAAAATAAAATTTACAGGACCTTGCTCCATGTGTTAAAATATGCAAGATAGATTATGTGCCAAGTTTATGCTTCTTCTTTTAAATGGTTATGTGTGAGGAAAAGTTCTCTTAAATGGTTAAATAAGTGATTTAAATAAAAACACAGAAACATAACTTGCAGCAAATAAACCATCAAACTCACAACAATAACAATATGATAAAGGAGTTCACCCCTCTCCAGGCTACATCTCCTTGAGCCTCCTTCAATGGACTTGGCTCTCTGGGATTAATTTGTCAACAATTATTTTACAAGAAGCTGCTCAACTCCAATGGAAATTTTGGCTGTACCATTGAGATCAGAATACATAAAAACCCCAAAAATGACTAATAGAACTCTGAAAACGGATCATGGCTCATCCGAGTATGAACTCTTCTACATGTGGCCTTAAGCTTCCCTGAGATTATATTTGGAAAAAACACTTGTAAAAGTCCTCAAATGGTTCTGAAACCTATCCCAAAGTGTCCAGAGCATAATAATTAGCCAAAAATGATTATTCAATCACAAAAAACAAACATAGGCTCATCTGAGCAAGACCTCAAACAATGAGGGCTTCAAGCTCCCTGGAGCTCTCTGAAACTTCAATGGTTAAAAACCTACAAAATAAGTTCTCAAATGGATGTAAAAATAGTGCCAATGGATTCAGAACGTCCAAAAACCCCTAGCTGGGCTTTTACGGCACCTCATTCGGCCAAAAAATGAAGAATATAGGCCTCTTGCCATTCTCTTCCTTCAATCTTGTTGTCTCTGGTTCACCAAAACGCACCTCTGTGTGCTCTAACCAAGAACACGCTCCAAATTCGTGCTAAAACCTAGCACATGCGCACAACCGCATAATCATGCAAACTGTAGGACAGTTAGGGCGCACCCAGCCCCCAACTGCCAAGACCATAGTCACAAGGTCACCATGTGACCACGGGCTATCGCAAAACGGCTGAGTTTACAATGGCAAATGGATGAATGACAAGTGGCGGCGAATGGTTGGTGGGAAACCGTTTTAAAAACCAACCCAACTCCCCGCGCACACTCACGACAAGGTCATATGCATTGGCACCCGAAACCATGGGCTAAACTCCATTTAAAATATGTGCACGCCATAGCTCCATGTATAATGGGTCATATGGTATATGATACAATCGTGGGTTGGGGCTAAGCCCCAGCCCGACCCCGCGCCAAACCACACATTAATAAAATTTAAATAATTTTAAACTCATTCATATAATAAGTAACATTGTGTGGTGTGCTGACAGGGCGGACTTTGTTAAATCTTGCACTGAGGGAGGAGGTCCAGGGTTCGATCCCCACAGACTCCATTATATTTTAAACAACCAATACAACGGTGCCACGTGGCAGCCCATGACTAGGCCACGTGGCACCACACTATTTGTTCAATAAATGCCACGTATCACATTGTGATTCAACCACATCTGCCAATCTGAAACTACCACGTCATCATATGCCACATCAGTGTACGGATGTACAGTCTCTGCCACGTCAGCATCCGTACGGACTGTACGGACTGCAGAGTCAGCGTCCCCTTTTTTACCTGTTTGACGATTCGAACAGATCGCGGTATCTCTCACTTGCGATGTCTGTTTGAACCCAAATGAGTTGTGTTGGGTTTGTGACGATGAGGGCTACGGTCCTGTTCGTTTTGAGGCAATTCCGAGAACTTTGATTTTTGAGCTAAAATTTGACCCCTGGTCTAGATTTTGATCAGCCAGCCTGTCTTTCCTTCCTTCTCGTGCGATGATACAAAGCATCCAATGGTGTCTTTTTCCACTTCCTGAGTCATCCTTGATCTATCTTCCTTGTTTATCTGTCATCCTCGATCTCCTCATCCAACGGCTTGCTTTTCTGCACTTTGCTCTATCTTTTCTATTATTTTTCTCACTTCGACCCAGTGATAGTCACTGTGTCTCCCGCGAAGTTCACTTTTTACCTTTTCATCCTTGTTCTTTGATTCCTTTCATAACCAAGGGCCAACAGGCCCCTAAGACTTACCTGTGACTAGTCTCGAGGCACTTCAAATCTACTCCTTTTGTTTTACTTCGACTTTGGACTGCACAGTGCATCCTTTGCTTTCTACTTTATGCCTCCTTCCCGTTGTTGTGCAGACTGTCTTTTCTGTGTTTGGTACCCAGTTTCAACTGTACCTGGTACCTAAACCCTTTTCCTCATGCCTCTACTTAGAGTTGTGAGGGGGTTGATTTTCATAGTACAACTCTAGCTGAATCCCATTCACCAGTCCTTCATTCCATTCTCCATTCAACGTCTTCAACTGCGTAGCTATCAGTGAAAACTTTGCAGTGCGCACCACTAGCTATTTTTTCTGGGAGATTGTATACTCACTCGAAGCCATTCCTGTTGATATGAACTGGACTATGTCTACAAAGTGGTCATAAATCTTTCTAATGGTGTGTAGTTGTGCATCCGATAATGTATCCTCTAGACTGGTAGGTTCTTCACCATGTTCCAACCTCGACAGGTGGTCTGAGCCCTTGTTCATTTTTCCTGGTTTAACTATGATCTCAAAATCATACTCTAGAAACAGCAAAATCCATCTGCATATTCGCCCCCCCAACACTGGCTTGTTGACTAGGTAATTCAGCGCGGAGTGATCAGTGAACATTTTAAAGTGTCCTCCTAACAAGTAGTGGAGGAATGTTTGCAATGCATACACCATGGCTAGTCCCTTTCTCTCTGTAGTGGTGTAATTAACTTCAGATGTGGACAACTTCCTGCTGGAAAATGATAATGGATGATCAATGTCCCCTTCTCCAGGTTGTCTCAGTACTTCTCCTAATGCAATGGAAGACGCATCAACATGCACATGAAATTCCTTGCTCCAGTCTGGAAAGACTAGAATAGACGCAGTTACCATCTTTTGTTTCAGTGTGTCGAAGCTCTGTTGGCATTCTTCTATCCAACCAAATTGATAGTATTTCTTTAATAACTTCTCCATTGGCACAGTAATCTGAGCATATCCTTTGATAAATTTCCTTTAATAGCCAGTATGTCCTAGCGTAGTGCGCAGTTGTTTGACTAAAGTAGGTGGTGGAAAATCAACTATAATTGCAATCTTGGATGGATCCACCAACAATCCTTGCTTGCATACAATATGACCTAATAATACTCCAAATTGTGAGAAGAAGATGCATTTATTCAAATTCAAAGAAATTTGACACTGCCTACATTTATCCAGCATTAGCCTTAGACATTCAATATGATTTTTCAACAAACTAAAAATAGTCCAGTCATCAAAGTATGCTTCTAAAAACTTATGCAAAAAATCTTTGAAGGCTTCAACCACCAAACTAGAAACGATGGCGAGGGTATTCTTCAATCCAAATGGCATTACTGTATATTGGTAGGATCCCCATTCTGTGGAAAACTTAGTCTTATGACAATCCTCCTTGGCGATGCAGATCTGATGGTATCCTAAAAACCCATCTGTAAAATAATATACTTCTTGGCTTCCCACATTATCCAACACTTCGTCTATGAATGGTGTAGGGAAAGGATCATGCATACAAGCATCATTCAACTTCCTAAGATCTACGCAAATCCTGATATCACCTGTCTTCTTATCTTGCACTACCATGGGGCTAATCCACTCCGACTCTTTGACAGGTTCAATAATGCCTGCTTCGAACATTCTGTCGAGATCAATCTTCACTTTTTCCTTATATTTCGGGTTCAATCTGTAGGGCCTTTGCTTGACTGGCTTCACATATGGTTTCAAAGGTATTCTCATCTCTCCCATACGTCCTTTGATACCTTTCATATCAGTGAACTTGGTCGGGAACAAGTCTTGATACTCATGCAATAATTCTATGATTTTATCAATGGTAGAAGCGTCCCAGTAATCTCTGACATTGGCAAGATTTGGTGTATCCTCTGTCCCAATATTGACTTTATTTATCTTTATCGGTTGTCCAATAAATGGCAGTTCAAATCCTGGTCCTTCCACATCTCTCTGGCCTTTTGTTTCTGCGATATTTACCTTCCTTGGATTATCGTCTTCGTCGGCATTAATGTTGTAGAAGAATCTACAGTTTCTGGAGGGGCACAGTCCATTCATCCTCTTATTGCTCCAAAGGGAGGCCAGATGCCTCCTTAAATACTCTCTGTCTCACCATCTGTAGTGCTTGATCTATTGAAGGAAATTCACTTTCAAATAAAAAGGTGGTTATAAAATGTTGGGTCATACCTTACCATTATGAAGTGACGAGGCATAGCTCTGCTTGAAGTTACCAATTAATCGAGGTGGTATCCAGCGTATTGATGAATTTGTGTATGCATTTCTCTCTAGGAACGTCCCTCCAGGCCTCTTCATAGCTGTGTATATGGTCCTTTGGGCAAATTCGACCTGTGTATATTACTTTGTAGCTTCCAACTTGTGTTGAAAACCGTGTTGTCATCAAAGTCCGACATTGTGTCTAGGCTGTGATGTTTCCCTTGTGCGTTCCCCACCATATTTTTGGTGTGGATTTCATGGCCTCATCCATTTCCAATAGCCTATATTGTGTTGGTACACTTGTCTCAAATTCTGATAAGAATTTCTCTAAAGGGTTCAGCCCATCAAATGTGTGTAGATTACTCATTGTTGTGCCAATCCAACAAACTTCTCTAGTTAGCCTAGCGCATCTTCTTGTAGATACTTCATACATATGGTTATACCAGTTCTCCAATGCTTCTTATGAGTCAGATGAACATGTGATGTCACTTCGCCAGCTCAGATTCCCTTCAGCTAGAGGGTTGATATAATCCTATTGTTTGGTTGTTAATTTGTAGATGTTTTCCAGTTCAAATGCATGGTCTTCTTCTCTGATAGGCTTTGTATATCATGGACCCTCATCTGGATCTAAAGGTGCAATGACCCTAAGGCCAAATTTCTCAAATGTCATGCGTATTTTATTTAGATCAAGAACAATAGAATTGTCGAAGGCCTAATCAATTCCTAACAATGCAGGGTAAGGGAAGCTATCATCAACAATTTCAATTACCTCAAAATATACAGAGGTTCTTATTCCATCGATGTCCACTGGGACATACTCTAATCATCCAAATGAGATGACAGCTTGCTAATTGGCCATGCGAAGCCTGATAGGTGAATAGACCAACTTTGGTTTTCCCATTAGTGCCCAAGTTTTCTTCGTCATGACATTGACCTCCGACCCTAAGTCAAGGACCACATAGTCTATCTCATACTCTCTTATCTGAGCATTCAAGTGTAATTCTTTATTTGTCCTTCTCCTTTTTCCAATTTGGTGCACTACCCTATTCAGTAAAGGGTCTATCTTTCCTAGCTCATACTGCTTGATTAAATCTTGTAATTATTGTACAAGGCCTTTATCTTGAATCAACTTAACACAAGTGCACAAAAATTCCATGTGTTTTCTTACCTCTTTCCCTTCTGTTGGCGATGCAGACGGATCAAACACCTGAGGCATGCCATATTCTTTGATTTCTAGTTGTCTCCTTGATGAAGATCCTTGACCTCTTTTGAACTCTTTTCTTGCCTCCTCGAATATCTGTCTTTCTTTCTTAGCATCGAACTTTGGGGTATTTTCTGTAGATTTCCTGACTCCGTGGTCGTTTTCAATCTTTCCTTGGGCTATTCTCTCTTCTCCTATAGAAGCGCTTCCTCGAGTGATAACAACGACTCTAGGGTTTGCTCCGTGAGGTTCACCATATATCATTTGTACTTGTGGGTTCTATTGAGTTCCTCATCTTTACTGAAATTTAGCTAGCAACACAGGGCATTCCTCTATGACATGCTCGAAGGAGTTACAGTAACTACAGGTTGTGCAAGGATTCTGAAAATCCCTTGCTAAATGTCCTGGCTACGTGCAGTTGTAACATATTATTTGTCCTTGGCCTTGGCCCATACCTCCTCCTCGTCCTCGTCCTCTGTATCCACCACGAGGATTGAAGTTTCCTCTCCCCAGAGAGTTGTACTGCAGAGTATTTCCTTCTTGTTGTAATTTTCCTTGAATCTTGTATATGTCTCTCGACCTTTCATGCATGAGATCATAAACTCTACAATATCAATCATCGTGCCCCACTGATTTACAGAATATACAATACAAGTTTGTGGGTGTCTGAACATACTTCTGCATGTAGTAGCACTCACCTGGGCGATGCCTATTTCTGCATACATTGCACCAGGGCAGGTTAACTTGCTTCAAGGGGCTCAGGGCCCCGAAGGCAAAGTAATCATGAAATAAGGGACAACTTTCCTTATCATGGCCTTCAAATATGCATATTACACACCAGATATCTTCCCTTTTTTCGTTTCCCTTATCTTTCTTCATATCCTCGACCTGTAAAGACAAACTAGTTAGCTGGCTCATGATCTGGCTGATGCCTGAGCTAGATTCTCCCATCGATGTTGATTCAAGCTTCATGGAGGTCTCCAAAGATTCTTCCTGTGATGCAATCTTTTGTTGTATCAGAGGGACTCTTATGTGTGGTAACAGTGCAGCGATGAACCATTCTTTGTTTTGTTCATCATGGATCTGAAAAGTTAGTTAGCCCATCAGGGTCTTGAATCTCTGGTCGAACTCCCAAACAATTTATGCTACCCTTTGTT
The DNA here is from genome assembly GCA_010110895.2 of Picea sitchensis. Classification (NCBI taxonomy): domain Eukaryota; kingdom Viridiplantae; phylum Streptophyta; class Pinopsida; order Pinales; family Pinaceae; genus Picea; species Picea sitchensis. The sequence continues at coordinate 190,098 of SNQJ01S0003367.1, read as the reverse complement.
TAATTTATTTTAGTTCTATAATACATTGTGACTCTGACTTAGGTTAATTAAACTCTGCAATCATCTCATTCTTGATCTCATTCAGGGGCTTAGGTTGTGCTAGTCCTTAGACACGTTTCATGTACCAGCTCAGTGCATAGTCCCTTAACGTAGTGTTGAATTGGGTTCTCTTGATGGCTTCATCGGTGATACTTTTAATGTTCCATACGACTTCACATAGAAACCAATTCTAATATGGATCCTCAGATCCATCTCCTCTAAATATAGGGAGTCTTATTTCATCTACCATAGAGTTGACTAGGCTTCTTGTCTGAGTAGATGTTGAGCTACTAGTAATAGTACTCTAAATATTATGGTGTTTCTGACTGTTCTAACTGCTAAGTACTATCGGGACAATAGAAGGATTAGCATTACTTACTTCAGTAGTCCATGTAGTTCCTGAGTTTTCTGGCTCGCTTTGGTGCAGTTCTTTAGCTTCCCCTTATTCTGTTCTGGTGGGCTCTGGATGCTCTTTGTTGGTTAGATCTACCTCTTCTCTGCTGTAGAAACCCTCTTCTCCATAGTTTTTCTTAAACAAGTTCTCAAGGTGAACCCCTCAGAATACTTTCCCACTACGCATATGTCCTGCTTCTATTTCATTGTCATTGTCCAAGATTTTGAACATTATCCTTTTCAGGTCCAACCAATCTACTGTGTCTTCAAGATGTGGCTTTCGTGCAAGAGAATCTTGATTCTTAGCTTCAGAAAGTGAAAATTTTTTCCTTTGGGTCCTTTGAAAAGTATCTCTCATCTTGGATATACAATTATGTTCTTTCAACAACAAACTTGGTGACATACCCTCCAATGGTACTATCAAACCAATGATCTATTGCTCTGGATACAGCGTTGTCAATTCTCTTGACCTTCTGGATCAGTGATGGTGTCCAAACCACAGGAGGTCTAGATATGATCTCAAACTATGTGTCATCTAACCTAGCTAACCACTCGTGTAGCTCCTGATGGATTCCTCCAAAGAAGATATTGTGAATGTCGGTGAAGATGTATGTTTGTAGCCAATCTTCAGTACTCAGTTTAGGATTCTTGTTCTGGGATTCAGCGAAGTCCTTCTCTTGATCCTCTATCCACTTGTGAATCTATGTCTTCGATGGGAACCACCTTGACATTCCCTTAAAAATATATGTGTCCTTACAACGAAACCATTTGTTGGCACAGGGGCAAACCCAGGGTTCACTCCAAGAGCGCACCAACAAGCCCTAGCTATTGGCCCTTTCAGCAACACCTGCGAAGCAGATGCAGTCTCACCCAAAGAAGCTATGAGGGGGTTGCAGGATAGAGATGTCTACAATTAGGGAATATCAAGGGGATTTTGTATAACAACAATCACAGTATTCATATATCACTTATCAAGGAGATCTACTCTACACAGCTATAGATATTGATCTAACACAGTAATGTAAAGAACAGTATAATAATGACATATATTAAACCATCAATCACTCACACAACACAAAATATATGTGGTTCACCCTCTCTCTAGGKCTATGTCCACAGAACTGTTCTTATGATATATTAAGATAAATCTTACAGTTCAGATATGCGCTCTTGGCCAACAGATCCTCTCTCTTCTTCTCTCTTTCTCTCCCCCTTCCTGTGCACCCAGCTGCAAGATCTGATCTTTGCACCCAGCTGAAGAGCTTACAATACCAGAAGGATATCACCCTCATCACTTCTCTCTCCCAATACAATGACCTCTCACCACAACAATGGAGATAAATCAATAATAGTATCATCATCCCCTGACCTAGGTCCTCTTGACCTTTATTTATACATTTACAATACCTCTCCAATAACCTTAGGCTGAAACCTAGGTGTCAAAATTGGAAGATGATGAAAAAGTGGCCAACTTCATCAAAAGACTAAAAAAGGGAACCAACAGTAGGTATAGAGGTAAACTCCCTTTAATTTGTTTTAATTGTGATGGTATTGGTTATTTTGCTAACAAATTTCCTCATAAGAAAAAGAGAAATGATGAAGGTTACTCAAAAGGAAAACACACATATAAATACAAAAGAACTACAAAGAAAGTTTTCAAGAAAAGCTTATACACCAAAGAAGACATCTCATCATCAGATGAAGATGAAGTCAGTGACAATGAGACAGGAAGAGTTCTATTCATGGTAGTAAAAGACTCTGACAAAGAAGACTTTGAAGAAGAATATGAAGAAGTCGAAGAAGAATGTGAATAAGTCAAAGAATAAATTGAAGAGGCATAAGTTGACTATCAAGATGAATTAATGTGTTACATAGAAGTTATCAGAAGAGAAAAGAAGAAAAACAAGAAATTGCAAGACGAACTAGACAAGAAAAAGGACACTCGAGAACTAGAAAAAATGATCACAAAATTGAAGGTTCAAATAGAAGAAGATAAAAGAATTGAAGAAGCACTCAAAGAACAACTAGAAGAAAAGGACAAGATCATTGGAAACTTGGAAGCAGAGGTTGTCACACTAAGAAAGGATATTCAAAATAAAAATATGCAGAATAGCTCAAAAGTTCTGAATGACATTATCAGCAGTCAAAAATCTCATTTTGACAAGTCCGGAATTGGATACAATCAGACAGAAAAAGGATCAAGCTCCCAAAAAATAAAGCAAGAAACAAATCCAAAGATCTATGTAGAAACAATCAAAGAGGATAGGAAGATATACAAGAAGATTATAGGGACATTCTTCCACCAAGAAGATTTAGATTTCAAAATCAACAATAGATAGGTAGGCCTCAAGAAGAAGAAGGATTCATAAGAGCACCTCCTTTTAGAAGATATTCAACTCCCAGGTATCAAACTATATTTTTTGGTTTATGTTATGCATGTAATAATTTTAGACATAAAGTTGTGAATTAAAGAGCTAACAACATGAACAATAACAAATTTGAGAGTTATACATAAAGGGATTATTCAAGGAGACCTAGTGACACACAAAGAAGAAGTTACAACATGTTTGAATCTTTGAGCACTAAATGTTATAACCCTAAATTGCACCACACATGCTTACCTGGCATCAGGCCAACTCATATCCTTTCTTTGCCAAAACTCTGTTGAACAACTCTTTGAAAATCCTCTTGTGTAAAGGCCCACACGCCCTAACCCATTACTGCACGCGTGTACACGCTGGCTGACCCAAAACAACCCGCGTGGACCGACAAAAGCATGAAAAAAGGAAAGTTGCCAACGGAACAAAAAGATATGGGTGATTTAACTGAAACTCTCAGCCATACATTGCCGAGGGTTCATCCAAATGCCTAGCTCCTTCTAGCCTATAAAAGAAGGGGTAGGGGTACTATTTAAAAAAATATATATAACAAAGAAACTCTGCCCATTTACGTATTCCATTGTCCCAACCCTTTAGCCTTTCCTAATGCCAAAGGAGATTTAAAGCAAAGTAGTTGAAGGACAGAAGAAGAGGATCCCGGGATCAGGTTCAAGGAGCGGTGGTCGGTCTCGACTTTTGTAAGTTGACTCATTTTAAGTAATAAAGAGAATGTTTTTCCTATCCCAATTCATGAACTTTCTATGATTTGATTAGTTTATGTTATATTTCTAACCCGTTAGTATATAAGTAGTATGCATTCATAGTTGTTGCTCGTCTTGAATGCAGGTCATCTTTGGAAGGAGTTTTGTGAACAAGTAATCAAGCACAACGGAGGATCGACATCAAATGACGGTAACAAGGTAGGTGGATATTTCCATGAATTTACTAAGAAAATGGGATTTAAATCTAGGGATGTAGGTAGAAAGTAATTTCTATTCGGTCATATCTGCATGCAAAGTCTGAACTCTATTTGCTAGTCCGTAAGGTGTTTTTCCCCAACAACACTAAAGTGGAATGTTACCAATGTAACAATTTTGGACACATGGCCAAGGATCGCAGAATGACAGTCCCTCCTAAAGAACCTCAACATAATAATAACAGTCATAGACAAGAACATCAGAAAACGACATGGATAAGAAAGCAAGATCAGTATAACAATGAAGAATGCACAGTCGCTCTACAATATTAGCAGAAGAAACACGGTTGGTATGTTGACAGTGGATTTTCAAAACACATGATAGATGATAAAGACAAATTTATTACATTACGAAAAGAAAAAAAATGGATCAGTCTCCTTCGGAAATGATAATTCATCCAAAATCATTGGAGAAGGCACAGTCCGAATTGGGAACAAGAATGAAAAGGCACAAAATGTTCTACTGGTAAAATATATGAAACATAATCTTCTAAGTGTGAGTCAAATGTGTGACCAAGGTCATAAACTTACTTTCGATTTAGAAAAGTGTGAGATAAGAAAAGAAGGCTCAAGGAAATTGGTTGGTGCAGCTACAAGAACTTCAAACAACATATATGTGTTAAGTGAAATTGGAAATGAAAAGTGTTGTCTAGGAAAGGAAGATGGAAGTTGGATATGGCATAAAATAATGGCTCACGTGCATTTTGATAACCTTGTCAAATTCAACAAAAGAGAAAAAGTCAGAGAAATGCCCCAGATCACGAAACCAACCAACACTTTATGAAAGCATTGTTAACAAGGAAAGCAAACAAAGGCCAGGTTCAAATCAAAGGAATATTCAACAACAAGACCACTGGAAATTGTGCACACTGATCTAGTTGGACCAACTACAACAAAGGGCTTAAAAGGTGAAAAATACTTTATGTTATTAGTTGATGATTATACAAGAATGACTGTAGTTTGATTTCTCAAGAACAAGTCAAAAGCTTTTGAAAACTTCAAGATCTACAAGGAAATGGTTGAAAATGAGATGGATTCAAGAATCAAATGTTTGAGATCCGATAATGGAGGAGAGTTCACTTGAAAGGAATTTATGGACTACTATAGTAGTCATGGAATAAAAAGGCAATTCTCCATTGCTAGGACACCTCAACAGAATGAAGTTGTTGAAAGAAAGAACAGGACAGTACAAGAAATGGCTCGAACAATGCTAATGGATTCCAAATTGACAGATATATTTTGTACATAGGTAGTGAATACAACATTTCACATTCAAAACAAATTAATGTTCATTAACAATACTGATAAAACTCCCTACGAGCTATGGAAAGGAAGACCAACAGATGCGAAGAATTTCAGAGTTTTTGGAAGCAAATGCTACATCAAAAGATAAGATGGCAGAATGGGAAAGTTTGAATCTTGTGTGGAAAAATGAATACTTGTTGGTTACTCAAGTACAAGAAAAGAAAACAAGTGTTACAATATAAGATTGAACAAAGTTGTAGAAAGAATCAATGTAACAATTGATGAAACAGGCAGACCAGAATCAAAGGAAGAAGAAAGCAAATCAATGGAACAACTTTTTCGAATAAGAAGATGAAAAAGAAGTAGAAGAGTAATATGAAGATGAAGAGAATCTGACAAAATAAGAAGAGCAAGTTCAGAAAGTATCTCCAAAGACACCTAGAAAATGAGTACAGAAGAATCATCCTTCAGATCAGATTATTGGAAACAAAGATGCAGGAGTTGAGACTAGAAGAAAAATCCGTTCACCAAAACAAACACACCTAGCACTCTTATCTACAATT
>SNQJ01S0003367.1:152836-181177 GCA_010110895.2 Picea sitchensis | reverse complement strand
ATTAGAGAGCTACAAATCATATTTGGATGATGAAATTGATGAGGTATTTTGGTTGAGGTACATGTTGAGTACATGGTTGAGACAAGTAGTTGATGAGTTGGCACATACATGAGGTGTATAGTTGATGATGTTTGTACATATTGATGATTCATAGTTGATGAGTAGTTGACACATGATTGGTACATATTTGGTGCATGGTTGATGCACTTGTTTATGGTACAGGTTGATTACAGGTTGAGGTACAGGTTGATGCATGGTTGATGCATGGTCCAGATTTATTTGTACAGGTGTACAATGGTATATCTCACAGTGACAGGTTGACGGTGGTTCCATCATTCTACTTCTACTTCAGGGTGGTAGGATGGGGCAAGGACAGGTGGTTGTAGCTGTAGAACATAGGGGGTTGTAGCCTCCCTCTGGTTGTAGCTAGAGAATTGGGGAGTTGGAGCTTCCCTCAGGTTGTATCTTGAGAAACTAGGGGGTTGGAGCCTCCTTCCAGTTGCAGCTGGAAAACAAAGGAAGTTGGTGCTTCCAATGAATGTAATTTTTCAAAACATATAAGAAAAAACATTCTGTGGTTTTCTCCCGATTTGGGTTTCCACATAAAACACTGGTGTACTGTGTATGTGTATGTTTGTTCATTTGTTCATTTCTTATTTACTCTGCAGTAATTGATTAATAATGCTTCATTGACATAACACTTGGATTATATGGTTAAAAAGGATTAAATTTCTCTATTACTGATTCACTCCCCCTCTCAGTAATCCAACATTATTTTCTCATTCTTTTGTACTTTCAATTATATTTGTCTAGTCTATCAATATGATTACTCTTGACTAAGTGAAATGTTGCTCATTATTTAATTGAAGAGTGTCAATAGTTTAAGACTTTCCATCTAATCCTACTCCCCGATCCATAAACCCAATCCTGATCTACAAGTATTAAACATTGCAATAACTAAGATGTGCTAGGGATTCCCTCCTAGCAGTCAAAGAGCATATTCTAGTGCTAACAACTACAATGGAATTATTACTTTAAATAGTTGATTTTTTCAACCATTGTAGTGTAGAGTAGGAATAAGGTAGAATAGACTAGTGTATTTATTTTGCATAGTTTAGCTTTGCTTTCTAGTTTGTTTAATTAATTTATTTTTTACATTCTCTTTTCATTATTGTTGGTTGATCAATAAATGAATTATTGGAAGGGGTGGAAAAAAATACAAGGCTTACACACTAATTTTCTCTCTATTGGATTTTTCAATGTAATTTTGATATCGGGAAAATTTACTTCAACTCATTCTCAAAAATATTCTATGTGCTGGGTAATTTTTCATATCGCTGGCTTTTATGCTTGATCACTATGCCAAATCTCTTTGAAGAATTTTTTCATTTCACAAGTAGGATATCTTAAATTAGATTACTATTCCACCCCTCTTGCGGTGAGAATCGACACTAATGGTTCCATACTCATATGAGTCTCACTTAGAATATTTTCCTTGATTGAGATTCCTGTTATAGTGTTGATATTTCTATCTCATGCATAGTGAATGGAAATATTGATGATTAAATTCGGCCCATATGAAATCAAGTCCACTCCAACTCCTCGTAATTTCCCTGGACAAATATTTTATCATGGTTTTGGAGTTATCCAAGTAGATTTCTTTCCCATTGAATCTTCTCTTCGATCACCTTCATTCAACATGAATTTTTTGCATAGACTTTTCTTTCAAAATGTATTAGCTGATTTTATTTTGTTTCATTTATTTTTTTATTAGCACTTTTAGTTTAAATTTCTAGGCATTGGATACATATGTCTTATTCTATGTTAAGTTAGTTTTTCAAAGAGGAGTTTCATTTCTTATGTTGCAGCTCTCCTCACCCAATTTCCAACTAATACACAACGACAAGAGATATTATTTCAAGTTCCTTGGAAAAATGTTTTGCAATGTGGACAACACTTGTATATTAAATCTTTTGCTGATATTTTTTTCAGAAAATTACTTGGGAACCAATATTTTTCCCCAACTCACTGATTGATCAAAGACTCATCTTAGCACTGTCAATTCGATGGATTTTCAGACCCAGTGTTTTCTTCAACAATATATTTTCATCATTTGGGTTTGCTGGTTTTTGGTCACTCATTATGGTTACATTATTGAGCAATCTAATTTTTATCATGTCTGATAATTACACACTTATCTCATGTTGAAATCCATTTAAATGGATGGGACTTGTAGGTATCTTCATGGAATATGTCAATGCAAATTTTAAGATACCAAATTTTGTGTTTCAACATTCATTTTCATTTCAACCATGGTAATAATTTCCAAGATGTGGATTTCCTGTGGGATATAACTCGTTAATCTTTTGGGCCCCACACTCTTCAACACTCTTTGAACTCAAAAAAAGTTTATTCATAATCAGAAAAGATAAACATGTTTGGGCCATGCTAGTAGATCTTATATTTTCATCGTTCTTACTCATGAGATTGTTGATTTTTTTTTCGAATTATATGTATCATAATTTTTAATGGAAAACCTTTATAGTGGAGAGGCAAGATATACACTCTTATTTTTCATTTCACTTTCCTCTTATTCTATGACATGTGTGAGTTCAAGGAAGTGGAATTTATGGTTTGTCTGCTTGGAACACTCTTGAGATCTTGAGGATATTAGTTTCATGAACTTGCACACCATGCTAATCTTATCACCCATTAGAAATTTGATTTTAATCACTTAATTCAATTTTTATTTCTAGTTGCATATTCTATTTTTGTCGGAGAAGTCAATCCATCTATGTTGTAATATGAGATCATTTGCATCTTGCCAATTTGTCTTGATTACTATTGTTTCATGACAATTTCCTCTTGTCTCTCACAACGCTAAAGATAATCAGGCTAATGTTTCACATTATTATCATTTATAATAGGAGGAAACAAAGACCTTGGGTTGCAATGTTGATGATTTTTTAAATCGTACTTTTATGACCAATATTGGTAATGGATGGATATCTTTACAAGATAAATGCAATTGGAGTATAATGGTCTTGTTTTCTTAATTTGATTGACTCTCATTTCAGGAATAAGATGTGGTGTCTAGGGATTCAAGTATAACAACAACAATGACACTAGAATCTCATATTGAAGAAGAATGCTGTGGGAAAGCACATAGTACTCATCTCTCAGGAAGAAGGCTATGAAAGTTGAGTTAATGAACAATAGATGCATACTTGATGACAACATGGAATTTAAATATGTTTTATGACAACCCATTTAGTTTATGTTTGTGTTAGATTAGCATGATTTGCTTAGGATTCATGTTAATTCTAGTCTTTGCTTTTATTTTTAGTTAATTTTGATTTCAATAAGTCAGTCATTCAAGAGGAATATTTATTACCAAACTATCTAATAGCTGATCACGCCATTTTCTTTTGTTATGCAAGTTGGGAAATGACTTGTGACACCAACAACTCAAAATCGTTTCTCTTGAAATTAAGCCAACTTAGGGAAGTGTTAATTTAAACTTGGCTACTGAGATTCCTTTGCAACATTTTTAATCAACTAAGATTGTCACCAACTCAATAGCTAATTAGAAATATATTCCCATTCATTTATTCTCATATTGTTTTTTGATCTAGCTGTTGTTTGGAGTTATTTTAATGACTATTTTGATAACCTCCATAGCTATAATATATCTTTTCATTATCAGAATGAATCTTTGGTATTAATGATTATCTTTTATGGCAAAAATAAAATGACGTTTTGGTGAGAAATGTAATTTCTATTATTGGAAAATTCATCATTTTTAAAATTGCAAAGGAATTGCTTATTCAATGAAATATTGAGAGCTTATGGGTTTGTGGAATGTTTCATGTGATGCAATTTTCAGAAATCTTTTTTGACTAAATTTAACCATACCCCCATTTTGCTAGATTCCCGGAAGCTTGTTTTGTCGGAATGAATGAAAGAACTTGTATGTGATAGTTGGATTGAAGAATTGTGTTGCAAAGGTTTTTACACCTATCATCAATTCTTGTAAGCTGCGTTGTTCTTCATTTCATATTAGAAACTCTGAGAATCTTTTCATTGGGATTGATATTAATTGACTAATTGTTCTTGATTATTGATTTCCCTTGGATTATTATAAAGTTTCCACTCAAAACACTTCTTTTATTGTTGTTTCCATATTTATTACTCGTTGTTGTTTTCTCTTCTTATCTTTTTCAGTCAGTTTTCATCCTTTCGGTGACTTACATTCTAGCTTCATATTTCTTTTAGTTTAGTTGTCTTTTCATGAATTCACTTTTGATTTCAGTCTTACTTTCTGCTTGGACAAATTCCTTCCATATTTTGATTTGACTACTAGTATTTTCCCAAGTTGATTTGACTCTTAGTCTTACTTGAGGATTACTCTTTAAATTTGAGTGAGGGGCTGGTCCAATTTTGGTCACATACTGAAGAAATGTTTTACAAGTCATAATATGCATGGGATGCTCTATCTGAATGAACATTCATGAAGTTCTCATCTATAGGTATGGACTGATAGTTGTGGTGGAACACATGTGCCTGTTGAGCGACCATCATAATCCATAAGTATAGGAAAGTCTCTATCCAGTCTTTTCTTTGAGGTCCATCAACTTCACATTAATAAAGTGGCCAATACTATGATGGTTTTCGGGGAGACCTATGGGTTAAACTAAAATGCGTAACATCTACTCAACAAACAAAAGAAACTCTAGTATCACCCTACTTATTTTACAGCCTATGTACATATGCATATCTATATCTAAAATATAAAAGGGTGAGCATATTCTAAAATAAAAAAGGAAGTTGAAAGAACTATTAATAGTGTGGGAAATACAAGTAAACTCCTCGTCGCTATGGAGACATGTTGGCAGTGGGGCTATGCTTATATGGTATCAATGCAACTTCGTCAGGACTATGGATGCTTGCTAGCAACAAATCAATGTTAGGAAAAGAGAGATGAGGAACACACTTATGTAGATGTTTGTGTGTTAATAAAAGTGAAAATACATGGTTGAACCAAAGATAGTCTAAAGTGTGTAGCCAGTAAAATAATGTATCTCATTATTTGTCTCTTTGAAAAGTTTTTGTTAGATTACAAGTACTGGAAATATTGGGTTATATCCTCTATAATTTTGGCATCATTGTGGTACCCATGATTATTGGAAAATTGTTTCCATTTTTATGAAATTATCTTTAAAACTCAGATTTGAAGTATGGGCCCTAGACTTGTATTGATAGAGATAATTGGTTCTTCCAGTGTGTCACCATTTTTTTTTACCACAACAACCCCCCTTTGTTCCCTTTTACAAGTTAAAGGAAAGGCCCCCCCTACTAAAATTTCAAACCTATTTCCTGATCCTCTAATCCTTGAGCCTAATTCTATCTCTTTTCATGCATTGAGGGAGTTGGGGGTTTTATCTTGATTGATTATTGTCTTTGATGGGTGTTGGTTATCTCTTTTGATCTGATGATTTAAAATTTCTTCATGTTGTCTCTTGACCTATGACATCTTTTTCGACATTTTTATGATGGAATCGATGTGTCATATTATGAGATTTCATTGATTCCTAAGTGCATGGTGATTTGATGTGGCTGCATGGTTTGTTCTATTACATGTCTTTATTAGCTAAATCAAACTATGCATCTTTCTACGGGAATGTTTTTGCTTCATGTTTCATCTTTATGATTTAGGATGCAGATTCCACTCACATGTTTCGAACTCTAAGTCGAAATCACATACTAGATGATCCTTGTTTTGAGTTGAGACTTGGCACATATAGTTTTAGGACACTCATCTACAGTCACAATGTTATTTATGAATAAACCTAATACTCCTTTATAATTTCGTTTAAAGGAAAGGAATATATTTTGTATTGTATTGGATAGTCTTCATTTAATTGCTTGGATGATATCATTATTTTTTCTTGTAAAAGCAAGTTTGTAAAGACACTTCATTCGCATGACCACTCTAGCCTTGAGAATCCTGTGGGGGAATCTCTTGAACCTTGTCCACACCCTTGACCTTGATTCATGCCATAAATTCTCCTTATTGGGAAGTATATTATCTTCTCTTTCAGTTACCTCGAGGTCCATATCTCCCAAGGCTATAAGACCCACGTTTCTCGTGAGCCTTGTTTTACCCAAGCCTCATCCATATTTGTCTTTTTATATCCTTTGTGGTAATGATGTCGAGGCTTTTATCCTTATCTAGGACCTGTTGGATTACTAAGAGGGAGGTGAATCAATAATAGATATTTTTAATCCTTTTAACCATAGTATGCAAGTGCTATTTATCTTTATGATCAATATAGAATTATCTTCCAATAATTATAGAGTAAATAAACCATGAAAAAATGAACAATCATACACATACACAGTAAACTAGTATTTTTTACGTGGAAACCCAATGCGGGAGAAAACCAAAAAATTTGTTTTCATATTTATATTTAAGAATCATATTCATTGGAAGCATCAAATTCCTTTGTTTTCCAGCTGCAACTGGAAGGAGGCTCTGACCGCCTATTTTCAGGATACAACCTAAGGGAAGCTCCAAATCCCCAATTCTTTGGCTACAACCAGAAGGAGGCTACAAACCCTATGTTATTCTGCTACAACCAGAAGGTGGCTATAACCACCTATCCTTTCCCCATCCAAATTCCTTGAAATATAAGTGTCAAATGTAGAAACTGAATATGTCACTATCACAACATGTTTAGTCAAAAATTTCATTGTATACTCATCAACCAATATGATTTGATCACATATACCTCAAACATTATACCACAAGTCTATACCTCAAACCATGTGCTACAACCTCTATCTGTACCAATAACTTCAACAATACCTCAACCAAAATCCCTCAAACATGAACCAATACTAAACTTCAGTAGATCTGCCTCACATCAACTCTACAACAAGACCTAAACTTCCAAGAGGGCATCCAACATATTTACAAGGAAAACTCTCAACTAGATTCATAAATTCAACACTACATGTATGAAAACCACGCCTTTTTCTTCTTGTAGCGTTCTATTTCCACGGTTTTGTTGTCACGATTTTGCTATCATGAATATTCTACCACGGTTTTTCTACTATGGTTTTCTGTCACGGTTTTTCTTCCACACTTTTCATGCCACGATTTTCCTACAACACTTTTTCTTCCGCACTTTTCCTGCCACAGTTCTCCTACCACATTTTTTTGCCGCACTTTTCCTATCTCACTTTTTTTGCCACGATTTCTCTGCCACACTTTTCCCACACAATTTTTTTGCTGCACTTTTTTTTCCGCATCTTTCCTGCCATGATTTTTCTGCCCCACTTTTTCTGCTACAATTTTCTTTCCTACTTATTCTGTCGCACTTTTCTCTATCAATAATACCTACCCAAATAACCTTTCACAAAATAGATATTCAATGGTATTCAATAGATAGTAATGGGAGAGCCTTTCTCTCTTATTTATACTTCCATGTAGCTTCCTCAAGGGGTTACCTTCTAACCAAATTAACCCACTTTCCTTATTTTAGGACTAACCTACTTCTAACCACTTGTCCACTTCTAACTCACTTTGCTACAAGTAGTAAATTCTCCACTTATAGTTGCAACTAAATTATTATTTAATTTATTTATTTTGCAACCACCTTGACTTATCCATAAATAGTAAAATCACCACTTCTTGTTGCAACCACTTTATTATTTAAATAATTTTTCTTTGCAATCACTTTGACTACTTTATTATTTAAATAATTTATCTTTACTCACAAGTTCTTGTTGCAACTAACTTTTCTATAATTAGTGAATTTATAATTTATTTTCCCTTAACTAACTTCTTGTTGCAACCACTTTATTATTAAATGTATTTATTGATGCAACAACTATACCCATGATTAACTCCTAGTTACCATCAATTTGACTACTACACTTATTCTAGGAGATTTTAGAATAATTGACTTCTTTGACCTTCTAGGGGATTCTAGATAACTCATGAGGGTTCTCCAACTTCATATGGTCATAACTCTCTAACCGTGAGGAGTTATGTGACGTTCCACATATCACCAAAAATGGTATGACATGTACTATCCATCTAAAATAGTCTTACCTGCAAATATATTAAAATTCATACCATTATACATCAATCAATTGGAATTCCCTTAATCATACTGTTGGGGCTACCATAATTTTCTATTGGACTTGCTTCAAGGGTTTCCATCAATGCAAACCAACCCAATTAATCAACAATCTCCCCCTTTGGAATTGATGGCAACACTTTGATGCAATACTGAATTCATATCACTCATGCTCCCCCTGTGGCCATCAATCCCCCTGGAACCATGCCTTTGTTCTCTCTCTCGAAGCATCTAACTCTTTATTCTGCATATGATAAATCTCTCCCCCTTTGACATTAATGGAAAAGGTAAGTTCCTATCCGGGGATGTTCCCCCTAACTTAAATGTCCTTGGGGCTTCTCCCCCTGACTGAACTCTTCCTAAAACTACTCCCCCAACCTGAAATATCCTTGGGGCTTCTCCCCCTGTCTGAACTCTTCCTGACCCTGATCCCCCAACCTGAACTGCCATATTTATGGTGTTTCCTCGTGTAAATATAAGACATATAATATAAGAATTCAAAATAATTCATTTGGGAGTAGAAATTACTCTAAGTCTTTGGAGAAGATACTCAAAGGCTTCCCTTGGAAGTGGTTTTGTGAATATATATGCAACCTATTCCTTTGTCCCCGCATATTCAACGATGATGTTCTTCCCTGAAGCCTAATCTCATAGAAAGTGATACTTTATTGGAATGTGCTTTGTCTTGGAGTGCATCACTGGATTCTTTGAGATATTGATAGCACTTTTGTTATAACAATATATAAGAATGGGCTCATCATGCTCAACCTGTATATTTTTCAAAGTTTGTTTCATCCATAGAACCTATGTACAACATGTTTCTACTACAATATACTATGCTTCAGCTATAGAAAATGATATTGATGATTGTTTCTTTCTTAGCCAATATACCAAACACTCACCCAAGTAGAATTTCGCTCTGCTGGTGCTTCGTTGGTCATCAATGCAACCTGCCCAATCTGCATCTGTGTAGGAAATAAGTGATGGATCATTTCCTTTTGGATAACAGAATCCAAACACTTGTGTGCCCTTGAGATATCTGAAAATCATGTTCACTGCTAAGACATGTGATTCATTTATTGTTTCTTGAAATCGTGCCACCTGTCCAAATTCATGCATTACATCTCGTCTTGATGTTGTCGCATATAGTAAGATACCAATCATTGACCTGTAATTCCTATGGTCTATATAATTTGAATCATCATAATTTCTCAACTTGCAACTGGTTTTCATAGTATGTTAACTGGTTTGCAATCTTCCATTCTGAATGTTGGTACAGGGGCAGAGCTAGGGTTCAATGCTACAACAACACACCAAAAAAACCCTAACTATCAGCCCTTTCGGCAACACCTGCGAAGCAGATGAAGTCTCACCTGAAGTAGAGGCAGGGGTGGTTGCAGGACTTAGGTGTCTGCAACCTTAGTTGGGACATGGATATGTGATTATAATACTTAATAGATCACTTAGCACCGTCAGTTTGTTATTATTTAACCAATATCAACTTCACAGATAAAACAGAGCATAGCATCATTCATCCATATCTAATGTATCTAAGCACTTAGCATAAATAAATGGATCAGATATGGTAGATTCAAGCACTAAGAACATTCACCTATATCAGATCTAACATCCAGAGTCATCATAAGCACAAAGAAAAAACAGATCTATCTATCTATATCAAGCACTTAGCAAATAATACATAAATACATCAGAACATCGCACAGAGCATAATAACACAGTATTTACGTGGTTCACACCCACCCTGGGGATACATCCACCAACTCTTCTTATTTATTAGCTTCAATCATTCATATACATGCATAGAGACATAAAAACCCTACTCCGCCTAAGATAGGATATCTGTGCGCACCTCGCCAGATCCTCCTTACCCGAGCTAGGTCTAGCACAAATCCTTTCATAGTCTGTTACAACCACTTGCACTTAGTTCTACAAGTTTCTCACAATACGCACATAGCATCTAAAAACCATACTTACACTTAGAACTTATCTTATTGGCCTTCTACTTATGTCACCTATATAATTATTTATACTTTACAAAAAATAGGCCTAAACATGGGTAAACCCATGGGCCGACATCCCATACCCATTACATCTTCCCAAATCCCAAAAAGGACCCAAAAAGGGATCAATATACCGCGATCTCTGCTTCATCTTCAACAGGTTGTCGAAGTCCCAAAATAGGTCAACTTGATCAAGGATCTCCCAAAAATTGGTCAAGGGCCAACAGGCCCCCAACACTCACCTGTGACTCACCCCGAGTTACTCTGGTCTAACTAGTTCTGCTTCGAACGCTTCGAGCTTGGCTTGAGCTTCTTCTACTTGTTTTTGTGTTACGACCTCTTGTTGAGCGAACTCTTGGATGAGTGCATCATTTATAGGTCCCTCTAGACGTTTTTCAACTATAGTGACAACTTGCTCTAGCTCTGCACCTTGGCCTTCTACCTATGTAAACAATTGATAGGCCTTATCTTGTACGGGTTGGAGCCTCTGAGTTACCTCCATAACTCTTCTCTGGATAGTATGGATTTGTTGTTGTGCAGTTTGTTTCTCTTGGGAGTGCTTCATTATTTCCACAGTTGACAGGGACTTCAGTTGTGCCTGTATCTTTTTGGCTTCATACTTCACCTCTTGGAGTTGTGACTCTAGTGCCTTCAGTTCTGGGTTTTTCTTGAGTTGTTCATAGCTCTTGGCACTACGATCAGTGAGTTTCTTACATTCCAGGGTAAGAGCCTTTAGCTTTTCAACTGCACTCCGGGCGGTTGCCTTCCTTTGGTATCTTAGATCTTATGGGGTCTCAGGTACAATGCGTAGCTCCAAATCTGATATGTGTTGTTGTAGCTGCTAGATGGCTTCTACAAGCTAGTTCACCTGCTATGTAACTCAGTCTTCTACCTTGATTTCTAAGACTGTCACAGAGCGAAGTGCTCTATTGAACACTTCTTTTACTTTGAGTTGCTCTGTGATCAATTGTTCCTTTTCTTGCTGTAGTTGTCATTTTTCTTCGTCAAACTTCACTTGGAGAGAAAGATTTTCCTATTCTACAACACTGCATTGCTCGATGAGTAATCCTTGTACTTGTGTTAAATCTTGGGTGGCTTTCTCTTTTTCTTCCTGTGCTCGTCAAAGATGAGCTTCAACTGTATCTGCTATGTGGTGGAGTTGATTTGGCTCATCTCCCAATTCTGGCTCTCCCAACGTAGTGGAGACTACGCAGATGGGTTGTAGGTCCTATTGTATCCCTCAGAGTTCAGTCTCAATTCGATTATATATCTCCTCTTGCTTTGCTTCTTGTTTCTCTGCTATTTCCAATGAAGAATCTTCCAGGTCTACTATGAGGAAGTCGAAGTCATCGTAGGTGCGGATGGTTTGCATCTTTGTCATGGTGGCCTTCGATTTCTTCCAGGCGGAAGGTTTCAAAGGAGAAAATTTCCTCTTCTTCAAGAGATCAACCTTGTCTCCTTTCTTCTATTCGAATTCTTTTCCATCTAACTCTTCACCATCACCTCCTTTATCTATTGATATGGAAGAATTCTTCATGGATGCACTGTCTAATTCTTGGACCTCTTTGTCTTCTTTGTCCTGCTAGGTCCAGGTGTATCCTGTGCAGTTTTTGGGCTGTCAATGTGGGATATCTCTGCAGGGTCTGCTGGAATAAGGAGGTCTGCCGACCAGTCCTTAGTGATCTCCTCCAACTCCTCCTCTGTCATATTATAGTAGGATTGAATTTGTTTCTTGTGTTCATCGACGCACGTTGTGATGTAAATAAAATGTCGATCTGTGTTGAACTTCATCAAAGACCTGAACCAGTGTAGAGTGTTCAGATCCATGTAAGGCTCGGACTATATGGATATATTTAGTTGATTGTAGTAGGTATGAAAAACAACATTTGACTGCCATTATTTATTCATATCGCTTGAGTACCATAGTTTACTGAACTTCGCAGCCAGTGGTTCAAATGGCTCGATGTCCGGGAAGGTCGTACCTTTTGGCATCTCCCAGGAAATAAAATCTATAAGGATCAAGAGCCAGTTGAAATTAAATTCATATCCTTGGTCTTGTGCTTCTCTGTAGTCGAGTTCCAACTGGTTCACCAGGTACTTCGCCCAGTTCATTTGAAGGCCTTCCACGCACTTCCCTGCGAAGTCGACTACAAAACCAGTGACTTGGGTAGGTTGGTTCTTTCATACTAACTTMCCTACAATAAACTGACAGGCAAGKTACACTGTTCCACTCTGGATAGAATCTACCTTGTAGCCTCACATTCCCTTCTCAACATCACCATAAGTGTCCTTGATCTTTTGTGCTAGAGCGCGATCCATGGATTTTCCGAGGTAAAACTCTTGAGGATCAGGTCCTTTCATAATCAGCCCTATGATTTGATTGATCAACGTTAGATCAACTATTATACGGTGGTTCAGCCACAAATATCTTCCATGGTAACAAGACAAAAGTAGCTTGACACATGCATTCACCTCCTGGTGTCTTCCAAAGTGGGAAATCTTCATGATGTTTAGCAAGGTGGATTGCACGAGGTTCATAGTCGATGACTGGGGAATTATCTTCTAATCCTTCCCCTTAGTTATGGTTAGGTACTTATGTGGGGAAAGCATGTTATAGACTTTGGGATCTTTGAGGTTGAAGTCGCTAAAATTCAACATTGCAATATTATCTTGGTCTACTCGAACTGTGCATATCCCCTTCGGGAGGTACGTTGTAACCAAGGTGTATTCGAAATATCTCGGCACGCTGTATCAATTTACTCCGCCACTCAGAGGTGGTATATAGGCGGGTAATATGGTTGGGATCAATTGGCATTCTCTAGATCATCCATGTGCTTGGTTCACTTTTCATCTGATGGTCGGGATGGTCTGGCTCCGTGAGCAGTGGACGGAGAGGCTGGCAGTCCTCTCGTCGATGATGGTTGTACACCTGTAGACATCGACATGACTCTCTCAGTCATGAGGCCGATTAGAACTTCTTCAACAACTTTCTCTACAGCGTTCAATTCATTCAACATACACACTCGAGGTTAACAATCTCGGGTTCGAAAGGTAACTTAGACACAGTAATGGGATGGAGAGAAAGAGAACGATGATCACTGTGCAAAATCAACTTAGTTTGCGGGCTCAAACTCTCAGTTGGAAAAAGTGTTATCGGTGCATGGTGCGATGGAATGAATAGGTAACTCTTGACAACGGGTCGCTTTGTAATGGGTATGAATCCTTCATTAACTTTGTTCTATCCGTTATGGTGTGAACCCAACAGTCGGATGGCGAGTTGTCTATCCATAAATGTATTTATACCCAGTTGGAGTGTTGGTATAACTGTTATAATGTCCCCAATGACTATATTGATTTGCCATGGTGAAGTGACATGTGTCGTTGTTCTGATATCCCGACGAAGCTCCAATTTTGAAAATTTTCCTTCGGTGAGGTTCCCTCTGGAACCTTCTACAACTTGTCGATCTTAGATCTCTTATTAATTATCTTTCTATCCTTCTTCCCGGTGAGCTTCGTCTCGGTATGCCTTTTTCCATTCTAATTCTTATCTTCTTGTGGCATAGGTACATTGCGCTATTGATATTCATTCTTGAGATTCGAGGGTGATCCTTCATATTTATCTGGAATAGATACTT
This sequence comes from Picea sitchensis, assembly GCA_010110895.2. Taxonomy (NCBI): domain Eukaryota; kingdom Viridiplantae; phylum Streptophyta; class Pinopsida; order Pinales; family Pinaceae; genus Picea; species Picea sitchensis. The sequence goes on along the minus strand of SNQJ01S0003367.1, from coordinate 167,374 downwards.
CAATCTTCTGTGGGTCTTCTACTATTCTTGCAACTTTGACATTCAGGTCTCTAGCGTTAAATAGCTTCGATATGTTCTTATGTTCTTCAATCAAGTGTGTGATCCTTCTAGTCATGAATTCTTTTAACTCTTGCTTCTTTTGTTCTAAAACCTCTTCTTCTTCTTGCCATCTGGCCTAATCTCTTTCAATCCAAGGTTTTCCTAATAGAATGGTAAATGGGGCACTATTCTCAATAAATCTAATATTCTCAAAATCTTCCTCTGTCGAAGTTCCATTGGCATTCATAGGTATCTGGGTGAGATTTCCACATAGGTTTATCATCTTTCCTTTGAATAGTCCTATTCCTCCTAATGAAGGAATCATAGTAGGCCTCCCTATAGCTTCCCAAGTTCTTTTTGTCATGATATTCACCTATGTTTCCTCATCTACAACACAATCAATGTTGATGTCTCCTATTCTTGCTTCAATGCATTCTTTTTATTTGAATATATATGATAATCTGACATGTTGGTGGTCATTCAGGGTTTCTTTCATCTATAGCAAAACTTTCTCTGATTCTTTCTGGGATTCTGTCATAATCTTATTTTCTGGATTTGTCTTAGGGTTTTATTGTCTCATGTTCATTTCTTCAAGCTTAGCAATCATTCTAGGACAATCCAATACTTCATGGTCCATAGATTTGCAACAAATACAACTACATCTTCTCCCAGGGCATTCCTTATCAAGATGTCCTGGTCTTCTACAACTATAATAGAGGGTTAATCCTCTCTTTCTTTTAAATGATCCTCATCCTTTCCTGCACTGTGTGCTAGGATTATGGTATCTAACCTGCAAAAATTTGTTTCTAGGGTCCTACATATACCTATTAGTCCAAACATTATTTTTATGCATAGGTATAACATATTTTTCACTATTCTTATAAAATCTACTCATATCAAATCTTCTTTCATCTATTAATACCCTAGTTTTCAAGTTAGGATAGAATCTATCAAACATACCTAGATTCATATTGTTGAAACAAAAATTTTCACTTATCTTACTTCTACAGAGAACAAAGCTTTCAGATCTAGAACTTTTCAATATCCTTACCTTTATCAAAGCACAAAGCTTTCAGATCTTGCCTCCTTTAATCAAAAAGTCTAACTTTTTCCTTTCTCAGAGCACAAAGCTTTCATATCTTACCTCTTTTCTTCAGATCAGACTTATTTTCCTTAGCACAGAGCTTCTTCTTCCTCAGTTCCCAACAATCATAGTTTCAGGTCCTGGTAATGGAACCATTTGTTGGCACAAGGGAGGACCGAGGGTTCAACGCTACAACAATGCACCAACGCAACCCTAACTACCGGCCCTTTTGGCAACACCTACGAAGTAGATGAAGTCTCACCCGACGTAGAGGCGGGGGTGGTTGTAGGACTCATGTGTCTGCAACCTTACCTGGGACATAGATATGTGATTATAATACTTAATAAAGCACTTAGCACCGTCAGTTCGTTATTATTTAACCAATATCTACTTCACAGATAAAATAGAGCATCACAACATTCATTCAGATCTAATGTATCTAAGCACTTAGCGTAAATAAATGGATCAGATATGGTAGATTCAAGAACTAAGCACATTCACCTATATCATATCTAACATCCAAAGTCATCATAAGCACAAAGCACAAACAGATCTATCTATCTATATCAAGCACTTAGAAAATAATACATAAATACATCAGAACATCGCACAGAGAAGAATAACACAGTATTTACATGGTTCACCCCCTCCCTGGGGCTATGTCCACCAACTCTTCTTCTTTATTATATTCAATCAATCATCTACATGCACAGAGCCACAAAAACCTTACTCCGCATAGGACAAGATATCTACACGCACCTTGCCAGATCCTCCTTCCTTGAGATAGATCTAGCACAAATCCTTTCACAGTCTGTTACTGATCCGTCAGGATTTTTCGAAATGACTATGGTTGAGTTTTTTTATTTGCATGCATTTATTAACCATTGGGAAACTTTAATGAAAGAGCGAGAAAAGCAAATAAATTATACAGCCATTAACATAATTGCAATTCTGAAATGCAATGAAAACAGCAAACCATAATGCACAAGTTTGATAACGGAGTTCGACAACTTTGCCTACGTCTCCGGGCCTTTTTCTCTGCGAGGGAGGCTTCTTGATTTATTTTTGAAAGTTTATTGGTACATCTTTACAATTGCTGATTGGCTCCTAGACTGATCTGGTCTTGTTCGCCATGATCTCTAGAATCTTTCACAACTTACGGCACCTGAAAAGGATATACCGAACTCTCAGAAATCGTCCGACAACATCTCTACCTCAACAGCTCCTCTGCCTCAAACTGGCTTAGACCTGGCTTTGCCTCAGCATCTCTGCTCTCCAAAACCGTAAAAAATCTCTCAAAGCATGACCAACTGGCTTCAACATAGCCTTGGTTAAATAGTTGGGAAAGTTGGTTGCAATCTCCAACTTCCTCCCAAGAATTAGGCTCTTAAAAAGCCCAATAACTCCTAATTACATAACAAATGGAGTTAAATTACATTAAATTAATGAAAAGTGGTTGAAAACCCACTTTTAACTATATATTAGTTATATTTTGGGCTCTATCCCCTCTTGGCTGGGCGCGGCCCCCTTCAATTGGTCACATGGGTTGCATGTGGCCACGCGCTATAGCGCAGGCCACCCCACAGGCGCATTAGCACTTGCACCCGGTTTGGTCATATGGTGTATGGGCAGAACCGTTTACGCGCCCGTTTTATAACAGTTTGGCTTAACACATAAAAACCACGCGTATAGTAATAACCCCGTGCCCCGGTCGTATGGTATAACACAAAACCGTGGGTCAAAACACTTGAACCGCCCGGAACCACCTCCGCGCTCCTGGTCCTGTCCGAGGGTTATATGAAGCCGAGGGCTGGGGCTTAGGCCCCGACCCTTTTCCCGCCGAATTCACACTCCAACCAAATTTAAATATAATATCGGCCGGTCTATTGGTCGGACCGACTTTGTTAAGCCGTAGCATGGAGGGGAGGTCCGGGGTTCGAATCCCCCGGGGCCTCAAAAATAATTTTTACATAGCTGTCATTGGCAAAACCTGGGGTGCCACGTGGCACCTTACCATTCACCCGAACGGTGCCACGTGTCAGCATTTGATTGGCCCACGTCGCTTGCCGTACTGCCACGCGTCATTGCCCTGTCAGCTGCCACGTCATCCGCCGTACGCCCAGTCACTTGCCACGCGTCACTGCCACGTCATCCACCGTACGCTGCTGACGTCATCCCGTGCCACGTGTCACCCTTCCAGTGGTGACATGTGTCACCTTGGGATTGGTCCAACCGTATACTGAAAATGCCAAAACTGCCTGACACGTGTCGCCTTCCGGTGCTGCCACGTGTCCCGTACGGACCTGCCACGTGTCGCATTCTGGTTACGCCACGTCACTGTACAGACGCCGCCACGTCAGCTGTATGGACTGACACGTGTTTGTACGGACTGTATGGACAGGTACAGTCAGCATCCCAAATTTTCCCTGTTTGGCTCGGTGGACAGAATGTGATATCTCCCTCATACGGACTCCGTTTGCGATAAAAATTATACCACCGAAATCAGGAAGACGAGCCGGACGCAATGGTGTTGGTTTCGTCGGATTCCGAGCACTTTCATTTTTGAGCATTTTTCATGCCCTGACAGCCTGCTGAATCCGATTTCGGATCAGTTACAACCACTTGCACTTAGCTCTACAAGTTTCTCCCAATACGCACAGAGCATCTACAAACCATACTTGCACTTAGCACTTAGCTTATCGGCCTTCTACTTATGTCACCTAGCTACTTATTTATACTTTACAAAAACATGCCTAAACATGGGTAAACCCATGGGCCAACATTCCATACCCATTACATCTTCCCAAATCCCAAAAAGGGGTCGAGATCCCACGATCTCTGCTTCGTCTTGTGCTCCGTCTTCGACAAGTTGTCGAAGTCCCAAAATAGGTCAACTTGACCAAGGATCTCCCAAAACTTGGTCAAGGGCCAACACCGAACCTCTTTAGCATTTATTTGATATACTTAATTTGAGAAATAAAAATTCCTTGGTTACTTTGGCATATCTGAAGACCCAAAAATAAGGATATTTCTCCAAGTAATGACATTTCAAATTCATTATGCATACCCTTTGCAAATTTTTGACTTAACTTGTTATAATCACTTCCAAAAATAATATCATGAACACAAACTTCAATTAATAAAATACTATTTTGAGTTACCTTGATGTAGAGGTTGTTGTTTGCACTTCCTTTTTTGAACCCTTCCTGTTGTAGATATTTATCCAGTCTAGAGTATCATGCTTTGGGAGCTTGTTTTGGACCATACAAGGACTTCTTAAACCTACACACATAATCTTCATTCTTTGACAACTGAAATCCTTCTGGTTGTTTAATGTAGACTTCTTCTTCAAGTTCCCCATTCACAAAAGTTGATTTCACATCCATCTCATACACTTTAATATTCTTGGAGCATGCATAAACTAAGATCAATCAGATTTCTTCCATTCTTGCAACTGGGGAAAACATCTCTTCAAAGTCGATCCCTTCAACCTATGTGTATCCTTTACATACCAATCTAGCTTTGTTTCTTGTAACCTGTCCATCTTCATTCAACTTATTTCTCAAAACCCATTTTGTGCTAATCACAATCTTATACCTTGATCTTGGAACCAATTCCCAAGTGTTATTCTTCTCTATTTGATCCAATTCTTCATTCATGGCCTTTTTCAATAATTCATCCTTGTTGGCCTCTTCAAAACTGTTTGTTTCAATTGTAGATAAGAGTTCTAGGGTAAGTTGTTTTAGTGAACAAATTATTTTTCTAGTCTCAACTCCCACATCCTTTTTTCCGATAATATGATCTGAAGGATGACTATTCTATGCTTGTTTTCTAGGTGTCTTTGGAGGCACTTTTTGAACTTTCTCTTCTAATTATGTTTGATCTTCTTCATCTTCCCCTTCTACTTCTTCTTCATCATTTTCTTCTTCTTCGTAGACCTGTTCCACTGATTCCTTTTCTTCTTCCTATAATTTTTTTCCACCTATTTCATCAATTGTTACATTGGTGCTTTCCACAAATTTGTTGAGCCTTAGATTGTAACACTTGTGTTATTTTATTATACTTGAGTAACTGACAAGTACACCTTTGTCCACACGAGAATCAAACTTTCCCATGCTGCCATCTTATCTTTTGATGTAGCATTTGCTTCTAAACACTCTGAAGTGCTTCACATTTTTGTTCTTCCTTTCCATAGCTCGTAGGAATTTTTATCACTGTTGTTTCTGAGAACTACTCTTTTTTTAATGTGAAATGATGTATGCACTGCATGTGTCTAAAAAACATCTATAAATTTAGAATCCATTAACATTGTTCGAGCCATTTCCTGTGCTATTATGTTCTTTCTTTCAAAAAATCCATTTTGTTGAGGTGTCCTAGTAATTAATAATCTCCTTTGTATTCCATGCTTGTTGTAGAAAACCATCAATTCCTTTGAAGTAAACTCTCCTCCATTATTAGATCTCAAACATTTGATTTTTGAATCCATTTCATTTTCAACCATTTCCTTGTAAACCTTGAAGTTTTCAAATTCTTCTAACTTATTCTTGAGAAAGAAAACTATAGTCATTCTTGTATAATCATCAACTAATAACATAAAGTATTTCTCACCTTTTAAACCATTTTTTCTAGTTGGTCCAACTAGATCAGTATGCACAATTTCCAGTGGTCTTGTCATTGACTATTCCTTTGATTTGAACCTGGTCTTTGTTTTCTTTCCTCGTTGACAATGCTTGTATAATGTGTTGGTTTGTTTCATGATCTGGGGCATTTCTATGACTTCTTCCTTTTTGTTGGCTTTGACGAGGTTATCGGAATTTGTGTGACCCATTCTTTTGTTCCATAGAAAACCTTCATCTTCCTTTCATAGACAACACTTTTCATTTCCAATTTCACTTAATACATATATGTTGCTTGAAGTTCTTGCAGTTGTTGCAATCAATTTTCCTGAACCTGGTTTTCTTATCTCGCACTTTTGTGAATCGAATGTAAGTTTATGACCTTGGTCACACATTTGACTTACACTTAGAAGATTATGTTTCATATCTTCCACTAGTAGAACATTTTCTTCCTTGGTATTCTTGTTTCCAATTTTGAATGTGCCCTTTCCAATGATTCTAGTTGAGTCATCATTTCCAAAAGAGACTGATCCATCTCTTTCCTTTCTTAATGTAAGAAAATTGTCTTCATCACCTATCATGTGTTTTGAAGAACCATTGTCAACATACCAACCATGTTTATTATGCTTATCTTGTAGAGTGAGTGTGAATTATTCATTGCTATATTGATTATGCTTTCTTATCCATGTTCTCTTCTGAGATTCATGTTTGTGATTGTTATTACTATGTTGTGATTCTCCAAGAGGGATTGTTATTCTACAATCTTTGGCCATGTGTCCAAAGGTGTTACACTTGTATCATTCCACTTCAATGCTCAATGATTCAAACGTGTTGTAGCTTCTTTTCTTTGTTTCACTAGGCCTTCTTAGATAACCATTTTGTGTATGGATTTCAAATTTGTTTATGTTTCTGCTATTAGCTATGCAATTTACAAAATTATATCCAAAATTATTGCATGCATAACATAAACCAAAAATATAGTTTGATACCTAGGAGTTGAATATATTCTGAAAGGAGTTACTCTTCTGAATCCTTCTTCTTCCTAAGGCTTGTTTGTTTCTGATTGTCATTGATTCTTAAATATGAATCTTCTCGGTAGAGAAGTGTCCCTGTGATCTTCCTTATAGAACTTCCTATCCCCTCTAACTGTTTCTGCATAGCAGATTGGATGTGTTTCTTCATCTATCATTTTGGACATTGATCCATTTTCTGTCTAATTGTATCCATGTCCGGACTTGTCATGATTAGGCCTTTGACTGTTGATAATTTCATCCAAACTTTTGAGTTGTCCTGCACATTTTTCTTTTGAATATCCTTTCGCAATGTGACAATCTCTTCTTCCAAATTTCCAATGATCCTGTCTCTTTTTTCTAACTGTTCTTTGAGTGCTTCTTCAATTATTTTATCTTATTCTATTTGAACCTTCAATTCCATGATCATCTACTCTAGTTCTTGAGTGTCTTCTTTCTTGTCTAGTTCTACTTGGAGCTTCTGCTTTTTCTTCTTGTCTCTTTTTATAAATTCTATAGCACTCAACAATTCTTCTCGGTAGTCAAATTGTGCCTCTTCATATTCTTCTTTGATGTCTTGTTTGTTAGAATCTTCTATTTCCATGAATAGAAATGTTTATATCTCACTTTCATTGACTTCATCTTCATCTGATGAGGATCTGTCTTCTTTGGTGCATAAAGTTTTCTTGAAGACTTTATTTTTGGTTATTTTTCCTTTATATGTTTGTTTGTTATTTGAATCATCTTCATCATTTATTCTCTTTTTCTTATGAGGATATTTGTCAACAAAATGACCAATGCCATCAGAATTAAAAAAAAAATCAATGGAAGCTTACCTTTATAGCTTTCATTGGTTCCCTTTTTCAATCTTTTGGCAAAGTTGGCCACTTCTTCATCGTCTTCCGATATGTCACTGTTGTTGCTATATTATTTTTATTTTTTCTTTCCCTTTCTCTTTGACCTTTTGGATGTTTTGAATGATGCTTCTTTTATACCCAGATTTTCCTATTCATTTCTCATTTCATAGGCTGTGAAGATTCCATGTAGTTCATCCATGCTTATTGAGTATATATATGCTCTTTTTTCTAGTGCTAATATCTTAGGATCAAATCTCATATGAAGAGATCTTAGTACATTTTGAACAATTACAAATTCTTCAATTTATTCTCTCAATCCTATGATTTCATTCACTGTTTCATCAACTTGTAAGAAGTAAGATGCAATATTTTCATCTTCCTTCATCTTTAGTTGTTCGAATTGACCTCTGTAAGTTTGAAAATTTGATGCTTTGACTTTTGAATATCCTTCATAAATATTTTGAAGTTTGACCCAAATCTCTTTAGCAGATTTACAATGTATAACTTTTTTATATATCGAATCCCAAAGACCATTCAGAAGTGCATTTCTGGCTTTGGAATTATTTAGACTGAGTTTCTTTTCATTGTCATTTGTTGGTGGAATTGTTGGTTCTTTGTATACATCTACAGCTGATTGCCAAACTTGAAATCCCTATGCATGTACATATGTTTTCATCCTTATTCTCCAAAATGCATACCTTTTTCCATCAAACTGTGGTATTCCATTTTTATACATATTTTTTCTCTCCATGATCTACCTTTCATTAGTTAAAATAATTTCTGAAGGAACCTGCTCTGATACTAATTGTTGGATTACTGAGAGGGGGGGTGAAATAGTGATAGATATTTTTAATCCTTTTAATCACATTATGCAAGTGTTATTTATCTTTATGATCAATATAAAATTCTCATCCAATAATTACAAAGTAAATAAACCATGAACAAATGAACAATCATACACATACATAGTACACTGGTATTTTTTACGTGGAAATCCAATGTGGAAGAAAACCAAAAAAAAAATTTTCTTATTTGTCTTTAAGAATTACATTCATTGGAAGAACCAACTTCGTTTGTTTTCTGGTTGCGGCTATAAGGAGGCTCTGACCCCCTATTTTGAGGCTACAAGCTAAGTGAAGCTACAACCCCCTATGTTCTTCAACTACAACCACCTATCCTTTCCCCATCCAACTACCCTGAAATATAAGTGCCAAATGTAGAAACTGAATACGTCACTGTCGCAACCTGTTATGTCAAATATGTCACTGCATACTCATCAAACAATCTGATCTGATCACATATACCTCAAACATTATACCAAAAGTATGTACCTCAAACCACGTGTTAGAACATCATTGTTATACAACCTCTATCTGTACCAATAACTTCAACAACATACTTCAACCAAAATCCCTCAAACATGAACCAATACTAAACTTCAATAGATCTACCTCAAATAAACTCTACAACAAGCCCTAAACTTCCAACAGGGCATCCAATAGATTTACAAGGAAAACCCTCAACCAGATTCCTAAATTCAACACTACACATATGAAAACCATACATTTTTCTTCTTGTAGTATCTTGTTGTCATGGTTTTGTTGCCGTGATTGTGTTTCCACGAATCTGTTGCCATGGTTTTTCTGTCACAGTTTTTATGTCGCATTTTTCCTACTGCGATTTTCCCACCAAACCTTTTCTGTCGCATTTTTCCTATCGCGATTTTCCTACAATACTTTTCTTGTTGCACTTTTCCTGCCACAGTTTTCCCGTCGCGATTTTTCTACCGCACTTTTTCTATTGTACTTTTCCTGCCACGATTTTTCTACTTCACTTTTTATGCTGTAGTTTTCCTGCTGCGATTTTTCTGCCGCACTTTTTCTAGTGCACTTTTCTCTATCAATAATACATGCCCAAATAACCTTTCACAAAATAGATATTCAATGATATTCAATAGGTACTAATGGGATATCATTTCTCTCTTATTTATACTTCCATGTAGCTTCCTCAAGGGGTTACCTTCTAACCAACTTAACCCACTTTCCTTATTTTAGGGATAACCCACTTCTAACTACTTGTCCACTTCTAACTAAGTTTGCTACAAATAGTAAATTCTCCACTTCTAGTTGCAACTAAATTATTTTTTAATTAATTTCTTTTTCAACCACTTTGACTTAATCATCTCCTTCCGACCCGACTAATTTTTCCAAATCCGATCAATCCATTGGTGATCAAAACCTCTCAACGATGATCATCTCCTTCTGAATTGACCAATTTTTCCCGACCCGATCAACCCATTTATGATAACATTCTCCCGATGAGGATCACCTCTTCCAATAAGGCCACTCCCAACCCAATAATCTCCCTTCTAATCAGATCCTTACAATCCTATCATATTTTCGTGATCTGACCAATTTTTCTGACCCGACCAACTCTTCCCTATATACCATTCAGGAAACATTTTTTAAACGGTCATATCTTGGGATACAGGTGTCGAAATTGAGCCCATGATACCTCTTTGGAAATATATCGAGTAGAGGAATGAAATGGAATATGAATTAAGGTCAAAAGAGTAACAAAAGACTAAACAATTGCAGAGAACAACATGCCACGAATTTGGGGGGGAAATGTATTATGCAGACTTTAGATAGTCATATATGGAGCTATGAGTAATGAAATAAGGACTAGGATAGCTTGATCGAAATATGGACAAGAGAAGAAAAGGATAAGATGGAAATTTCTTATAGATTGAGAGTATAAAGGGTCCAAAAATTAAAAAAAACACATGTGGAATCCAAATTCGGATGAAGAATCAGATATGCAAACTTCAAACAATCATATCTAGAGATACAAACAACGAAATCAGGCCAACATGGGCTCAATGGAAAGTGGAGATAGAGAAGAAAAAGATAGAATGATCACATTCAATAGGTTGAAACCAGAAACACCCAAAAACAATTGAGGAACATAAAATAATGCCAATGGGTAGAGTCAATGATTATATTTTAATGAATATCAGTTGTAAATTGCAATAGGATGAAAGTAACAACCCAAGGGTATCTTGATATTCCATTTGTAACTCCCACATATAAATTTTTGAAATGTGAAAAATAATTTGGGGAAAAAATTAAATGAACAACCATCAGAACTGAAGAGTCTCTCTCTTTTCTAATAAAAGAGAATGTAACATCCCATTCTACTAAGCACACTTATATTTACTTATTCTTTGAGGACACTTGCGTGAAAGTCATCCGTCTATAGTACATTATGATTTTAGTTCTATTATGAGTTATATATGATGATGATGATGTATTTTGATTAATTTTTACTGTTATCGCACAATTTGTACTTGCCCAAAATCCCAAGGCAAGTGGATATAGAATTGGCGTAACTGGGAATAACCTATCATTGTCACCTTAATAGGAGGTCCCTTTCTATTTAGGATTATGTCAAGACTACGACAGGGGAGACATCCCCGGTGACCTGGGGGGTTTGAGAAGGCTAAGGAAATTAATCACAAGGAAATCCTTCCCCTCTCATAGATCACTCAAAACAAGGTTTATTTATTGTCTTGTAAAGATTAAGCAAATAGATAATATTGTGTACCTACCCAGAACAAGACAACAAGGAAAAAGGGGGCATTGTCCAAGTACCAAAATGATTGTTAGTGCTTCATAAGACAATAAACCTTATTAAAGTAATCTAGATGATATGAATTTTCAACGATGCAATAGTTTATAACAAAAATTAATATTTTATAACATCCAAAAGATTTATGCCTTGAAATTGCTTGAAAAAGACAAGAAAAAGTAACTTTGACTAGGAAAATTGATAATAAATTGTCACAAGCAAAGTTGGAAATGTTTAGCTATCTTTTAATATCACTTTTGTGGAGAATTTTATGTAGTTATATGGATGTAGAAATATTTTTCAACAACAACAAATTCTAATGGTCAAAAGTGCAAGAAAACACCATACAAAGTTAGCACTTACCTAGCAGATTGACAAGCAATTATCACAATTGAGTTTTGAATGGTTTTAGTGCAAGTTATGTAGGAAAATGTATCAAATCAATGTATTTTTGTAGGGTTGTAGAAATATTTTTCTACAAAAGAAAGTTATCTTGGGAGTTAGTCTAGTTTAGGGTTAGCAAATGTTAGTAAAAGCTTCAAGGATAAAAGTATGAGTGCTTTCTTGATCGATGAACACTTGTGGATGGTAGTCTAGTGCTTTTCTAGGGTAAATGGAGTCACTAATGGCAGTGGAGAATATTAGAGTAAATATAGCAATGATAATTATATGTCAAAGGGATGGAGAGGATAAGGAAGGTGTTGGTATCCCAAGGCCTCAAAAATCCACTTCCAAGAGATAATTGCTAGAAAGTAACAAAGGTTAGGCCCTAGCGATTTCTACTTTCCTTGAAGAAATTGTAATAAAATATGCAATTGGGAATGGAACTAAGGTTACTATAGTAATACAATGGTAAGGCTCTAGTATCTACTTTAAAATAGGTTCCTTTCAATAAATTTTAGCATGTGGAAGACTATAGAGAAAAAGATAATAAAATATGTCTTTCCCCTATGGTTTCAAGCAAGAAATTTCATAATCTTAGACATGAAAAAATTAAAATTAACCATAAGCAGTCATTCACAATAAATAAATGAATATTTTCCACTTACTTCACCAAGAATAATCAAGCAAAAACTCTAGCTGAAGATCCTCTACGTGAAAATTTCTAAAGTACACCAATAAATGCCTCCTCCAAGGAGTGCACACCACTAATTTTAGCCAAGGAACCTTAAAGAAGGTTGAATTTCAGACCACCACTTGTGTTGTGAGTGAATGATGAAAAAATACAAGAGTTGTTTCTCTTATTTATACAATATCAATGACCTTTAATTATCTTTTAGGTCATAAAAGGTCGACATGGCCAGTTTACATCAAAACTCTAGTTTTAACATAAAAGAAATAATTAAAACCCTAATTTCACTTTAGGGATGATGTCATGCCCCTCTAGGGTGACATTATATCCCTATCTTGGAATTCTAGGCCTCAAATTAAAAATGTTGGGCCTCCATAGGCCTCAAATCCTATCACATGTTCCAAATAGCACCAAACCGTCCTCATAAATGCGAAAACCTAATTGGATGATGTCAAGGGTCAGCATGGTGACGACAAGGGCCTTCAAGGGCCAATTTGATGGTGGAAGGGAAAGACCCCCCTAGTTCTAATCATGCCAAAGTGTCTAGAGGAACACATCCTTATTTCTTCTTGGTGCCATCCTATGGTGTCTCTCTGCGCCTGGTTAGGGTCAGAACATCCATCTGGTGGGATTTAATCCCCATGGAGGTCTAAGATAATCATCTTTGTATATGTACCTGTCCACTGGGCATGGTCCTACAACAACAAAAAGTACGCCCTCCATGGGCTCATAAGTCACAGTGATCATAGCAATGTCAATCACATCCAATAATCAAATTACCCAAACATGTGCATCAAACCCCCCTTTACCGAGACAAATGCTCAAAGACGTTATGTAGTTTAAGAAGTCAGGTTTGTAGAGGGTCTCAGAATTTCCTATTGGGATAATGTTCCTCAAGTTTGGTGTGTTTCCCAGGTGAAGACCAATCTAGGTCATGTAAATGTGTGAGATGGTGTAGGGGAAATATTTGGGTAGAGGGTGTAGTGATAGCATGGAAATGTATGTCTTTCCTATGGGTGCCTCTATAGAGGGAGAGATTCACATTGTCATGGATGCCATTGTTTCCTAGCCCATTCAATTCATTTTATTCTTTATATTATTTCTTTTTATTTTCAAGGGAAAAGTTGGGGACATTGTCTAGATGTGGTGACCAATGGATGCAGTGTTACCCAGAAGAACTTCATGGAAATGAGAAGGTTGTCTCATGATGAGACCCACTTTCCCTTGGCTATTCCACCAAGAGACACTACCTTGTTTTGGTGACCAAATAGATGCTAGTGTCATACCACTACATTCTCATGCACCTAATAGGCTGACTCATGATGAGACCTCCCATCCACCAACTAGACCTTGAATTTTATTTTATCTTGCGGGTCCCCTTTTCTTACTGAGAAGCCTTTTATTTCTTTCTCGGGATTCCCTAGGTGAAGCATATCAAAGGTTTTATTTTGGATTTTAAATATTTCCAACTACTTTTACCCTATGGGCCTTTATTCCCTTCTTCCCACAAGACAAGGTATAACCCTGCCTAGTGTGGCAAACCCAATGCTCGAACAAAGGTAGGGGAAGATGAGAGGGATAATGATGAAAATTGGTAAGTTTGGAAGGAATGGACAATGACTTTTCATAGACCCACCCAATGGAAATACATCCTAAATGGAATTACATTACTAGGGCATTTTTTCACCCCCCCCCCAGTTATGAACAAGTTAAAAAGCATAATTTCCAAGAAAACATTATGAAATAAAGGGGAGTTCAGTGCAACATATTCAAATGCTTCGAAAATCAGAGTGACACATACCATGATACCCACACTAATTACCTCATAGATCAAGAACCACTGCTACTTTAGGATCAGGTCAGTGGGATGGATATTGTTATTGCTGAGATGGGATGCACAAGAAAATATGGGCCCTTCGGGACCAAACTCAAGTCGCATGGCTCTCAATACTCCATTTCTAGGACTTGTGGGTCTCGATACATAATCTCCTTAGTTATCCCTAATATAGGGGATAATATCTTTCTCCAACTCAGGGACATGTGCTCATTGTAGAGAGCATGAGAAACTCAGGCATGACCTATATCTGCTAGATCTCAACAAATGGAATTATTAATATTTGGGGCGGTGATATCACCCCTCACTGATATATGATACAATAGAATAAAAGTAAGAAAACATACATATACAAATGAAAATGAAACTACAACTATACTATTCTATCATTATATG
>SNQJ01S0003367.1:121526-134740 GCA_010110895.2 Picea sitchensis | reverse complement strand
GGGTCCTTGCCATCAAACTTCCTCATATCAATCTTAGGAACGTGGTTGGTCTTCAAACCAAAGCTGGAGTTTCTCCATTCTTGATTCACCTTCCTTGTGTCCTCATCATGAATTTCATGGGATGCATTTTCACTTTCAAGTGTCTTCTCTATTACGAAATTTTTCAATACATCCATGATCTCCCCTTTTAAACCCCCCATCATCTCTTGTAGTTCATCTTTTGTTACTATCTTCTTTTGTAAATAATTTATGTCCCTATGCATTTCTTCACCTTCATCAATATTCCAAGTAGGATTTTCTAGAGGCTTATTTGGCATAGAAGTTCCCTTTTTGGGTGGCATGTTGGCCAGGTATCACTTTTGAACCTTAATTTTGAGGTGGTTCTGCTAGACAATATTTCTTCTATTGTATCTCCCAAGTTTCGGCCCTTCTGGGTATGAAACTTTCTTTTATGTAGTTCTTTGATATTTATTCTCTACAATGCCATAGGTCTAATCAAAATTGGATGTGCCAACTGGAATTTACGGTAACTTCCCCACAACTTTATGATTCTTGGCCTTTCCAGGAGATCTCACTTGTATAGTGTTCCTCGCACAAAATAATTGATATTAAATTCTAAAACTCGCACCAGAAATACTACAGATTGTCCACGATCCAATGAAACTAGTTCCACTCAATTTGGATACTCTAGGAAGAAGTTATGATTGTTTTACCTGGAACACTTTCTTGAGACTAGTCAATAGGACTAGTCAGATACTCTATATTACACAAGGTGTATCTACAAATTTAAGATGACCCAGAATCTAAATGTTTTACCACAAATACCTTACTAATTTATGTAAATAGACTTTGGCGTTTAGGGTCTGAAACGTTACAGAAATGTTTTTATATTGAAAATTCCTCAATGACTCCATTCAGGATGATTCCAAAACCCTATCTTGTACAGGTTGTATCTCTGAAAGTATAAGGCCTCAAGAGCTAAATTTTGAACCCAACGTACCTTGATAAGTCTACTAAATATCCTCCAAGCCGTTCCTTTTGAAACATTGTAGAAAAAAATTTATAGCAAAAATTTCAAGGTGTCTCAGATGTAGCAGCGAAACCCCAAGACCTTGAGCTCTGATACCATATGTTAAGAACCAAATATCAATATAGCATAGAAAAACCTTAAAAAAAGTACTCAACGCCTTGAAAAAGATATAATTTCAGATAATAAGCCTCTTTGATGTGGCAACCTCCTTTTACCCCACTTAAATGTTCAAGTACAAGATGATTCAAAATGAAAATGTCTCATTGGTATATATAGGAGACTAGGAGGTATAATTACAACTAATGGCCTAAATCCGACATAAATAAAATAACATTACTAATATAATATTCCCCAATTAAGGGGTAATGAGCCAATATTAGAGCTTAATAGAAATGTATGTTTGTATGGTTGTAGAAATGTTTTTCTACAGAAGCAAGTTATCTTGGGAGTTAGTCTAGTTTAGGGTTATCAAATGTTAGTAAAAGCTTCAAGGATAAAATTATGAGTGTTTGTTTGATCAATCAACACTTGTAGATGGTAGTATAATGGCTTTATAGAGTAAATGGAGTCACTAATGGCAACGGAAAATATTAGAGGAAATATAGAAATCATAATGATATGTCAAAGGGATGGAGAGGATAAGGAAGGTGTTGGTATCCCAAGGCCTCAAAAATCCACTTCCAAGAGATAATTGCTAGAAAGTAACAAAGGTTAGGCCCTAACGATTTCTCCTTTCCTTGAACAAATTGTAATAAAATATGCAATTGGGAATGGAAGTAAAGTTACTAGAGTGATACAATGGTAGGGCTCTAGTATCTACTTCAAGATAGGTGCCTTTCAAGAAATGCTAGCACATGGAGGAATATGGAGAAAAATAAAATAACATATGTCTTTCCCCTAGGGTTTCAAGCAAGAAATTTCATAATCTTAGAAATGAAACAAGTAAAATTAAACATAAGAATTCATTTACAATAAATAAATGCATATTTTCCACTTACTTCACCAAGAATAATCAAGCAAAAACCCTAGTTGAAGATACTCCACATGAAAATTGCCAAAGTACACCAATAAATGCCTCCTCGAAGAAGTGTGCACCTCTAATTTTAGCCAAGAAACCTTAATGAAGGCCGAATTTCAGACCACCACTTTTGTGATGGGTGAATGATGAAAAAACAAAAGATTTTTTTCTCTTATTTATATAATATCAATGACCTTTAATTATCTTTTAGGTCATAAAAGGGCAACATGGCCAGTTTACATCAAAAATCTAGTTTTTACATAAAATCAATAATCAAAACCCAAATTTCACTTTAGGGATGATGTCATTCACCTCTAGGGTGACATTAGACCCATAGCGTGGAATGATAGACTTCGAATGCAAAATGTTGGTCCTCCAAAGGCCTCAAATGTTGCCACATGTTCCAACTAGCACCAAACCGTCCTCATAAATGCCAAACCCTAACTAGATGATGTCAAGGGTCAGCTTGGTGATGTCAGGGGCCTTCAAGGGCCAATGTCATGGTGGAAGGGAAAGACCCCCCTGGGTCTAGCCCTGCCAGATTTTCTTGGGGAAAACGTGTTGAAATTGACACTTGACACTGAGAGGGGGGGGGGATCAGTGTCATAAAAATTTGGACAATTTTCCACTTTTCATAAATTAGTTGAACAACATATATTTATTTCATTTTCTCAACCAATATATAAACGAATAAATATTTTATTTATTTATTTAACTTGAATGAATACATAAGATCAATCTTTGAATATATTCAACTTCAAGAAACTATGAGAGACCCATCTCTCTGTTACAAGACCCATCTTGTAGTTCTTAGATCCAACTGGGAAATGAGGAATCCAACCCTCATAACAAGTCCCAGCTTGTTTATCTCAGATCCAACTGAGATGCGAGGAATCCAATCCTCATACAAGAATCAACTTGTAAACAAGCACCAACCTGATACAATGAAACTTCATTCAATCCATTATATATAAATATATATACTTCAACAAATTCAACTACCCTTCTTCTCACCATTCTTTCTTGTTTATATAGTCTTCCAACTAGTGTGAATTTGAATCATTGTGTCTTTTGATATTTGAACCATTGTACCTTTTCATTTAAATGATAATATTAAACTTTAAATAATATCATTTTTATTTTTATCCTTTATTCATAATGCTCATGATTTAACTCTCTTTTAATCATGACTATGTGTCAGTTATTTTGTCTTCATGAGTTGATCACAGACATGGATTGACCCATTATGTCGTACTCATGCTTATGTTGTGTTGTAATTTCACCAACATATCATATTTGATCTTTTATCGATTCTCTGTATTGTTCTAGTGTTAACTCTCTGTCGAATTAAATATGTATGAGGTGCTTCCTTCAAACCATTTTTATATAGCCACAAACACAGAACCACGGTCTTATTAATTCAAGCGTTGCCTCTAATTTTATCCTTATTTATTTATTCCATACTAATGCAGGTGGTGACCAGGCGGTAGGACAAGCGAGTGCTTGATCACTTATCAAAATCAACGATCACATTTTAATGTCACGATGAGATGGATGCTTCTCATTTACTTAGGAACTTCAAATATTCGTGGCTCCTGGACTGTGGAGTAGAAATTCCTCTAGACTAATTACCTATTGAATAAGTCATAAATCGGAGGTGATCACTTGCTTTTGGTTAACACTTCCACTTACGTTATCTTTCCACTATACTTGATCAATGACTATGAATTAATCAAAGGTTGAGATGGACGAACACTATTTACTTCGGGACTCTGGGACTTTGGGGGTTTGGAGGTTCGGGTGATTGATGTTTCCATTTCCATCGGAGTTGGTCAATACTAGAGTTGATTGTCTCTTGATCTGACAGTTGAGAATTCTCCCAAAGTTATCTTAGATTAACAATCAATGTTGACTTCATCCTTCGGTGCTTTGGGTGATTTCTCTCACCCAGGTCTTCAATATTCCGGAGTTCATTTCGTCGAAGTAGATCGGATGGTTGGATTTTACTTGCACGATGAATGATTCTCATTCATTTCAAAACTTCGAGACTTCGGGAATTTGCTGGTGGTGAAAATCCTGAAGTACAAACTCCCAGAGTGACGTAACTTGATGACGTCACTGCTGACTTGGCATTGGTTGAGTGGATACCATGTGTCACCTAGATTCATGACTTTCGTAACTTAAAGTTCCATATGGACCTAGAAACTTGTCACCATCTGATTGTGCCATGTGTCCTTGCTGACATGGATCTCCTGATGTGGCACATGCCGGCCTCGTGGATCTAACGATCATCATGTATTCTCCAGATCTGATGGTCCTTCTTTATGGCTTACTCTGTCCTTCCACTCAACTTGATCCAACAGTCGAGAATTTTCCTTGAGTAGATCAATGATTAGGGATTATTGCAGGGTCCCAACTAGCATGATGTTTAAAACTATCATCGAGTTCCGCAATGGAAACTACTCGTTGGTATTGAAACTGATGCCAACCATAGATCTATTGGTGGGTGACGATCGAAGGTCTAGACTAATTGAGGGATTAGAATTGACGCATTGTTTAATTCTCCCTTCATGCTCCACAATCAATCCTTTCCCTTGATCTAGAACTTGTGTATCCAATGGTCACGACTTGATCTGATCGTTGAACAGTCCTCCAATGATCATTCTCTTGTAATTTGACAGTCTAGACTAATTACGGGATTGGAATTAACATGTTGTTTAATCCTCCCTTCGTGCTCCGCAATCAATACCTGCCATTGATATGGCGCTTTCATATCCAATGGCCACGACTTGATCTGATCATTGACCAGTCCTCCAATGGTTCTTCTCTTGTAACTTCCAGATATGGCGGTCCAGATATAATTCTTCAAAACTCACACTTCACCTCGATCTAACGATCTTTCTTCTGATATGTTCATAGTTATTTCTCCTGAGATTTTGATACCTTGTGCTTCATTACTTCTTTTGTACATGGATTCTCTGCATGCTACCTCTCCTGAGATTTAGAGTGGATTCCTCTGCACCTCGTATTATGTCTTCTACGCGACTACTCCTTAAAACTATCTCAATGAGCAGGATTCTTTCTTGAATCCTTTGGATTTTTCCTGTGGTCATTTTGATCCCGATGGCATTTCTACAATGCACTCTTCCTTCTGAGCTTTGATTAATGTCCTTGCTTCTGATCTTGAATATCTTCATATTGTTTGACATTTTCATTGTCTGCTAACTTTTATATTGTTGACATCAATGAAAATTCATTAATAATAACTCATCAATGACAATTCATCATAAAAAATTATCATCACATCATAATGACATCGACTGTTGACACCAATGGCAAAATACAAAAGACAATATGTCCAACAAAACGTCCTTCTTTCTTCTTGGTACCATCCTCTGATGTCTCTATGCCCTTGGTTTGGGTCACAACATCCATCTGGTTGGATTTTATCCCCATGGAGGTCTGAGCTAATCATCTCCCCATATGTACCTATCCATCGGGCATGGTCCTGCAACAACAACAAGTACGCCCTCCATGGGCTCATAATTCAAATGAATCATAACAATGTCAATCACATCCAATAATCAAATTACTCAAACATGTTCACAAAATGCCCCTTTACCCAGACAAATGCTCAAAGATGTTATGCAGTTTAATAATTCAGGTTTGGAGAGGGTCTCAGGATGTCCGATTGGGCTAATTCTCCTCAAGTTTGGGGTGTTTCCTAGGTGAAGACCAATCTAGGTCATTTAAATTTTTGAGATGGTGTAGGGGAAATGTTTGGGAATATCATGCAGTGATAATAGGGAAATGTAGGTCTTTTCTGTGTGTGCCTCTGTAGAGGGAGAGTTGCACCTTGTCATGGATGTCATTGTTTCCTAGCCCATTCAATTCCTTTTATTCTTTATCTTATTGCTTTTTATTTTCAAGGGAAAATTTGGGGGACATTGTCCTAGCGTGGTGACTAGTGGTGACATCGTTACCCACAAGCACTTCATGGAAATGAGAAGGTTGGCTCGTGAGGAGATCCCCTTTCCCTTGGCTATGTGACCAAGAGGCACTACCCTGGTTTGGTGACTAGATAGATGGTAGTGTCATACCGCTACATGCCCATGGACCTAATAGGCCCGCTCATGATGATACCTCCCATCCACCAACTAGACCTTGAGTTTTATTTTATCTTACGGGTCCCCTTTTCTTACTGATAAGCCTTTTATTTCTTTCTGAGGAATCCCTAGGTGAAGCATCTCAAAGGTTTTATTTTGGATTTTAACTCTTGCCAACTAATTTTACCCTCTGGGCCTTTAGCCCCTTCTTCCCATAAGGAAAGTTACAACCCTTCCTAGTGTGGAAAACCTAATGCCCCCAAAAAGGTAGGGGAAGATGAGAGGGACAATGATGAAAAATGGTAAGTATGGAAGGAATGGACGATGACCTTTCGTAGACCCACCCAGTGGCAACTCATACTAAAGGGAACCAACTTACTAGGGCATTTTTTCACCCCCCCTAGGTATGAACAAGTTAAAGAGAATAATTTCCAAGAAAATATTATGAAATAAAGGTGAGTTCAGTGCAACATATTCAAATTCTTCGAAAATCAGAGTGACACGTACCATGATACCCAGACTCATTACCTCATAGAGCAAGACCCGCTTCTACTTCAGGATTAGGCCGGTGGGATGGATGATGTTGTGGCTGACATGGGATGCACTGAAGAAAATGTGGTCCCTCTAGGGCCAAACTCAAGTCATATGTCTAGGACCTGTGGGCCTTGAGACATAATCTCCTTAGTTATCCCTAGGATAAGGGATAACAATTACTTTCAAATATATATGTATTGACATATATTATTGATGATTTCTCCCGAGTGTGAAGGACACATGAAAGGTTATGGATGTTGATGGCATCAATGTAATTCCTTGGAATCCATATTGAGTCAGGGAGTGGATTGTATTTTGATTGAGTATTTCATTTTACACACATTTAATATATGATTGATTACAATATGATTTATGTATATAAATTATTGACACTATTTTTATGAGTGGATTCAAGATTGATGATGCTTGCTAATCCAAATCACATAAGGAGTAAAGGGGTCATGCACAGAAACTAAAAATTTGAGGGAGAGGTGTGGAAGTATCCTATCACAGCCTACTAGCACTCCCATCGTGACCTGATTGTAGGTTAACGATTACCTATTTTGAGATGTACAGGATGCCATGAGGGCATACTAAGAGAGTCACTCACGAGGAGATATAAGGGGCACAAAATAAGGCAAAATCAGTATTCCTTCCCTTAGTATCTCACAAGTTCAACTCAGTGGAGTGTTGACTCCAAGGGTTGGACAAACTTCCAAAATCATTCAAGAGTGAGTGGCACCCTTGGAGCACAGATGTGCATCTTGAAGGGCACGTCGGGAAATTTAAATTCTGAGTCAATAAATCTAGATGGCCTAGAGAATTAATAAAATGTTGAGACCTCGATAGGATAGTGTATTAATTCATCAATAAATAATAAACTAGAAGCCTAACAAGAGTCTAAGCCTAATTTTAAAACTAAATCTAAGTCTTAAGTTAAATGAGAAACTAAATAAAAATATTAAATCAATTAAAGGAAATGAGATAAAGTCAAACTCTAGGAAAGAGAGTGATAAAAATTAGAGGTTGGGTGAAATGCAAATGTGTGTATGAAAATAATAAATAGATTTTTAAAATAGAAAAAAAATTAAAATGTGAGAGAATAGGTGTACACTTAGGATAGCATCTTGAGTCAAATCACCACTAAGTCTAACTAAAAGAAGACTCCCAATCCAACTCTAACTAATATCTAGTTAGGGGGCACTCATTAAATGATAATTTTGGGAACAAAGGGACAACTAAGAGAGAAAATAGGAACGCATTGGGGAATGTGAGGGAAATTGACTTTTTAATTAAAATAAAAAGGGTAATTACTTGTGCAACTTGGGGAGAGTGTGACAAGTGTGTGAGTGAATAATCATAATTAAATTAATTTAAAAAATTAATTAATTTTGCATGAGGACATGTGTCAGTGAGGGAAATTATATAAAACAAATGATGTATAAGGAAAGGGGATCTCACTTTCCATAGTAGTGTTATGCTGCCAAAATTTGTTTTGACTCTATTTTACTTGTGAGAGTTGGGAATTCAAGCTTCAGAAAGAGTGGAAGCTCTTCCTTGCGAGGAAAGCTTGGGAGCTATTGTGTTATGGTTTCTTGTGTGTGGCCCCTTTGCGGCTCGGGGGGATAGGAGGCAAGAAGAGTACCCCTAGCATTGGCTGGGAGGTAATGGTGAAGTCTCTCAGTTGGAAAGAAAGTAGTATTATTGCGCAAGATTTGGATTGAAGACCACCATCAACAACAACGAAATTTGGTTATGCTATTTAAGATTTAAAATTGTTGTTAATTAGACCTCAACTTGTACGTTGATAACTGATGTTAGCTAAATCTATTTTATGTGACATATTGTCAAGTTTTTTCTATATCTATGATAATTGACGATTATTCTTATGAGACTATTGTAATATTTTAATTCATATTATTGCAACCATAACTAGTGTACAGGAGTTCACAGTTATTCTAATTACCAATTAAATGAAGGAAATGATAAAAATGTATACTCCATTCCATTGATGATAGAGATTGGAAAATGTGGGTGGTTGTTAACCATGGTAAATCATATATATATAACAATGAATGCATAGAGATAGTTCTTAAAATTTACTGGTGTGGTGTTAATCTAATTGGTGTAAAGAATGGTATTGTATGTTCTCAGCTGTAATATTTTGAATTACCTGTTGTGTTTATAATGAACCTACTATTGGATGGAATGATTCTCCAGTTAACGAAATGGCTATTGAAGTCAACCCTTTACAACGTGAATTTTGATCTATGTATAATTTTCTTTTATGTTAAGACAATGGAAATCTAATATCCGAACTACACCGACAATGGAAATTTTTAATTAACATAAATTAGACTAAATTCTTACCACTCTTTCTAATTCATCTGAAAAGTTTTCCTTGTTGATTAAAAATGTCAGGTCAATGTTTTACTCTGCTATTGTTTTCTAAAAATTTGCGTCGAACCCCTCATCGGCCAGACGTTTTTCCTTCTGAAATTTTTATGTATCGTTGCAAGCCGATTTATTTTTGTATCTTCGTTCTTAGCTTAAATTCATTAATTGATAAATACGCAGGTTTACTTATCATTGCTTAATTTGTGAATAGATCTCTAGTGAAGTCCTTGGTCGTTGAAATTTTGATATGACCATATGAGAGTTTAATGAATCGTCATCAGCGTATCCTTTTGCCACACGATCCAGTGTGTTTAATTAGTTTATTGCGGATGTGACACTCACCGCTTACCATCCTTAACAATGATAGTACCTCCTAACTCTACAGGTTAACATGACAAGTTAATGAAAATACTCAATCGAGTATTGGTTAGAATAACTTGATTCATTTTTTCTGATAGTTCTAATTAAACAGTCACTAGAGCAGGTTAAATTTTATCCCAATTCAAGCACAACTAATGCGTTGAACTGTAGTCTTGATTCTCTTAGAGATTTGACGAATGTTATGATAATGTTATGGAATTATAGTATGTAGTAATGTTATGATAATGTTATGGAATGTAGTAATGTTATAGTATGTAGTAATGTTAGTAATGTTATACTATGTAGTAATGTTATGATAATGTTATAATTATGTTATGATAATGTTATGGAATTATGATAATGTTATGACTATATTAACTTATGGAATTATAGTATGTAGTAATTATTTTTGGAACCTTTCTCTTTTACATGATTACTTATAGAGATTGAAGTAATTAAATTATCCAAGGATCTAATATGAAATAAATGTGTTTTAATCCTTTTTCTTATTAGATGTGAAATGGATATTGATAAAAATTGCAACTGAAATAAATTTAGATCTTATTCTAAAGGTACTATTATTGAAAGTTGACCTTATCTACCTTCAGTGTGTGTAAGATAATATAACCTTGTTGCAAGTATTATTATGCACCTTGATTTTATGTGCTATTGAATAAAATAATATTATTATCATTATTGTAGAGTACTAATTCTAGATGAATGGTAGAATGATTAAATTTAAATGCTACCTCACGATTGATTTAACATTGTTTCTTTTAATTGACTCTTTTGTGCTTTAAATGGTATGTTACACAATTGCACTTGAGTGTTTCTTAAAGGATTGATTAAGTGTAGTATATTATTCTTTGTGCCTTGAAGGAATTATAGTTAAGTATGGTTGTTGATTCTAGTCTTGTACTTCAGAATAGGATTGGAGTTATGGGAATTAGATATCTCCTTGTTCCTCATAATAGTCGTCGGTCCTAAGATCTTAAATGGTCAAAATCAATCGGATGAATCCTGAACTTGAGCATTGATTATGTGTCTTTGAGTTCATAAACTTGCAAGGTAGGTTGGGTGGTTAGAAAACTTGTTTTATCTTTATGTGATGTAGTTAATCTATGAATAACAGTGATGTTGCATCTGAATCTTGCGATGTAGAGAGATAGTTGAGAAATAAATATGTAACTAGTGATGTATGTTAATTAAGTGTAACACTTATCCTAACTGATGTTATGGTAAAAAAAAAATCACTACTATACTCACTTACATTTAAGTCTTCACAGAGGATATGTTACATATGGTATCAGAGTGGGTTCAACCCTGGGACATTTGATTGTTATACCTTCCACTGTGTTAAATAAAATGACTAAAGATGTATCAGTATTAAATTTTGGAAATTTTCCATCCAGGTCATCATGGTTAGAAGACGAAAGGGAATTAGAAATTGTGATGCGAGAGGAAGATATGTGCCTCCTTTGATATTATCCACACTAGAGGGATCTAACCTTGAGGGAGATGAGAAGATGATTGAGTAGGAGAAGGTTGTTGTGGGAGATGTGGTAGGTATGATGAGATACTTCCAGAGGATGTCTGAGGCATTGATCAATCGTCTTGATCAGGATGAGGGTAGGATGTTTTTTCCCAATGAGGGTTCACAACTCACTCCAACAGGTAGTAGTAGTATACACAAAGAACTCAAGAAGGTGAAATTTACCGAGTTCTGGGGTGCCATGGATGGCTTAGGCACCAAGGCATGGTTGGAGAACATGACGATGTGCTTTGCTCTTTGTGATTACACCTCCAACCTGAAATTTTGCATGGCGGTCTTTCAACTAAAATGGACTGCTCTAATTTGGTGGAAGACAATCCTACCTAAACTAAACATGTTCATGGAAGACGTGTCATAGGAATTGTTTGAGGAACAATTCTGGGAGAGGTACTTGTCCGTTGAATTCATTGAGCGAAAGCTTAATGAGTTCAATGCTTTATGATAGGGTAGTCGTATGGTACCGGAGTATGAGGCCAGCTTCATGGAGCTACTGAGGTATTGTAAAATACCTCAGTACTATTTGCACACCTTATTTCTACTGTTGTATCTATATGGAGAAGTTTAAATGGCATATGTTTTCCAAACACTAGGTATCTTTTAACTATCACACTCCAACTATATTACTGGGTATATTGTAATGGTTTTCAAATGTGTTATATGTGATTTATATGCAATTATACTGTACCAACAACTACCTTTTAACACAACAAAGATTATAACAGAACATGCAATGGATCTAAGTAGTCATTGATGCGTTGATGTAAACACATAATTATTATTTGTGACAACACACACATTGAAATATCATCATAGATAACAACCATGAAAAGTAAAGGAACCTTCCCTTTATTTATGTGGGAAACAATTTACAAGTGATTGAATAAGATGGATGTGGTAGTTGTCAAATATGACTAATCCAGGTGAATCAAACCCCCAACTCTTGTTGCCTCTGCTACTAGAAAAGTGCCCAGATTGGCATACAATCTTTGTCTACACTAATGCTTGATCCCTATAATAAGAAACATTCCCATAACTGTCGATGTGGTCATTCTTCCTTCTTATCATAACAATTTGGTTACTTTGGTAGAAAATTGTCTTCACACATGGAGGATATGGCTCAGGAATAGATGATAAATCGCCCAGGAAGGAGTTATACTCATTCAGTGGCAAGCAACTCGGCCCACAATGAAAATAACGTGCCTAGCAAGCATATTTCATCCATCCCAACAATTAGAGAACCTCCCACACTACTGATTCATCCGACATTTGAATTTTCGGCCCGCACTGCAAAGATCTCAGTCCTCGAACAAGAGGAAACGTCCCAGTAATAATATCTAGTCTCCCACAAGGCATTTCTACGCTCTCCTTTGAGTAACTCTCCCTTCAATAAATATAACAATCACTCAACTAAATACTCAGCTGCATCACACAAGGAACTGACAATACTCAAATATATTCAGTGGTAATAAGATAAAACTTTGTAGCAATGAAGAACTCTAAAGCGATCTCGTCCTCAAATCTGATTAGGGTGTATAGTTTCAATACCGAAACCAAAGATAAATGCAAGGTTTTCCAAAAACCCTATAAAACTCTCCAAGAGCTCTCCAAATCTATTTTCTCAATAAGAAAGCCTAACAATGAGGAGAGACTCCTCACTTTTCCCCTTTTATTCCTCATTTTCCTTTTTCCCGCTCGTTATTTTACTTTACTTCATAAAGTCACTTAAGTGAGTTTTTCCACTTTATAAAATTAAAGTGACTTTTGAGTTGCCTAGGACCCATTCCCCCCTTTTTGATAAATTAACTTTATAAAGACATCCTAGGCATTTTATGTCCCCTAGGTCTGTTATAACCCTAAATTGCACCACACATGCTTACCTGGCATCAGGCCAACTCATATCCCTTCTTTACCAAAAAACTACTGAACAACTCTTCTAAAAACTCCATTTTTAAAAAGCAAACGCTAGCAGGCCCACTACAGCCCGCGTTTATCCAAAAGAAAACTCTAGCAGGCCCACTACAACCCGCGTGCAAATGCTAGTAGGCCCACTATAGCCCGCATTTGCCTTCAGAATCACAAAAAAGAAGATAGTTGCCGACGGGACAAAAAGCTATGGGTCAGTTAACTGAAACTCTCGGCCATGCATGACCGAGAGTTCGTCAAAAACCCTAGCTCCTTCTAGCCTATAAAAGAAGGGTTAGGGGTACTATTTGGAGG
>SNQJ01S0003367.1:50818-110204 GCA_010110895.2 Picea sitchensis | reverse complement strand
GTGGGTTTTTATTGTCACCTTTAGGTTTCCAATTATACATGTTGTGTGTTTGACATGGTTGTGTTATTATGTTGATACACTCAAGGGTATAGATCGTTGCATACTTGTGCTAATATTTCAAAAAAGACTTAGTAGAGTACATGAGTATACTTGAATGTATATGTGTATTAAAGGGAGCTCATGGTTCCCATGGTGTTTGGTCATCTTGTATTATAATTGGTGATGATGGTTAATTTAGTTGTAGTCTAAGTTATATAAGTTGGTTGTTTCTCAATCCCAACTAGCAAGGAGACACTCATGCTATGCAATGACTATGATTAGGCTACTTAAGTGATATAAGATACTCAAGGTGAGTGATAAAAATAAAAGAAAAAATGAAAACTAATATAGTATACTCAAGAGCTATGATAGAGAATGAAAGTGGTGGATGATGATGTGTATTTGTTACAAATGTACATTTTCACATTTACCTTAACAAATACAAACTTCACCAAATAGTTATCCTTATAGTAAAACTTCTAAAATATTTTTTAATTATTTAATTAACACACAATTACACACCTTCACGGATAACCATCTTCATAATTGAACTTTCAAATTTATTTTTAATTATTTGAATAACACACAATAGACCCACTCACTTAGGACACATATACGTTAAGGGAAGGGCCATGAAGTCTTCAAAAAGTGAACTCTTCATTATTAGTTAGGAGAGTTTATGATCCTTTCAAATAGGTGTCAATGTTTTAATAATGCCAATGTGATCTGATTTAGGATTTTGTATAACTTGTGTATTCAATATGAAAATCCAAAAAAGCATCTAAATGGGTCATAAAGTCTCACTAAAAAGGTCAACTCTTCATTAGTTAGGAAAGTTTATGATCCTTTCAAATAGGTGGTAATGTTTTAAAATAATGCCAATGTGATCTGGTTTAGGATTTTGCATCACTTGTATATTCAATATAAAATTCCAAAATACTATGAGAACCATCTAAATTGACCATAGTGTTCAAATGATTGTTATGGAGTTGGAGATAGTAGGAGAGATGATACACCCACTCTTAACGTCTTTGTCAATTGATTGGTTAACATGGTGCTTCTACTTTCAAAATGATACCATTTCCAACTCTGCACCCAATCCTTCAAAATACTTCACTTAACCTTTGCTGCTTACAATAGTCTTTTCCTTATTGTGTGGGTTTGTCTTTTCCTTTTGGCTATATCTCATATTTCACTTAACCTTTGCTTACCTTAGTCTTTTCCTCAATGTGTGGGTTTGTCTTTTCCTTGTGGCTATATCTCAACGCTCCTTATATATTACACATCATGCATTCTCCCTGGTGGGGCTCACTTTGCATAAAAAACAAGCCCAAATCTAAGTGGGGGTGAATCAATCTAC
Source organism: Picea sitchensis (assembly GCA_010110895.2). Lineage (NCBI taxonomy): Eukaryota > Viridiplantae > Streptophyta > Pinopsida > Pinales > Pinaceae > Picea > Picea sitchensis. The sequence goes on along the minus strand of SNQJ01S0003367.1, from coordinate 108,805 downwards.
TTGAGAGAGCAATCCCAAGTCTCACTCCTTCCCTAACAGAGACAGTGTCAATACTTAAATCCCAGTGTCGACATCGAGGTGTTGCCTAGCTAGGTTGGTGGACAACCAATTTGGGAAAAGGGACCCAAACAATTGGAGGAGTCCCATGAAGTTGTTGACAAAAATCATAATAGTAGTCTCTACAATATAGCTGAACTTCATACTAACTACCTACACTTTGACTTTATTATATACTTCCCACTTTTCCATACCCTCCTTATTCCCGTTGTCAGCAATATTCATTTGTCATGGAATGTGAAATTAACAACCTAAGCCAGCAATGGAATACAACCCAAAAAAAAAACAAAAGAAGAACAATAAAATAATCAAGTGGATTCCAGTCGCGTCGGTAGCGGCGGTTTACGTTCATTTTCCTACGTATTGAATAATCCCCCACACGGGAGTGACTATCCCTTTCACTAGATATAATAACATTTAATGTCAAGGGAATCGGTCGTACTTTGCATGGGTCAACATAATATGTAATGGTCATCAATGTAAAGATTTTGTAGAGTTTTTATCTCAATTATTTGTGTTGAATTTATAATTAGATAAAAAAAATTGAAGACATTGTTCCATTATACATGGATCTTGAATCACGGTAAAACAATATTAAAACTTCAATTTTTGTTGGATTTTGATAAAATTTATTATTAAAAAAATCATTTACTACAAAAATTATCATTAAAAAAAATCATTTACTACGAGATTAACTTTCTTCGATCAATAATGGTCATTGGATAAGGTTGATTAAACTATTACAAATTTCAATGGATTGGGTCAATTAAAGGCTGACAGAGATTTGGTAGCATATTTATTTATTCAAGCATGTTGATCGAAACATGTTTGTCTACCACAAACATCTCCAGCGTTGAAGTGTGGGGCAATGTGGGCAATCTCCAATGTGGGTGTTAACTGTATTTTAATAAACTTAAGTATATTTTAGTGGGTGTTAAGTATATTTTAGTAAACACTTATAGTAACAACGGTCAATGAGCTTGTTGAAATAATAGAGGAGAATATGACAAATTTAGTTAGTGTGTATGTGAAGTTTTCCTTAATTGGGATTAAGTTGAAGAATGTTGTTGACTTTTTATTTGAATTCCATTTTCAAAGTCAATTCTAATTTAATAGTAGTTAAGTTAGCAAAATTGAGGGCATCCCCAGAGTTTATTGCATGAAGTCCTTGTCAATATTTACCTGCTAAGAGATTCCATATAGAGTTATGCCCTTAATGATAAAAAAATTAACCCCAAATTAGACTTACAGAGCCCTTGCCCTATGCTTCCAAGTGTTTTATTGAATCGAAGATTTGGATTGATATGCACGCATGGATCAACCAATCCAACCCTTCTATCATCTTGGAACCTGAACCCAATCTGAACCCAATCTTACCATTTGGTTGGTGAGAAACATTGTGAAGAGAAAAAACAAATATCTATGAAAAAACATATCTCCATGTCTCCTCTCCTTTGTATGTTTGCTAGTCTTGTAATTTTCCATCTAATAAACTATAGATGGTTAATCTTGTTATCCTTCTCATTTTATATTATTGACATTGTCTACTAACTTGTCCTCATGTTATTATTTTTTTATGATATTTTTAAAATTTACATTGAAATGGGATATTTGTTAGTTTTATAATTTTCAATCTAATAAACTATACATGGTTAATCTTCTTAACTTTCTCTTTTTAAATTATTGACATTGTCTACTAACTTGTCCTAATGTTATGATTGGATTTTTATTATTTTTTTTTATAATATTTTTGAAATTTACATCGAAACTAGTACATATAGAGAACAGCAAACATCACAATAATTACTCAAAAAAGTCAAGACAAGTAAGTCATCCACGCTTAGAAAGATACATGGTGCAAATATATACTTTTTATTATCCATCCTAATCCTAATACAATGCATTATTTGCTCCATTCAATATATAAAATATAAAAATACAATATATAAAATATAAAACTACAATTAACCTTATTTTTAATGCTTTTTCGAAGCGCATCCTTCACTATTATATCAATATTTATAATAACATTTTACATATTCATTATTCACAACTTCTTATCCTGGTGGGTTTTTGTTTTTTCCCTTTCCACCAACAACCTACCTTGTTAGACTTTCACTCCACCAACAACCTACCTTGTTTGGCTTCCATTATGTGTAACTTCTTCATAGCTCATCCTTTAAAAAATCTACTTTTTGATACCTTATTTTAAGCCAATATCATTTGGCCCTTTGTTTTTAGATCCAACCTCAAATCCTTGAACATAATACAACCTTGATCTTCGCTCAGGGTTGTACTCTATTATTTTTTTTTTTTTTAATGAAATTTGTGTATTTAAAATATTTTGGCAATGTATTGTTGAAGAATATTGCGTATCATTCATTTTATTGTAGATTGAGGATATACACATTATAATCTTGAACTTTTTGGACTTTTAAGTGTATAAGAGATTACATTATTTTATTTTACGTTTTTTAATATTAATTTTTTATTTAAAAAATAATAATAAATATGGTTTATATATATTAATAAAATTAAAAAATTAATGATAAATATATAAAAAAAAATTAAATTTTAATCAAATATAATTTAAAAATAAATTAAAAATTATTTTTTATTATTAAAAATCTATAATTTTCACATTTGTCAAAAATATTGAATTTTTTTTTAAAAAAGTGTTATTTTTAATTAATAAAAATCTATAATTTTCATAGTCAAAGACATTGAATTTCTTCTTAATTTCTTCTTAAGAAAGTGTTATTCTTAATTTGATTATCTTATGCATGTTATAAATTTAAGACAATATATTGTGATTAGAGATTAAAATCTTAATTTTCTTGTTTTACAAAAGAATTAATGGTTACTCTAATATCTAAAATTTTCACATTTGTTTAAAACATTGAATTGCTTCTTAAGAAAGTGTTATTCTTAATTAATAAAAATCTATAATTTTTACATTGGTAAAGACATTGAATTTCTTCTTAAGAAAATGCATGTTATAAATTTAAGACAATATATTGTGATCTGATATTAAAACCTTAATTTTCTTGTTGTCCAAAAGAATTAGTGGTTACTCTAATATTTATAATTTTCATATGTGTTTAAAACATTGAATTTCCTCTTAAAAAGGTGTTATTCTTAATTAATAAAAATCTATAATTTTTACATTAGTCAAAAACATTGAATTTCTTCTTAAGAAAGTGTTATTCTTAATTTGATTACCTTAGGCATGTTATAAATTTAAGACAATATATTGTGATTCTAGATTAAAACTTTAATTTTCTTCTTGTCCAAAAGAATTAGTGGTTACTCTATATTGAGTGATGAAAATGGCCTTCTCAACAACACATTATTAATAGTTAGTATTATTGTTCAAATTCTTTTATCATGATTAATGATATGTTTAAGTAGGTCTTCTTCTTGTTGTCTTATGCCTAGATTTTTTGTTACATAAAAATGAAATTATTTTTATTATTAGCTAATAAATATTAAATTTTGAATTAAATGGTTTCTAATATAATAAAAATGAAAGAAAACAAATTAAAAAAAAATAAAAATATTTACTTATCATTAAATTTTATTATCTCTCATTTCATTCAATAATATGAATGAGAATATATGCAATATCAACAATAATGTTTAAATTGATATTTTCTAAATCAATACATAAATTTTATTATCTCTCCTTTCATTCAATAATATGAATGAGAATATATGCAATATTAACAATAATATTTAAATTGATATTTTCTAAATCAATACATATAGTTTTAGACACTTATTAAAATTAATATGACTGCTTACAAGAAGATGAATATGGGTGCTTACAAGAAGATGGCTTTGTTAAAAGAGATAATTTTTAAGTTAACACTCTCATTGTAGCTTTAAGAAAGTGTGTGCATTTTTAATAATGTTGACATGATATTTTTTTTAAATAGATTCATCAATTTTCAAATCACCACACATGTGCCATATGAGTTAGTAAAAGGAAATATGCACACATTCCAAAAATGCACACATATGTTTTTGTTTATTAAAGAAACAAAAATAATTGAACACCTAATTTCTCCCAAATTCATCCATTTGCTAGATTGTAAGCACATTTTGACCACATTGAGTCATGTTTTCATCCATGGATCTTGTTACAATAATGATGGGGAAGTTGGCATCACTACCTTTAAGTCATTCCAACAATTTTAATGACATTTTCTCTCTTTCATTTTCAAATCACCACACATGTGCCATATGAGCTAGTAAAAGGAAATATCCACACATTTCAAAAATGCATACATATGTTTTTGTTTATTAAAGAAAAAAAAATAGTTGAACACCTAATTTCTCCCAAATTCATTCATTTGCTAGATTGCGAGCACATTTTGACCACATTGAGGCATGTTTTCATCCATGGATCTTGTCACAATAATGATGGGGAGGTTGGCATCACACCTTGAAGTCATTCCAACAATTTTGACTGCATTTTCTCTCTTTTTGTTGAATTAAAAGTATGTTCTTATGCCAACCATGTTATTTGTACTTGGTAAATTATTTGTTTTTTGAGAAGGAATAAAATAGTTTGATAAATGTTAAAATGCATCGACAAAAGTTCATTGAGAATGACGTAAACCCACTACCAGTAGTTATAGAATATCCCAACCCTCATTAAGATGTAAAACCCAAGATGTATAATGGTATTGATGGACTTACAATCCTACATCATGATGTTAGGACTAGAGATTCATCAGACCTTTCCTAGCTACATCCATTGAGACAATTATTTCTTCCATTATCCATGCCCAAGGGCGATTAACTAATATTATTTAATGCATGGTCCTTAAGTATGAAAAATATCACATGATATTATCAAGGAACCTATGAGAGTTTTAAATATTTAAAATGATATTATGCAACATTTTATTGACCCAAAAACTAGCCAACATGCTCTCAAGACCATGAAACATATGGGTGAGTGCAAACTAATCAGGGCCTCTTTTGACAAATTAGATGCAATAGAAATTTGAGAAAACAAACATCCATTAACAGTCATGGATATTTTGAGATACCTACACAATGAACCCTTATTTGAGGTAAGGAGATAATATGTCCAAAATTGAATAATCTTTCCAAATATATAAATTTTATTTATTGAAACATTTCATGACTATATCAATTTTGTTTTTTTCTAATGTAGACATTGTTTTTGGATTATAAAGTATATGTACATGTTGGTGTATCATTTGAGCACCTGAATGATGGAATCAACATATAAAATTTGGTATACATGTAGAGGACATGGAGTATTAGTCCAGAGCTATATTTTCAAAAGAAATTAGAACTTTTTAAATATTTTATTTAAATTAATAAATTCATCAGATCTCAAAATTAGTATGTCAAAGTGTTGGTGTAGGATTTGATGGTATTATCATAATGAAGAGAGAGAGAGAGAGAGAGAGAGAGAGAGAGAGAGATTGGTCTTTAATAGTGTAGGATATAATTTTTTCATAAAAAATAGAAGAAAAATACATATTTATTAAAATAAAATTGTATCTTTATTCTATAGAGATAGGTGTCTACATGTCTACAATTTCATCATCTATGATAATGTGTAGCATATTGTACTGGTTTTTCGAGTAAAGATGTATTATAAAAATAAACAAATGTTGAATTTTCTATGGTTTATGGCTTTCATACCACTGGCTTGGTTTCTTTTATCCTAGGTTCAAACAAGGAACATATGATGATATATAACACATAACATGTGACAGGTGAGCATGATAATTATTATTAAATGTGAATGTGTTCTTTTGAAATTGAAATTTTCCATAGGTGTTAAGTATTGGAGATATTACACACCCACCTAGTATTTGTTTTCTTAATTTTATTAGTCTATGTTGAATGTGCCCTTGGTCAAATATATTCTCCCCTAGATGAGGGCACCACATCCTCTTCATTCACTACTTAGTTGTACTTCAATTAGACTAGTGGAGTCAAGTCTCACATGGAAACCTTGGAATCATAACCAAGTGTTTCATTCTCACCTTGGGATCATCTCTAGGAGGGTGAACTTACCTTGGGTTCATCACCAAGAGAGAGCCACACATGTGCATGCATGAGATTCTCTTCACTCCACTTTTGTGAGCTAGTTAACTAATGATTGCATGATTGGTTAACTAGGACTAGGTGGTATATCACTCATGTTTCTGTCAATCCATGTCCACATCTCTCTAGATCACTACTATGGCACATTATTTCAGCCATGTAGAGTATATCTTCTGTATTTTTCCATTCTCTCATTTGGTTAGTGCAATTATTTATTCTTTATCTTCAATTCTTCTCTTCTTCTCTCAACTTTGAAAGTTTTATGTTCATTGTTTCTAGATAGATTATCTGTACAAGTTTCAATCCAATTTCACATGGTATCATAGCCCATAGGCACTAGGAACAAGGAAAATAGACAATCATTTGCAGGTACATAAGATTGAGGAAATAAAAAAGAATGGAATTTTTGTAGTCAACACTTATTATGCCATACAATTACTTCAATCAGAAGCTAAAAATCTTTCTTCTTCTAAGAGAATGAGGCTTATATTGAATAACCATGGCAACAGAAAATGAATCCACATATGCAATCAAAAAATAAAAATACTTCAACTGCATGGATGATGCCTTCAGTCTCATTTGCATGTCCATCTATCTCAAATTATTGTTTCATGTTGAATCTTCCACTAATCCAAACGAGGTTTGGAATAATATAGAATGTATCTTTAGAAAACAGGATGAGATGCATGGCCTCATGCTCGAGATTGAGTTAAAATCATTACATCCAAGCAGTTTTGAGAATATCTAGGACTTCTTCACGAAGTTCTAATCCTTACTGCTTCAACTAAAAGGACGCGGGATCAATAAATCAAAGCATGAAAAATAGTTGATTCTTGCTATTCTATCAAAGTTTGGTCCAGAATATGTCGTCTTTGTCTCCACATTTCATACAATGAGGATTACATTGATGTAACTTTGAGAATGCCCGCATTGGATATATTCATTGAGTCCTTGATGCATGAGCAAGACAAGCTCATCAATATGGGAAAAATAAAGATCTCCAAAGAGCATGCACTTTTTGTGCATGAAAACAAATTATCCAACTCGGAAATCAAATAGAAAGGAAATGGAAAGAAGGATCTAGATCCAAGGAAGAGAGGAAACTGCAAACCTTTCAATGAGTCTTCCAGCTCCATAGTAGTAAAGGGAAAGAAAGGGAAATACAAATGCATTTATTTAAATCATGGTTACCATCCTAAATATGCATGCATGAATAAAACCATTGACCTCATGGTGAAAACACTCCAACAAAATAATCTTGGGGATTGCATTCTTGAAAACACTCAGAAGAAGCTAAGAGAAAACACACCATAAAATCGAGGTAATACACATTCTTTGATTGCAATTAATTCTTCTCTATATGTATGGATCATTGATTCGGGATCATCACACCACATGGAAGCCACAAAATATGTCCTTTCATCTCTAAAAACATGCACGGGTCCTCCCATTCTCATGGGAGAGGAATCTCTAGTAGAAGTCTCTGCAAAAGGGAGAATGGAACTCAAAAATGGAAGTTTCAAGAATGTATTGCAAATTCTAAAAATATCCATAAATTTATTGTCCATGTACAAAATCATACATACAGGAACATGAAAAAGGATGGAATTCACACTAGGTTCCATGAAAATATTTGAAATGGAAGACAACTCCAAAATTGTCTTAGGTGAGGTAGATCATAAATCTAGATTGTACACATTCTCTAAATTTGTTGCTAAATTAGATTCCACATCACTACTAACTCATTCCCATGATGATAGTAATATTTGGAATGGAATATTTGACTGTTTAAATTTTAGGTACATGTAGAAACTCATCAAATAGGGGATGGTGGAAGGTTTTCCAGACAAAACATTTTATGATGGAGTTTGTCAAGGATGTTTTCTTAGCACGTTCTTAGCAAGCATACACAACAAAATTTTGTGAAAGGCAAGGCATGGAGGGCCTCCTCTCCCTTGGAGCTTGTTCGCAATGAAATCATGGGGCCTTTCCCTCATCCTTTCATAAGCAAGGTCATCTATGTGTTGAATTTTATTGATGATTGGTCATGGTACATGTGTGTGTACTTTCTCAGAAAAAATCTGAAGTGTTTGATGATTGGTCATGGTACATGTGTGTGTACTTTTTTGTAGAATTTAAAGTGATTGATATCCTCTACAAAAAAACCTCACATATAATGTGGGGGAGTATGTAAATAACGATGCGCAACATCTTTGTGATGAAGCAAGTATTCAATTACAACACACAGTTCCATACACTTCGCAACAGAACAAGGTAACTAAGAGAAAGAAACAATCGCTAAAAGAAATGGCAAATTGCATGTTACATGCAAGGTCTCTTCCCTCCAAATTTTGGGTTGAAGCCATCAAATATGCCACGTACATACAAAATTGATCTCCTCATAAATATGTGAAATAAATGACTCCTTTTGAATCCTGGAGCAACAAGAAACCGGTAGTGAAACACATCAACATTTTTGGATCACATGCATGGGCCTGCATACCTTCGAAAAAGAGGAAGGATTTGGAGCCTCACAACAAGGAATGCATATTTTTCGTTATCCCAAGGGTGTGAAGGGATATAGATAGATATATCCTTCAATATACAAGTTAATCATTGAAAGGAGTGTCCATTTTGAAGAAATTCCCATGTATGCCTCTCAAGAACAACATGCAAAAACTTTTGTACTTCCTCTTTTACTAGATATTTGAGATGAATCATCCTTCCACTCAGATCAGATTTCATATTTGATCTTCCCAATGAGATTTCGAAGATCATGAACATGCATATGGATATCTAGATCCAAACCCCAAATGGGAACAATCCACCCTATATGCAACAAATTATCTTGTGGGGGTTATAGTGGATCTGAGGAGGACAAGATCCCAATTTGAGGAGGCACCACATGCACTCACAGCCACAGAACTGGTACCTCCCATGAATTTCTACATGTTTCTAGCCTCAAAACCTCATACCTATTCTAAGGGTGGAGGGAATCCCTACTGGGAAGTAGCTATGAAGGAGGATTACAAATCCCTCCTCGAGAATCAGACTTGGTATTGTTGGGGAATAGGGTGGAACACGACATGAAATAAAGAACACAATATTGTATATAATCGAAGAGGAACAATTTTTTTTGAAGATAAATGGTGGTCTCTAAAGACACCATTACAACACTTAAGTAGAGTGCCTTGTGATTAGAACATCATAGTGCATGTTTCACTTCTTAATCTACATGATTTATTGCACAATATCCATGATGATAAGGACCCAAAGGGGTCTTCTTTTTATAGTCTCAATATCTAACCAACTTCCATAAAATCCAAAAGATCTTGTCCACATATAATTGTCATCTATTAGAGTTGACTCTGCTAAATCCACACTAACAAGTCGTCTCAACAAGGGTTCCCAACTTGACCACCTATGTGTCCAAATAGTAGTCGATTTCTGGTTCGATCGATCCACCACCCGACAATCTTCGACTATTGGCTCATTGTCTGACCGCCAAGCAGGTTGACTACTCGATTGACTAGTGAAGAGTGTTTGTTGATCACCTGACTAGTTGTATCCAAATGTAGGTCGACCTCTCTAGTGAATGAATCCAACATATGTGTGATGAACCATCAATTCTTGATTTACCAACACCCCCCCATAAACACATAACTATGTAGATTCAGGAGGTGAAATCACATCATTATGACACCACCCCATAATTGCAGCTTCTTGAAGCCCAAACATCATGTAGAGATTGATAAATAAAGATTCAGTTAAATTTTTGGTGAAGATATCAAAAACCTGATTGTTTGTTCTGCAATATTAAAGAGAGACAACGTTCTCATGAAACAAGTGTCCCAAATAGTGAGTATGAAGCTCAATTTTTTTTATCTTATTGTGGGAAACTAGATTGTCATGAACTTGTATAGCACTCTAGTTATCATAGTAGATTGTAGTTGAGATCTAAATAGGAAGGCCAATTTATCCAAAAATTTAGTGAATCCATACTACTTCAATACCTACTTGAATTACGCCATGTTATTCTTCTTCCGTAGTTGACAAAGAGACTACCTTATGTTTCTTGCACAACCACACCAATGGTCTAGAGATATAGTGAAACACATAGACAGAAGTGGAATTATGATCATCATTGTCACCATCCCAGTTGGAGTCGGTGAAGACGATTGGCGAATTTGAACTTCGAAAATACTTGATACCAAATTTAGTTGTACCCTTGAGGTAATGGACAATTCGTTTGACTTCTTTCCAATGGCTTTCTTTAGGGTCCTACATAAAATGAGAAACCACAATAATAACAAAGGAAATTTTAGGTTGACTACGAGTAAGATAAATACAAATGTCGAGCAATTGCCAATAAAGAGTAGCGTCGATTGCAGGAGTTTGATATTTTTTTGTAAGATTTACCCCAAACTAAAAAGGATTAGCACAAGGATTGCAATCAACCATCTTAAAACGTGTCAACAGATCCATCACATATTTATAATGAGAAATGAAAAATCCATCACAAAGTGGTAATACTTGAAGACCCAAAAAATAATGCAGAGTACCAAGATTTGTCATGTCAAAGGAGTCAACAAGATATTTCTTCAATCTAAGGATGTGATCAATATTATTTCCAATAGTGACTAATTCATGTACATATACAACAACAATCAAGGTGTCTCCATGAAGGTGGAGTACATACAATCTATGATCAGATTCACAAAGTTTGAAACTAAGTCGAAGAATAAAATTTTCAATCTTATCATACCAACATCGGGGAGCCTTTGTCAAACCATAAAGAAATTTATTGAGTCGAAAAAAACAAATTTGAATCTCTCACAAAACCAGGTGGTTGTCCCATGAAAATTTCTTCATACAATTCTCCATGAAGAAATGTTGTCTTCACATCCATCTAATGTATTTTCCATCCAAAACAAGTAGCAAGGGAAATAATCAGTCAAACATAGTTCATCTTTGCAACAATGGAAAATGTTTTAGTGTAGTCAATTCCTTCTTGTTGAGAAAATCCATTCACAACTTGTCATGCTTTATGTCTCTCAACAACAACTTCAAATGTAAATTTGGTCTTATAGACCCATTGACACTTCACAATGTTCTTTCCTTTCAGTCGAGGAACCAAGTCCCAAGTATTATTCTTAGAAAAAGAATCAATTTCTGTATTCGTGGTTTTCTCCCATTTTGGTCATCCTTCAACATCTGATTCAGAAACAAGATCACGAGTTTCAAGTAAATGAGTCATCAAGGAAATGTTGGCATGTTGTTTTTGGCTTAGAGTTTGCCGTCTGGAGGAGGGATCTCCACCAACAACTCCAACAGATTCAATTGTCTTGGAAACCAATATAGGTAAAAGAAAATTTGGTGAACTTCGTTTCACTTCATCAAGTCGATCAGAAGTAGGAGGATATTCAATCGGCGGGTCAGTTGAGACAAAGGACGATGAACTAGTCAACTCAAAGGTTGATGGTCAATTCAAAAATGGGAAAACATTTGACTACCCAGATGAAGGAATAAAAAATGGAATAGGAGAACTAGTGTCAAAGACATAATTAAAGGGTTCATCCTATGGAAATCCAAAGGAGAAATTTAACAACTTAACACTCGAAGACTTCTCATCAAACCATACATTTCTTCTCATAATAACTTTTTGTTTGACAGGATCAAACAGTCGATACGATTTCAACTCTTTAGAGTATCCCATCGTGATTCAAGAATGGATATTTACATCCAACTTATTTCTACAATCATAGGGGATATGATCCCAGGAAACACATCCAACCACACGGAGGTGTCTGACTGAAGTATTATTCCCATACCATCACTCGACTTGAGTCATAGAAGAAGAAAATCAAGTCAAGATGCGATTGAGATGATAATTTGAGCAATACACCACTTTAGTCGAGAAGTGAGGAGGAAGTTATTTAACCTAAAAATACATCTATCCATTTCAACTAACATCCAATGTTTTTGTTTTACAATACCATTCTATTGATGTGAGTCAGGAACCAACTGATGTCAGTCAATACGAGATCAAAGCAAGTATTATTCAAAAGGTCGATTTACGTACTCACCACCATTGTCTGATATTAGGAATTTGATGGGTCAACCACATTTCTTTTCATCAAAGGCCAAAAGATCCTTTAACTTCTCAAGGAAAAGGTTCTTATTTTTTGGGGAAATGACCTATGTGAAACGAGAGAAATCTTCAATGAAAGTCAAAATGTACCTTGCACCTGCCAGTGAAGGTATATTAGTTTATAAAACATCATTGTGAACCAACTCTAGTAGGTTTTGTGCTTGCCACTCTTTATAGGAGTCGAATGGTTCTTGATGATGCTTTCCATGTATGCATCCCTTGTAGACTCCTTCAGAGAGAAACGCCTTTGGAAAACCAACAAACATGTTATGAGTTTCCAATGTATGCAAACTTCAAGCATTCAGATGTCTAAGTTTCTCATGAAAAATTCGACTTCACTCATCGATGTGAGAAACAAGTGCATATCGTTCAGTGTCAAGTCGATTTGTGTCTCAAAACTTTTACAGAATATCCATCGAGTCGATAATCCCACCAACAACAATTGACTTTCCTTTATTTAATTCATGAACATAGAATCAATATGGAAAAAATTCCATCACCTTACCTATCTTTGTTAACTAAGAAACATACAATATATTAGCACTAAGATTTGGGACATGATAGACATCAAGAATATTCCCATGTCGACAAGAAACATCACCCTAATCAACAACATCGAGAGAGAAATCATGAGAAACATATATTTTCCTCTCCTTATCTTCATCCAACCATGTGAATAAGGAGGCATCATTAGCCATGTGGTGAGTGCACCTAGAGTCGACCACCCATTTGTTTAGCATAGAATGAGAAAGAAAGGCTTGAGAAGTCTGGACTTGGAAGGTGAAATTATTAGTGGGTCGACGTACTACAAACATGTCTCCTTCAGGGCATTTACCCTTCTCTTCTAAATCATCTCTCTTCTTAGAAAAATTTCTCCACATGTCCAATCTTTCCACAGTACTGACATGCATTCATATTTTAACTTCGTTGTGGTTTTCTCTATGGTTTTTGGTCATGGCATGTAGGTTTCTATGTAGAGGCATCAATATGAACTATATTCTTTGGATCCATCTTTTCCTTTCCCTTGATAAAGTGGTCCTGATGTTTACCACCAATCTTACCTTCTTCAAGAAGTTTGTGCTAATCGATAATCAAAAGGCCAGATAAAGCTTCAAAGGTGTAATCCTTACCATATTCCTTGTGTTCTTTCTAGTTGGTGTGGAAATTCGACATGAACATGTCGAATGGTGTTATCAAGTTCATTAAGACTATCTTGATGAGTTTTCCATCCTTCTTCTGACATTTGTTTACACATTCATCCAATTTAAATTATATTTTTTTGGTATGCAGAAAATAATACTCCATTCTCTCAAAGGAATGAGGTTCGAGAGAGATAAACTCTTTCTCCAATTGCATGACATGGATCTCATCGAATCGATTGAACAATGATTTTATCTTCTTCCATACTTGATGAGGACAGTCGATTCCACTAAGGTGAAATCGAATCTCTTGAAATATGTAGGTCGTGATGACCCCTATAGCCTCATTATTCTTTCCATTAAAAATGAACTTCTCTTTATCATCTATTGGATATAGAATCACAACCTTGTATACTCCCACAATCCTTTGCTCTTCAGTAGGGTTTCCATTTTTGGTGTCCATACTACATAATTTGATCCAATCAAAATAATAGGATCAATATTTGAAACCATCTTTGATATCTAGACAGATACTGGTCCGTTTCAATAAGTTCCAATCAATGAACCACTTTCCCAGAGTCAATCACACAATAGATATGACTCAACAAGGTTTGCAGAGGTCTAGGTTATAAAACATCGGATATGATACCATGTTGGGGAATAGGGTGGAACATGACACGAAACAGAGAGAACGGTACCATAGATAATCAAAGCGGAACAAAAAATTTCAAAGATAAAGGGTCGTGTCTAAAGACATTGTTACAACACTTAGGTAGAGTGCATTGTGATAAAAACCTCACAGTGCATGTTGAGAATCTTGATTCACATGATCTATTATCCATGAAGATAATGAACCAAGGGGCATTTTTTAATAGTGTCAAGATCTAACTAACTTCCATAGAATCTAGAAGATCTTTTCCACATAGAACCTTAAGCTATTAGAGTTGACTCTGTCAAATCTGAACTGTTGATTCAACTTGACAAGGGTGCTCAACCCAATCGCCTATGCATCCAAATCATAGTTGATTTTTGGAATGGTCGATCCACCACAAAACTATCTTCGATTGTTAGTCAATTATCTGACCAATAGGCATGTCAACTACTCGACCAACTGGTGAACTGTGTTGGTCGATCACTCAACCAACTGTATCCATATGAAAGTCAAAATCTCAACCAACTGAACCTAGGATATGTGTGATGAACTTTCAATTCTTAATGTTCCAACAACAACTTGGTTTTGCTTCCTTCAGATAGGAATCTTGTTAGATGCAAAAGGGTTTACATGATGAATAAAGAAGCAAATGGTTATGTGAGTAGGTACAAAGAAATATTGGTGGAAAATTTATTTCAACAAGGCCATGGGATTGATTATGATGAGACATTTTCTCCATTAGAAAAAATGGACTCCATCCAGTTGGCTCTCACCATTGCAACAACAAGGAGGTGGTAGATCTAGCTAATGGATGTGAAGAATTCCTTTCTTCACAGAGATCTAGAAGAAGATATCTACATGAAGAAATTGTAGGGGTACGTACAAGAATCCTCTCTAGTTTTCCGATTGAAAAAGTCACTCTATGGCCTCAAGCAGGAAACTAGAATGTGGTATGCTAGGATGGATTCTTACTTACTTTCTCAAAATTGTATTCATTGTAAATCAGATCCCAATGTTTACATGCTGAGAAATTGTGACTCTCTATTGATTTTAATGTTACATATAGATGATATATTAATCACAGGTAGCTTAGAGTCAATTATTTCCGCAGTCAAGAATGTTTTGCATGACAAGTTTTCAATGTCATACATGACTCCATTACACTTCTTCCTGGGTATTGAAATCATCCAAGCTGATTCATAAATCAAGTTGTCTCATACTAGATATTTCTTGGTCCATTTCAACATAACTGATTGTAAACCAACAACCACACAACCACACCTTTCTTATCAAAGGTCAATCTTGAGGATGGTGGGGATACACGATTGGTGGATTGCACCAATTACAAACATCTAGTGGGGAGCAGTTTCTAGGTACATGCAGGTGTCACATGAGCTACAATGGAAAGCTACCAAGTGCATCCTATGATATGTATAGGTTGCTACAGGTCATGGGATTCATTATGAAATACTTTTTAAATCATACATCATTAGCTATACAGATTCATAATGGGATAGAAATAACACAAATCACAAGTCCACTTTAGGGTACATACTTAGTTTGATATCCGGTCCCATTTGTTGGTCAAGTAAAACGAAATCGGTGATTTATTTATTATTATAAGAGGTCAAATAGAGAAGACCTGATCCATGTGGATATTGGTGGCCACCCACCTATTACACTTGGACCCCCACCATTGCTTCTTTCAGTATTCTAGTTTCCGCACAGTTTACTATTTTTAGCAGTTTTTTGGGTCCTAAACTTCCGGAGCCGTTTTGAGGCCTTAAACGATGTTTTTGGGAAAATGGGGAGCAACAAGAAATATAGATCGATGTTTCTCACCCAAAAGTTGCAGTCCTTGTATGTATCTTTCTAACGATGTATGGAATGCGTCAAACGGAGATCGTATGCCAAAGTTACGTCCCCAGGAAGTTGATGTACCAACTTACCCAAACAGGGAAGAATTTTGTGTTTTTTTCCCCTCTCCGAGCAAAAAGATTAGTCTTCACCTTCATGATTGATTGTGGATTATCTTAGCTTATTACCATTTATTGTGGATTATCTTAGATTATTACCATTTATTGTGGATTAGCTTAGCTTACTACCATTACTTGAATATGAAAATTAGTACAAAACTAATTATGAGTACAACTTCGTGATATGAACAATGTATCTGATTATGAACTACTGATTACACTGGTTTGAATCTCTCATTGTGTAGTAGCTAGTGATATTGCTTCCCATTAATTCCATAACATTCCATACTGTGAATCTCATCCTGGTACCAGAACAATGAACACTATAAAGAAGTAATTCCAGTGAATAGGGATACTACTAACCTCTACCATATTTTTCCAGTTATAGTTAAAGGTTGTTGTATGAGCTGTAACATAAGGTCATGAAGAAAACAACATAATTGTTAACTACAAAGGGAAGTATATAATACGAACTAAGGGCAATAGCTTAACCTGTAATACAAGGGGAATAGAGCCATTCCATTACTATGATATCAGTAATACAAGAATAACTTAGCTTAAGGTTCAACAAGGTGATATCATGTTACCTATTTACCATAATCAATATGTATTGTGATATTAATATTATGTCTTATTAACTACATGGGATGTCACTAGAAAGCAATGGCACTAAGTATCAACACCTGTATTACACTTGTATGTGATTCCAATACTTGTGTAAATACAAAGGGTAATAGATCACCATATTCAACTAGTATCTGATCCAAAGGGTAATATAACATTATCTTCAACTAAATGCTTGTGTAAATAAAAAGGGTAATAGATCATTAACAAGGGTCTTTCAAAGGGTATATACTCTTATCCAATACATATGGTTTTTACTTACTCTGATTAAGAGAGAACTAAAGCAATGGAATCAACTTCATATCTTACCCGTATGAGCTATGTGAATATCACAATATAGTTAAGAGTGTATAGTCTAAATATAAGGTATAGGCCACTAATCACAAGAATTGTTGAATCGTTTGACTTTCTAAACGAAGATGCAAGTTCAAATTGCATTTTTTACTTTCTTGAATGAAGATGCAAGTTCAAATTGTATTTTTTACTTTCTTGAATGAAGATGCAAGTTCAAATTGCATTTTTGCTATGAGCTTTTCATTGTGTTTTGTTACATATTTCGGTGTATCTATTTTGGAGGTTGAGGGAATGACTATATTGAATATACTACCTATGTTTCACTATTTTTTTTCTATTTGTTGAGTGCTATATTAACGCATATTTTTCATAACATATTACAATGTAATATGTCATAACATATTACAATGTAATATGTCATAACATATTACAATGTAATATGTTATAACATATCTTACTATAACATATTACATTGTAATATGTTATAACGTATGCACTGATATTAAAATTGAAAACAGATATTATCCGAATTATAACATATGCATAGATATTAAAACATATGTACATATATTATACATATGCACATATATTAAAATTGAAAACAAACTATAAACTGTAAAATGTAAACTGTGAAATGTTTTTAAAACTGTTATTTCTTCTAACTTTGTAAATGAGGCTTTGACATGAAATATTGGTCCGTCTTTTATCAATTTTTCTATCAATGCAAAGTCACTGTTACATATTTCGGTGTATCTGTTCTGGAGGTTGAGGGAATGACTTCAGTGAATATACTGCCTATGTTTCAAAGTTTGTTTCTACTTTTTGAGTGCTATATTAATGCAGATTCTTCATAACATATTACAATGTAATATGTCATAACATATTACAATGTAATATGTTATAGTAATATGACTTAGTGTTCATGATATAAGAGTTAGTTATACCAAAGGTCTGATTTGGATCACATACTTTAATAGAATGGGTTAATATATCACATATATAGAACAATAAGTTTATTAAGAGTCATCTAATTCAAGTAACTTTTATGCTTACTACTTCTCTCCCATACTCCTCTTACATTTTCTATCCTTTGTCCAAAATTGTTGTTTCCATGATTGTAAAAGTCTTAAGTCTTAATTATAGTTTTATAATGGATACCATTGTTTTTGGGTTTCCTAGTAGCCTTGCCACACTCTAAGAATCAATTCATCAAAAGTTTAACTTCTGCAAGTTCTTGGAAAATACAGTGCACCAACAGTTTTTAGAATTGGAAATGATACTCTAATATTACATATATGTAAAAATGGATTTATAAATTGAATTCCTGAAGATATGAAATTTTTATAAAATACNTCAAAAGTTTAACTTCTGCAAGTTCTTGGAAAATACAGTGCACCAACAGTTTTTAGAATTGGAAATGATACTCTAATATTACATATATGTAAAAATGGATTTATAAATTGAATTCCTGAAGATATGAAATTTTTATAAAATACAAAATGTTTGAAATAAAAAGTTGGACAATTTGAAATTTTTATGAAACTATTATAAAATAAAAAACATTTGAAATGATTGTGACTTAGCCGCAGGGGGCCAGCCATGTGGTCAAGCCGTGGGTGTGCCCACGGCTTGGCCACAGGAATGGCCCCCCATGACCAAGTCACAACCAATTTTAATAAGAGATTATCTATGCACAGAAAAGCAGAGCATTTGAATCTAAATATTTAACACCTAAGTCAAAAACAGTTGATTCGTCTCATGGCCGACTACTGAGGCATAAACTAATCACTTAAATGCTTACTCTATTCTTAATATTTGATTGTTAAATATCTATATCAAATTTAAAAACTTAATATTTGATTGTTAAATGTTTATATCAAATTCACTAAATCCATATTGTTTATAAATTATTTATTAATGTCTATATCAAATTCACATTTTTAAGTAAATCCATATTGTTTATAAATTTATTGTTTGTGTGTATAATTTGAACATATAAACATGTTATTTTTAAATTGTCTTCCTATTTTATTTTTAAATTTATTAAAAATAAAATTATATATATATATATATATTAAAAATATTCCATTGTATGTATATTTCACAAATATTCCATTATAAATTATAAGATAGAAAGTAATGTAGAGAAGTTATATGTATATTTGGTGGGCACTCAAATGATCAAATGAATATGTATATTTGTTGGGCACTCAAATTATCAAATGATTTTGTATATGTAGAAATTTAATTGACCAAGAATCACTCAGTGTTAATTTTAGTTGTTTAAATTGTAATTTTGAATGATAGATTCAGATGTAATTAATCTAAGATTGCAATTTGCAATGAAATAGTTGAACTTAGATGTATAATTTGTTTTTTGTGATATTAAATGTTGTTTAATTCCTGAACTTAGATGTATAGTCTTTTTTAGTTGCAATAAATGCTTTATAATTCAATGTAGTTAGATCTACAGTTAACACATCTCACAATTATAGAATTTAAATTTAAAACTGCATATAAAACTGCATTACAAAATTTAAATTTAAATTACAGAATTTAAATCTAAATTACAGAATTTAAATTTAAATTTAAAATTGCATATAAATGTTAAAATTATAACACATCTCACAAATAACAATTATTAGTTGAAAATGTTGTACTTCAAGTAATCAAAATGGTTCCACTAGTCAAGCTATTAATTATATTTACTGAAGCTAGTAGTAGTTAAGCAGGGATCAAAGAGAAAGAACTCATGCACATATGGCTATTTGATCATAGTGGGTGAATTAACATATGTGTAATCGCTATCTAGGCTTATGAAGAATGTACTTAGGGAAAAAAAATGCCTTATAATTAAAAACTTTGTACTAGGCAGTTAATTGGAAAAAAAATGGTAACTATGGGATAATTGTTGCATGTAGACTGTGACTTGGCCACAGGGCTTCCCCCTTCGCAGCCAAGTCACAGCCCATGGACTGTGACTTGGACACAAGGAGCCAACCCTATGGCCAAGTCGTAGGCATGCCACGACTTGGCTACAGGGCTAGCCCCCCGTGGCCAAGTCACAACCCGTGGACTGTGACTTGGCCGTGGGGGGCGATCCCTGTGGCCAAGCCATTGGTGTGCCCATGTCTTGGCCACAGGGCTAGCCCCCCGCGTCCAAGTCACAACCCATAGAGTGTGACTTAGCTGTGGGGGGGCAGCCCTGTGGCCAAGCCGACGACATGCCCACGACTTGGCTACAAGGCTGCCCCCCCGCGGCCAAGTCACAGCCCGTGGATTGGGACTTGGCTACGGGGGGACAACCCTATGGCCAAGCCGTTAGCGTGCCCACGGCTTGGTCATAGGGCTAGCCCCCCACGGCTAAGTCATAGTAAAAATAACTATTTTAATTCAATTTAAATTATAAATTACAAAATTTAATTTACATTTAAATTACTAATAAATTTAATTTAAATTTGAATTACAGAATTACAGACTTACCTGCAGATCCAACTGCCCGTCCACCCGCAGTACCGCCCACCAACACAACCACTCCAACATGACAGTGCCTACAAACTCACTATCATTGACTCACTCAAGAACCCACTCACACTCGCAAAGAGCTCAAAAGACCACAACAATTACGATGTGCGGTAAATATATAAACGTGTTTTTGATTGAAATATTGTTTCATCCGAAAGAATATTTCGTCCGAAAAATAGTTTGGTTGAAAGAATATTTCGGACGAAATATTCTTTCGGCCAAAAAGAGGTTACCGGATGAAAAAAATTTTGGTCGGCTAAAATTCTACATGAAAATCGAGGGTGTCATCACTGTATCGTTCGATTTGACGTTCAAAGGTTCGGTCGAAACATATTTCAACCGAAAAAAAATGTTAGTTCGACCGAAAAAACATCTTTCAAAATTTTGGATATCTGATTGTCACGAAAGTGTTACCCACCTCCATGAATTTACCCATATATATATATAATATAATGTTATTAAAACCACCCTAGAAACCAGAAAATAGAAAGAATGATGGTGTGTGTGTGGAAAATTATATGTCGGGGGCGGTGAAATTATATTATAGAATTGATTTAATACTAATGTGACATATTATAATGCACCAAGGTATAAAGTGAACTCGGTATTTACCGGGTCAATGAAATACTTTAAGTAAAATGTTAATAGGCAGGGCATTGAATTAATGAGGATTAATTATTAATAATATGGATTAAATAAATGAAATCCTAAGGTGTGGATTTTAATGTATTGATTAATTAATCTTAATAAGATTAAAAGGGTGGAAGGTGTTGTACCTGGTCCAATGGCACGTAACCCTACCAATCCACATACTCTCCATGTATGATGACACATAGCTGCCTCATGGGATTCCATGTCACCTTCCACGTGGTAATGTACAACTTGTTATTCTTAGGAAGATCGTTAAAGATCCATAACTTTTGATTCAGAGCCCGATATTGAGGCAAATTATATTTCATTGGAAGGATCTTGATGCGAAAAAGACAATGGAAGCCTTTAAATTTGGTGTTAGTCTAAGGAAAAAAAGAAATTTTTTTATACCCAATCCCTTAGAAAGTACTTAGGTGGTTGGGTGTCTTACAACTACGTTTGGATTCAAAGGTTGATTTTGTAATTTTGGTTCGCAGTGATACTAATTGTCATGGCCACAGTTTCAAACAAGTTGTAATGTTAAACCTAAATAAAGGGGGTTTCTAGTGCTAACAACACTTTTCATTTTGGGGGTAAATATTAAGGTTTTTGTTTGGAACAATATCGTTTGTTGATTCCATGATTTCAACCAAGTTGTAATATTATCACTAAAAGAAAAAGGGTGATACTAGTAGTGACACTTTTTGAAACTTGGGTAGTTTAACTATCCCCCCCAAAATGGTGTCATTCATAGTGTGACTTTTTGAAATGGGGTTTGAATTTGGTGTTTTTGACAAGAAAGCATGTTTTTTTGGGCCAAAGTTCTCATTTTCATGTCATAGTTCTCATTAAGTCGGTAACTATGTTATATAACAAACCAAAAATGAGTGAGAAAACAAAACATGTCTATTAAATAATGGGGAAGATGAAAGATGTTAAGTATGATCTCGGACATGGACACACTACACCTTCCTAGGCCTCTAGTAGTACAACTCAACCCAAGAGTGACAACACCTACCAAAAAGAGGACTATGATCCACCATGGCACAAGAAGGAAAATAATAACAATTCAGAGTTTTATGATCCATTATTATACTAAACCAATTTCCACCAGAGTCATGAAAAATACATGAAACACTATCACCATACATGAGAAAGGAAGAAAGATATCACAATATCCAATACATTAATCCTCATCATCATAATCAACAATAGAGCATCACGTGTTCAACATCATCATCATCATTGTTCCAAATGAACTAAACCATGCTATCATCATCAAGAAATAAACAAAGGTGGGCACAAGAAGATTATCATGTAGAAAGATATGTAACATATGTTCTTTAGAAGACCAATTTGCAGTGCTCATGATTAAATGAACTAGAACATCATGCTACGAGGAGAGTGGTTCATCACCATACATGAGCAAGGAAGAAAGGTATCGATGTATCCAATACATTAAGCGTC
Source organism: Picea sitchensis (assembly GCA_010110895.2). Taxonomy (NCBI): domain Eukaryota; kingdom Viridiplantae; phylum Streptophyta; class Pinopsida; order Pinales; family Pinaceae; genus Picea; species Picea sitchensis. Next base: position 86,194 of record SNQJ01S0003367.1, on the reverse strand, counting down.
ATCATCATATTCATCAATAGAGCATCATGCACGTACAACATCATCATCACTATGCCAAATCAATTGAACCATGCTATCAACATCAAGGATTCAATAAAGGTGGCCATATCCCTTGTGTAAAGAATATTATCATGTAGAAAGATCTCTAACATATCTTGTTTAGAAGACCAAACTGAAGGCTCGTGATCAAATGAACTAGAACATCATGCCACTAGGAGATTAGTTCTCATGGTGAAATCTCTAGCATGTGATGAGAATCACATGGTTACCTTCCATTCACTATGAGCATTAACATGTTCTAAAAGGGTTACTTAAGAGGTATACCCATGTCATCAACATCATGTAGTGACTATTTTGAGAAGGTCTCTCACAATGGTGTTGGCAAGGCCTAGAAAAAAAAAATTCAAGTACTTTTGGGAGCATTATTCCCAACTAATTATCGTTGTGGTGAAAAAATGTTAAAATTATTTATGGATGAAAATATGTATGAATTTCACTTCTCACTACAAAGGTTAGCGTTTGTTGGTTCCTAGAGACAACAAAGTGTCATATGCTATAACTCTATGATATACTTGCATGGTCCAATAGTAGTACTTCAAACAACATCTTAGGGCACTAACTAAGGAGGCTCGACCATCCTCTTATCCATATGACTTGATTACCCAGGTACTGGAGAGTGATCTTCCCTAGTGTTGTTATCATTGTACTATAGCAACAAGATGGTCAATCGATTGATCTAGAGTTGGTTTTAGGTATACCTAGGGAACTTCCAATATACCTGAAGGTACATGGAAGATTGATTCCATATATAGGTTCTCTCTAATGTTATACTACTTGAGGAGGTACCAACAAAGGTTATGAGGGTTTTCAACAATGTGATTCCACTTGTATTTCCTGCATGTATTATTTCCTAATCGTAGTTTTACTCGTTGAACGATAAATCATTGTATTATTTAAAGACATTGTAACACATGTCTAGCCTCAACAAAATTATACTAAAATTTGGAGGCATGCTAGCTCATGAAAGAGCTCTAATACAACTTTTAGCATGATTTAACCTTTGAAAATTTAAACACAACTAAGTATATAGAGAATATAATTACAGAATAACTAGAAACAAGAGTGATACCCTTGTATAATGATAATTCGAAGAAGGAAAACAATGTTCATTTTCCTCTTAAGTTGGGGTGACCTTTCACTAAGCAGATCTCCAAACACACAACACATCACAAACATTCCATAGTCTCTTATGCCTTTGAATAGGTTTTACATACAAAAAAATATAACTACTTGTGGTTCTGTCATTAATGGATACCAACTACCTAGTGGCCCTTATAAAGTTGACCCTTTTACATTAAATAATTATCCACTTCTATCTAATGAGTCTTATTCATAGCATATGGTCACATACAACAATTAACTAATTCTTAGGTAACCTAAAGTAAGGAAGTTAGAGTAGGAACCTAACACTGGAAGCCTAATTCTAACTCCTAGCCAACAACAATTCTTTAAACAATTTGTAATCGGGTACCTTAGCACAGCTCATTATCAAAACCCGTCTTTTTTTTCTTCTTTTGTTTATTCTCTACGTTTTTCTTAAGGAGGTGTTAGTTTATGACACTTTTTGTTATAAATAGGTGATCTTTCTTTTGTAATTCATATAGAGTAAAGTATATATTCAATGTTAATTATTTATATAGAGGAAAACATAGATTTAATGTTTTTTTCTTTTAAAATCAAAGCATATATATATATATATATATATATAAAATGTATTTTTTAAGGTCACAGTACCCCTTGCATTAATGCATAGTTTATCCACCAATCAATCTCATAATATTTGCCCATCCTCGTCAAGAAGAAAAGATCAGACTTGGACATTTTTATTATTAGCAAACCACACCACAGAGCAAGAAATTCACCTTTAGTATTAGTACCATTACCACAATTCATCTCCGGTATAAAAGTGCCTAACACTGAATAATTTATCAGTGCACCAACCCCACATTTAATAACTCTTTCTTATAAAGCACCATCAAAAAACCCTATTGTCAAATCTGAGTCCAATAATGAAGGCCTATCAATCCTACTGCCCTTAACAGAAAGAAAAAAATTGTTTCTCCCAGATGAAGACTAAACTTACTAAAACTAAAGTCTTTATGATTAAAGCAATACCCACTCTTAAGAAACGGAAGGAAGGATTATATGGATGTTTTTTTTAAATGCAAAATTAAGGATAAATGGGTAATTGGGGCATCTGGCCATTTCTCGCCGAACAGTTTCTAATGGAAAAGTAAGAAAAATTGTGGTGCGAGGTTCGTTGGGCGTTGACATTCATATTGCCTAAAATAAACTGGGGACACCTCAGAGATGACGAAGCCAATGGGACTGACGACCATTGTTCCAGGCCCACGTCCTTCAAACCCTTTTGTTATTGCAATACGTAATTATAAATTATTCAAGTCCAGGCGTGCAACCATGCAATTGGGAATGAGTTGTTGTAGGTGTCTGTAGACGATAAGAGCACAGATTCCGGAACGATGAGGACAACCACAAAGCTCACAAATTTCTCGCGTCGCTTGCCAGAAGCTTAACTCATAGCACCTTCCTTCCCCCTTCCTACCCCAGTCTCCACCACCACTTCCTTCGTCACTCTATAAATGTTTTTATCCGCTGTCCCTCCATTTGTCTCATCACAAGAGGAAAAAAGATCTCGTGCTATTTCTCATGCCCAACTCATATTTTGTCTAAACGAAGTTAGGCCGTGTGGATCATTCAATCCCGCTGATCCTATTTCGTTTGAGATTCAGTCCATTTACTGTAGACGTCGTATTCTGGACGGTGGCCTAACGAGATAGTACTAATATAAGTGAAAGGAGAATTATCAGGCCGGGATCCTTTGAACTTTTTATACTGAGAAAGGCAGAGGCCCGTGCAATTGAAACCTACGAAATCTCAGACATTTCAGTACCATCATCCGGTACAGAAAAGCCCTTTTTGTTCAGTTCTTTGAACTTATTCCGACCGACCCATAAGACCTCCCAAGGCCAATAATCTGAAAAGATGGGGAGAGCTCCTTGCTGTGACAAAGCTAATGTCAAGAAAGGACCATGGTCTCCCGAGGAGGACTGTAAACTGAAGGAATATATAGACAAGCATGGCACCGGAGGCAACTGGCTTGCTCTACCCCAAAAAGTTGGTATGTTGTCCTTCCCATATCAATGAATTCATCCAGAAATGAAGTAGATCGTCTTTCTGTTTTACTTTTTTCTCAGTTTTCTAACAGTAAGGTTTAATATCCCAAAGCTATAGAAGCAATCTTCTAGGTCGATGAAATTCCCTGATACTTGGAATATCTATCCGCTTAGTATACCTGTACTGTTGTGAGGATATTACGAATCACTTTTAAGATATGGACAAGCTTTTTATCATCAGTATTCCACATCTATGGACTCTTATCATTATGCATAGGTTTCTAGGTTTTGCAGCGTTGTCATTAGAATTCCTGTTATATCTACAGTAAGAATGGGATTCGGGTTTAGGTTTTCAGATTTTGTGCATAAGATATATATGTTTGAATGGTTAACTTTTTGTTAATGGGATTAATGGATATTTTTAGCATCTGCATTTGAATTTCCCTAGTTTATAGATATCATATTAATGTTTTCCTTTAGGCTCTTACTGGATTGACCCTTTTCATGGAATTATAGATATCATTTAAGTTCTTGACCTTGGATCGACCAATTTAGGTTATTAGCATGCATGGCCTTAGTGGTGAAGTCAAGACCAAGCGAGTAATTTGAGAAGTGTTTTCCTTTTATTTCACCATTAAAATGAGAATGTTTTGAAGCGGTTTTGTACTGATCATTGTTATCTGAATACAGGTTTAAAAAGGTGTGGAAAGAGCTGCAGACTTAGATGGTTGAACTACTTGAGGCCGAATATAAAGCACGGAGGGTTCTCAGAAGAAGAAGATAACATCATTTGTAGCCTCTTTATCAGTATTGGTAGCAGGTAGTCTACAATAAGCCAGCATAGGAGATTCACAACTATACAATAAGCCAGCATAGGAGATTCACAACTATTCATTCATCTGTAAAATGTTTTTATAGTTACTGATTGGAAATGAGACCTGACCTGAGCCTTCTAACCTTGTGCAGATGGTCTATAATTGCGGCCCAGTTGCCAGGCAGAACAGATAATGATATCAAGAACTACTGGAACACAAGGCTGAAGAAGAAACTGCTGGGGAGACTCAAGGATCGTCAAACTTGTTATCTTGCCGCAGCAAAACAAGAAAGCAAGGATGTGCAAAGCTATGCTACATCAGAGGCCATTACAAGCCCAAACATATATGGGCCACAGCGATATCAGCATATGAATATCGATATGGATGCCCGTTACTCTAACTTTGGCGCTGGAATAATTCCCCATATGTTCGAGCAAAATTGTGGCTTAACAATTACTGAATCGAGTTCAAGTTCAGAACCAGCTACATTTTGGTTAAATCCTCAACAAGTCCAGCTTGATCAGGAAGTTTTTGACCATAATTCCGGTCTCAGGAAGCTGTGCCAGATGACTGAAGGAGTTCTGGTTGATCATCGTTCAAACAACTGCATGACTACGATCAGTACAGGCTCCCCAATACAGGCATCCAACTGCACTAACCCCTCAGAAATACCGCATTCCATTGCTCATAATCGATATACCTCGGATGCTGCAAGCTTACAGATTTACTATGAGACGGCAGCCTCTCCAGTACTTATGTATGAAAGGAACATGGATAATCATATAAGACAAGGAAACCCCTCTGCAGCATCAGCCCAAAATGATAATTCACTCGTTTTTTCTGCATCTAGCTCGCCTGAGGGTGAAAATTATGAATCAGCCTGGATGAATATCTTCGGTGCCGAAAATAACAACTTGGGAGCCTATGGATTCTCAACAGAATTGAATGATCTATTATTATACAACACCGACTCACTATTACAGCAGAGGGAAGCCTACAATTCTGCCTGTGGATCAATCAGCATAAAGTAGAAGATCAATTGTATAGAAGTACAATAAAGAGAAACCTGCAATTATTCTTGTGGATCAGTCGACATATATCAACAGATAAATTGCAGTATTGTATAGTCATGATTATGAAGTTTCAAAATATGATTTTGAAAATTAATTCCGATCTGGAATAATAATAAAGGAGTTATTTTTCTCTGCCCATACCGTCTATATCTCCACTTTTTGCATATTTTATAAACGAAGCAAATCGAAGCGACCAGATTCATGTCATATAATTGCATAACGGTTGATAAAGATGGAGAAACGAAATGTCTCTTACTTTTCAGATCCAACTGCCAAAATAAGCTTGATATAACGCTGTCTATTCACACCTAGTGATAATGCAAAATGTGTCTGCTGGTTGTTGGACTGCGTTTTATTGTATAATATTCCCAACTGAATTTCTCATCGATTTCTGCTGGCAATTCCGTGTAAAATATTATTGTATCGGCTAACACATGGGGAATTGCACAAAGCCCGAACGATTGCAAACCAGACGCTGATTTCATGGGGCGTAATATGTGGAGGATATCATGATCTATCCGTGGAGGATATACGAAACTTGCTGCTTAAGATATCCTATGGATCGTATGATATGAGTCAAAATATGAGTCTACCCAGTAGGGTTTGGGAGAGTAATGATACGCCAGTAGGGTTTGTTATGTCTGCATTAAAAAACATAATTGAATCAATCCCACGGAAAGAAAAAAAGACGAGGATCCATAAACAATATGCCATGGTGCGCAATTAGGGGTGGGGAGAGTAAGGATAGGCCACTAGGGTTCGATCGATCGATTGGGAGAATAATTATAAGCCGTATGGATGGATGATAGGCCAACTTTCTCACCGGATCCGTTTGAAGGCTTCGATGGATGGATTGATACAGTAATGAAAAGCCGGTTGGTCTCGGATCTACAGCGCAGTTGCAAAGACTGCGCGGTACAAAACTTCGTCGCTGAGTACTAAATACTTACTGCGCAGTTTCGAGACTGCAAGATATACCGTGAGCTGTGATGTTAACACTTAATAAAAGGATTTCTCGATACTGTGCTACTCTCAGCACAACTGTGAGTTGTGATGTTAACACTTAATAAAAAGATTTCTCAATATTGTGTTACTCTCAGCACATAAACTCACATAAATATTTTCAATGCACTTAATAAAAGGATTTCAAAAGGATTTTTCAATAGTGTGTTACTCTCAGCACATAAACTCACATAAATATTTTCAATGCAGATGAACTCATAAATCTACTTAAGCTTTTAAAAAACAGAGAATAGAACACGGAAGTACATCAACAAACAGACACTTAATATATTATTATGAACTTGGGCGGCCCTATTACAGAATACAAAACTATGTGGAGCTTCCGCTCCAACAACTTCTACAGATTTACAAGAAAGAGAGAGCTTGTGCTCTCACACTTTTTCAACTACCTTCTTCATAGCTGTTGTTGCTGCTAACTATGGACTCTATTCTCTTTGTATGTCTACCTACATCGTAGACATATATAGACTAACACTGAGACCTTTTATAGAACTAAAACCAATTCAAACAATTAAGACTACAATAAATTCAATTCTACTAACTCCATGTGATCTATGAGGCTTGAAAAATATAAAAAATGGTTTAAAGGTAAAGTTAATATTTCCACAGTTTGGGAGTTCACTGAGCTTTTTATTAAACTTTTTATTTTCACTTTTTGATATATAAATTTTGTTACATAATAATCATAATAATAATAAAAAAACAAATGTTGTTCAGTTTGTATCTTTATATTAAAATACTTTAATATTTTATCCTAAAGTTTTTAAATTTTTTTCATTATTCTGATCTTCCTTATTCACTTCTGAAGCAATTAGTTGTTTTACAAACTCTAGGACAACCTTTTCTTCCCTGACATTTTTACTCTTCTCATTCTGTTACTTCACTTCTCATTCTATGTGAACAATTACTTACTTTTCAGAGCATAGAATATTGAGTTTCAAGTGATTTTGTACTTTAATTTTTCCCCTCCCTTTTAATCTCCTCTCTATTGAAATTCTTGTTTTTCTCCATTTTCTATTCTTAAAATATTCTGGATTTGAAATTGTTGTTTTCTGCATTATCTTTTCTTCTCGGTTTGAAATTGATGTTTTTTGCATTTTTTTTATTCTTATAATATTCTCAATTTGAAATTGTTGTTTTCTATATTTTTTTTTTTTCAAATATTCTTGTATATACATGACTTCTCAGTGAGCCTGCACATAACTTCTCGATCAGTTTTTTGTCAAATTATAATCATTTCATCGCCTGTGGTGGTCGTTTTGACCTTTCAAAGACTCGAGGATTAAGCACTGATTCATTGATAGCTCAAGCAGTGGTCGCCTTAACCTTTGAAGGCCACGACATACCATTACCACTTAATTAAATCTTTTTCTAAGATCGAAGGGGCATTTTTGTTTATATAAATACCTGAAATGGATTGTAAGAGTTTGAACTTGAAAGCATATTGAAGCTAATTTGTTATTTTGTATTGGGAGGTGTTCTCTCTGTTTATACCCGTTTTTATTAAGTTTGTAAACTTGTCTAATTTCTTTATCGGATTCGCTATATTGATTTCAATTTGACTAAATGCAATAATTATTTGGTTTTACCAATTGCGAACCCGGTCCCACATTTATTCAAAGTTTATTTGTTGGAGCACGTGATTTTAAAAGAACATTGAATAAAAGGTTGTTATTTCACATTCGGGACTTGCTTGTTAAATGTGCACGGAGTTCTTTTGTTTTTCCAAACGCCGAAACCCGAAGTGTTGGGCCCACAACCTGTTCGCATTTCGTGAATCGACAATTATCATTGTGTTTTGTTTTTGTGTCCGGCGTTTGTAATCTCCGAAACCCAAACTCTGATTGCCTTTGTTTTTCCACATTTGGTATCAGAGCCTACAATCCATCCTCCTATTTGTTCAGTTCAATGCAGATAATTCATGTTGGTGCCCAATTTTACCTTCTTGTTTTCCTGCGTGAATGTTTATTTAATTTCTTTCAAATTTTATATAAATGGCTACGTCTGGTAGTAGTTTTTCTCAGGTTCAATTTCATGTTCTGAGCGAGAAGTCATATGACTCTTAGTATATTCGAATGAGGACGATTTTACGTTCTCAGGACTTATGGACCTATGTTATTGATGGTTATGCTGAGCCAGCTGATGTAGCAGCAGAATTGGCTCTCTCTAATGCTGACCATGTTTTGCTGAAGGAAAACAGAAAAAAGGATAACAAGGCTCTGGGATTAATCCAGCAAGGACTAAATGAATCCATTTTTATGAAGATTTATAGTGCTGTGTCTTCGAAGATGGCTTGGGACATCCTTGAAACCTGTTATCAAGGTGTGTTCAAGGTGAAGACAGTCAAGTTGCAGAACTTGAGAAGGGACTTTGAAAATCTGAAGATGAAGGATAATGAAAGTGTTGATACTTTCATGACTCAAGTGATGATTGTTCTGAACCAACACAGGCAATATGGAGATGATGTTGAAAATAAGAGAGTAATTGAGAAAGTGTTGAGAAGTTTACCCAAGAAGTTTGAACCCCATAGAGGAATTTAAAGATTTAAGTCAAATGAAAATTGATAAATTAATTGGTTCTCTTGTTGCTCATGAATATAGGATATCTAGATATGAAGAAGGATCAATGGAGCATCATTTCAAATCTCAACTGCATGTTACCAGAGGTTGAGGCTGAGGAAGGTCTTATAATTATGGAAGAGGAGGTCGATCTTCTGGTCGAAGGGACAACATAACTGAATTAGTGTCTGAGGAGAAGTCCCAGTAGAATCCTCCTTATTTAAGAGGGAGCAACAACAGACCCTGGCAGCGAGAAAATCAGAGGTATGATAAATCTAAAGTACAATGTTATTACTGTAAGAAGTTTGGGCATTTTGCTAACAAATGTTGGAAGAAGCAGATAGATGTTGGAAAATAGTCTACACATATTACAAATGAATTCCAGGATGATCAAAATCCTGTGTTCTTGACTTGTAATGTCACTCAGGAAAGTGCTAATGATATTTGGTTTTTGGATAGTGGTTGCAGTAACCAAATGACTGGTAATAAGGATTTATTTTCTTTTATTGATACCAGTATTAAGTCTAAAGTAAAAATGGGAAATGACTGTAAGGTTACACTTAATGGTAAAGGTGTAGTTCCAGTTTACACTAAGAATAATCAGAGAAGAAAAATTGACGATGTTTATTTCTTGCCTGGTTTAAAATGCAATCTTATTAGTGTTGGACAACTGATGGAGAAAAAGTACAGAGTGTTCTTCAAGAACAAGGTATGTACAATCTATGATAAGTTACCTAGAAAACAATTGATTGCAAGAGTAGAGATGACCAAGAATAAAATGTTTCCACTTGTTATGAAGAATGATTTGAGTGGTTCTTTGAATGCTTATAAAGTTGGAAGTTTAGATCAATCTTGGTTATGGAATTTGAGATATGGTCATTTACATTTCGGTGGCTTAGATCTATTACAGAAGAAGCAGATGGTAAAGGGGTTTCCCTGTATCCAACAACCTACAAGCTCTTGTGAAAGTTGTATACTTGGGAAGCATCACAGAGAGAAATATGTTTCAGGTGTTTCCTATAGAGCAAAAGCTCCATTGGAAATTGTCCACACGAATTTGTGTGGACCTATGCAAACACATTCTTTGATTGGTAGTGTTTATTTTATGAATTTTATTGATGCTTTCAGTAGGAAGACTTGGTTGTATTTGTTGAAGCAAAAATATGAAGCCTTTGAATTTTTCAAGAGGTTTAAGTCTATGGTTGAGAATGAGATTGGTCGAACCATTAAGATCCTGAGGTTTGGCAAAGGAGGTGAGTATAAACTAAATGAATTCATTGAATTTTGTTATTTTCATGGAATTAAAAGGCAGTTTACTGCTCGATATACTCCATAACATAATGGAGTGGCTGAAAGGAAGAATCGAACCATTATGAGTATGGCTCGAAGCATGTTGAAAGAGAAGCATATTTCAAATGAATATTGGGGAAATGTTGTTGTTTTCTCTATCTATATCTTGAATAGAAGTCCGACGAAGATCGTGAGGAATCACATACCTCAAGAAGCTTGGGACGATAAGCCTTGAAATGTTTCTTATTTCAGAATTTTTGGATGTGTAGCATATGCGCATGTACCTAAAGAAATGAGGAGGAAGTTGGATGGAAGAAGCAAGAGATGTGTTTTTGTTGGATACAGTTAAGATTCTAGGGCATATAGACTCTATAATCCCATCAACAAGAAGTATGTAATCAACAGAAATGTTCAATTTAAAGAAGAGGAAGCATGGGATGGAAGTGTTGATAAATTTGTCTTAGAGGGAGTTGTGTTACCCCATGAAGATGATGATGGAGGTGAGAAGATTGAAGGAGGTGGAAAGTTGGTTCCACATGCACATACATCTGCATCAAGAAGTCCTATAAGGGAAGCACCAGATTTCAGCCCATCTCAATTTAGAACGCCAAGAACTCATGAGTGTGGTGAGTCATCTGGACATGGTGGACATCAAACAGAGTCACGGGTAAGTAGTGAATCGAATCCTACTTTAGCCTCATTGAAAAACAGATTTAAAGGTTAGGAGACTAGAAGCTTAAGAGATTTATATGATCAAAATGAAGAAGTAGATTAGGTTTCAAATTTTGCATTAATGGCATGTGATCCTATAAGTTTTGATGAAGCTACTAAAGAAGATGTATGGATAAAAGCAATGGATGAGGAGATTGATTCCATTGAAAGAAATAACACTTGGGATCTTGTTGATATACCTGAAGGTAAGAACAATATTGGTGTTAAGTGGGTTTATAAGACTAAGATGAATGCAGAAGGTGAAGTTGAAAAGTACAAGGCAAGACTTGTAACTCAGGGGTTTAGTCAAAAACTCGGTATTGATCACAATGAAACCTTTTCTCCTGTAGCAAGAATTGATACAGTGAGAATGGTCTTAGCTATTACAGATCAAAATAAATGGATCATGCATTATATGGATGTTAAGTCTGCATTCTTGAATGGAAGTTTGGAGGAAGAGGTTTATGTAAGACAACCTCCCGGTTATGAGATTGATAAGCATAGAGATAAAGTTTACAAGTTAAGGAAAGATTTATATGGATTGAAGCAGGCATCCAGAGTTTGGTATAGAAGGATTGATGAGTACCTTATCAGTGTTGGATTCAATATAAGTCCAAGCGAGCCAACTTTGTATACAAAGATAAATTAGGAAGGTAAAATTTTGATTGTCTGTCTGTATGTTGATGACTTGATTTTTACTAGAGATCTATCTGTAGATGATTTTAAAAATGCCATGAAAACAGAGTTTGAGATGACTGATTTATGATTGATGAAGTATTTCCTTGGAATTGAAGTGGATCAATCTGATGATGGCATTTTCATTTGTCAAATTAAATATGCAAATGAAGTATTGAAAAGGTTTAGAATGTTGAATTGTAAACCAATTGCAACACCAATGGAAACTGGTACTAAACTTAGCAAATATGATGAGGGATCATATGTTGATCCAACTCTGTATAAGAAGTTGGTTGGAAGCCTTATGTATTTAACAACAACGAGACCTGATATTATGTTTTTTGTTAGTTTAATTTCCAGATTCATGGAGACTCCGAAGAGTACTCATTGGAAAGAAGGAAAGAGGATCTTGAGACACATTGCTGGAACAACTAACTTTGGTATCCGATACACATCAAACTTGAACTTTGAGCTGATGAGATATACTGATAGTGATTTTGCAGGTTTCATTGATGATAGAAAGAGCACATCTAATTATGTGTTCAGTCTTGGATCTGGAGCAGTGGCATGGGCATCAAAGAAACAACTCATACTAACTTTATATTCTACTGAGGCAGAGTATGTTGCAACAACAACAACTGCATGTCAAGTTGTATGGATGAGAAGAATCTTGAATGAATTATTGCATGAGCAGAATGGTGCAACTCAGATTGTCTGTGATAATAAATCTGCCATTGCACTGTCAAAGAATCACGTTTTTCACAAGCAGAGTAAGCATATTGATACGAGGTATCATTTCATTCGAAAGATGGTAAATGGTAAAGAAATTTCAGTTCAGTTCTGCAGGTTTGAAGAACAATTTGCAGAAATATTTGCAAAGCCTTTGGGAATTGAATTGTTTAAAATTCATAGAGATAATATTGGGGTTTGTAAGCTATAATGCTTTGTCAACAACAATCGTGTATTGCATATTTTTGGTTGTTTTGTTTTAGAAATGATTAAGAGGGAGTATGTCAGATTATAATCATTTCACCCCCTGACTAACGACACAACGGTGGTCATTTTTACCCTTCAAAGACTCGAGGATTAAGCATCGATTTACTGATAGCTCGAGTGGTAGCCGCCTTAACCTTTGAAGGCCACAACATACCATTACCGCTTAATTAAATCTTTTTCTAAGATCGAAGGGGCATTTTTGTTTATATAAATACCTGAAACGGATTGTAAGAGTTTGACCTTGAAAGCATATTGAAGATAATTTGCTATTTTGTATTCGGAGGTGTTCTCTCCGTTTATACCCTATTTTTATTAAGTTTGTAAACTTGTCTGATTTCTCGATTGGATTCGCTATATTGATTTCAATTTGACTAAACGCAGTAATTATTTGGTTTTACCGATTGCGAAGCCGGTCCCATATTTATTCAGAGTTTATTTGTTGGAGCGCGTGATTTTAAAAGCACATTGAATAAAAGGTTGTTATTTCGCATTCGGGACTTGCTTGTTAAATGTGTGAAGAGTTCTTTTGTTTTTCCAAACGCCGAAACCCGAAGTGTTGGGCCCACAACCTGTTCTCATTTCGTGAATCGACAATTATCGTTGTGTTTTGTTTTTGTGTCCAACGTTTGTAATCGCCGAAACACGAACTCAGACAACCTCTGTTTTTCCACATTTTTCTCTATTGGGTACGTTTAGTTTGGATTAGATGTTTTTTCAATATTTTAATGTATTTTTAAAATGATTTTAGATGATATATATATAATTGTTTTCTTAACTGTCTCCCATCCTTTTGTGAATAGTCCAATTTCAGAAGAAATATCTCATAAGGGGTATTCAATTTTTACTTTTAAATGTGGGTTCGATGTTTTTACTCAATTTCAATGTACTTTTAAAATGATTTTAACTTAAATTCTGTCACCTTCCCTGACTTCCTTTTATTCTCTATACAAAATTATTTTTTTAGTGCATCCGATTTTCTTGGGAATTGTCCAAATTCGGAAGAAATGTGCTCAAGTTTTACTTTTAAACAACTTATTATGAAACGCTGCATTATTTTGTCACTGTTTCAGTGCTTTCAATAAAAACTTCCAATTCTACTGAATTTAGTCCAGTTTTGCCTAGAAGGATCTGATAAGGATGTTGTTTTTTTAGCATTCAAGCAACTTATTATCGAGGGTTGCATCAGTTTCGCCCATTAGATTGTTTCTCATAATCAAATGGGTGGAAATATAGAGCTAATTAATATATGACAGTATGCAGATCGACCAGAAATATGAGCGACTCGGGTAGATTTATAATGTTGAAACTCTGCGGAGAGCAAATACCGTTGAATAGTATTGTCATCGTAGCGTTCCAATGGAGCGCAACATGTGTTGTATTTTCGTAGGAAGGGTATCGAGCAGATGATCATTCATTAATTATTTGCAGCAACATTCAGAGTCATCTGAAGGGCCTAGAAGCTAAACAGACAACACAAATAATAGGGTTATATTGACGAAAACCGTTCCAACTTGCAACGTATATCCCTTAAAACCAATAACTTTTTAAAGTAGTACCAGGTGGATCATGGAAATGAGCTGGTTGTGTTGTTTCCAATTGGTATCTGTTTGTTGAATCATCAGTCCAATGCTTCTTCAAAACATCGGTCTTATGCAAGTCTAAGTCTCTCGAGTTAAATTTTTTTTTTCTCTCTTTCATGTATTTGTAAATGTTGGTCTATGAGGAAATTTGGTCCAAACGGGGATTAAGTTTTTAGCAGAATTCAAAAAGGTACATCTAAGATTGAACAATTTCACTAATGAATTAATGTTTTTTTTTTTGTATGTTAGAGTTTGTATTAAATCCTTTCAAAAAGATACAGCTCTTTGTAGATCATTTTCAACCGTGGCAGCGACGTATTTCTCGAAACCACCGCTGCCATTTGTCCATAKTCCTAGGTGGCAATGGTGGCCTTTTGGGAAACCACCATTGCCATTTGTCCAAGCGAAAAAATGTGTCATGCAAAAACAAAAAGCTACACAACCACGCAGACCAGATTGCTGACAACTAAATTTAGACTTAAAGAAAAAACATATGCCAGCCTTCCATGGCTGTCAGGAGATGAGAGGAGGACGAAACCTAAAACAAGAAAACATTTAAAAACCTGGTCTGAATCGTGGCTCGGCGTAGACATGGCGCGCCTATGATTTTCCCTTGTTGCGATCCGCTATGGCTTTCTGCAGATCCTGAAGGAAGGACATCAGCATGTCCACTCTTCTCCAACGGTCTGTGTCCTTGTTTTCCATGTTGAGCATAGTCGTCTTGACCTCCCCTAGGTCCTTTTTGAGGTCACTCAATGTATCCATGATCGTTGTTCGATCATCACACCTGTCACAAAAGGGGCGGGGGTGGGTGGACAGCAGAGAATCAAAATAAGAGGAGGGAGAGAGGGTGGGATGAAAAGGGGAGGGAGGATGAGGAGGTCGTCGAGAGGGGGAGGGAGGTGGTGGTGTGAAGCCCAATGAGTTTCCAATATTATCAAACGACTCGACCCTACATGCGTAGGGGTTTGAGAGAGGGGAGATTTCAGGGGTGTGCTCGCGGAGTGGCTGGGCAGGGGGAGGCGCAACGACAGGAGCCAGGACCGGGGGGAATTCGGCTTCATGAGGAGGGTCTGGGAGGAAATCGGCTTTAGGAGGAGGGTCCGGGATGGGAAGCTTCCTTCCCCTGGCTGCATACCACGTGGCACCATGTTTGGCCTTGCCTCTGAGTCGGGGCATGACGAGAACTAGCAATGCCTTGGGAGGGAAGACACTAAGGGTCGACAATTCTGGAGAGAGGAAGCACAAGAGCAAGCTTGAGTTTGAGTGGAGGTCACACCAGAGAAAATTCACAAGCCAGAAGAAGAGGTGAACCAGGGAGGTGAGGCCTTGTAAGCTGTGAGGGGGTGAATGAGGATGGGAGCACCAAAGCTTGGGTTTATGAGAAGAAGAGCTAGTCTTGAGCAGAAGTCACCAAGGAAGCATCCTGCATGGCGCCATGAAGACTCCCATGCTGCAGAGCTTCCAATTCATGTGGCCTCCAGGTTTCAAATGAATAATGGAGGGTCACGACAGAAGGTTTAAACTCATGAGGTGACTGGAGTGGGGTGACGGATTTGATCAGGTGCCAAGTGGCTAGCTGCCTGGCTAGGTGGCCTCCTCATGTTGTGATCACACCATTGGCTCGGAATCACCCCATCCGGGGGACAATCCTTGGTGTGGGCTATGTTCCTGTAGGCGATGACTATGGGATGTGAGGGATTGGTGGAAGGGGAGCATGAGAAGACTCCTGCCTCCAACCCGACACTGAAATTTGCCAGCAAGTCAACAACTTGATTTGTTGCTCTTATTACTTGGGAGGGAAGGATTACCCATTGAGGCTGGAAAGTTGATTTGATTATGAAAAGCCCATTCATGAGTCTCCATCTTGGAGAGATTTTCTCCGGGTCTTCCCCATTGATCATATGTGAGAGTAGAGTTATAACAATTTGTGAGTTACCTTCTGTGATGATGGGGTAAATCTCTTGCTCTATGGCTTCTTGTCGACCACACAGGAGGACCCATATTTCTGCAACGTTGTTGGTGTTATGCCCAATATTCCCTGCCATAATATGGAGGATTTCTCCTTTACTATTTCAGATGACTGCTCCATAGCCAGCAGGTCCCAGATTCCCTTTGGATGCCCCATATAAATTTAGTTTATAGTAGCTTGTAGGTGGAGCTTCCCATTGAGTGGGTCTAAGCTTACAACTGACAGTAGAAGCAGGCTTGTCGGGGGTGGGGTGGAGATTGAGTAGCTAGGCGCTGAGGATGTGGCTCTCATTCTGTGGGCCATTAAGATCTTGTTTCGTCCAGGGATGCAAAGAGATTGTTTCATTGATGTTGGTGTGGATTGTGGTCCACACTTCTTGCCAGGTCTTGGTAGTAGATTTGAAGATTCCTTTGTTCCTCTCTTTCCAAATTTTCTAGAGAATGAGCCCCAGGAGCAGCTGCCAGATTATATTGAGGATGGGGGATTGAAAGGTTGAGCTTCGCCATCTTGTGATAGTTTCCCGAAGACCTGTGTGGTTCCTGTTCGTGGTTCTCATAAGGTTGGCGCTGTAATCCTAGATGCACGAACTATAAGTGCAAAGGTTTAGGATATGGTTTTGATTTTCCTCCTCTAAGCCACATAAATCACACTAGGAAGGACCAATGAAACCCCATTTTGTTAAGTTATCCCTGGTGAGAATGCTATTGTGCGCCACTAGCCAGAGGAAGGTGCTAATTTTCGACCAGGATTTCGTGTCCCAAATCTTGCCCCAAATCTCTTCTCAAGGTAAGGTTTTGTGACCTACTTTTAGGTGGTAAGCTTCTTGAATGTTAAAGGTACCTGTGGTGGAGTGTCCCCATCTGAGGATGTCCTCCCCTTATTGACTTAAAATTTTCCTTGAATGAAGATGCTCCTGCAGAGGATGGATATTTAGAACTGGGGGTATATTTAGGTTCTCGTGGGAATTTTTCCAGGTGCGCCCGATTTCCCCTGATACATTTGGGTTCGAGAAATTTGCCACTTTATGGAGTCCTACTACAGTTGTGAAGGGGATGAAGGCTCTGAGATTTGGATCAAAATTTAGGGCTAGGAGTTGCTGCCAAGAGTCACTCAAAAGGAGAGACGAAGCCCCACTTTGCAGCTCCTAGAAAGAGTGGTTTGTGATGAGTCCCCGATTATTCCTGGCCGCATTCCAAATGAGCGAACCTGGGCTTTGACCACTCCACCTGATGAGCTCTCTTTCTGGGATTGTGGGAGTGTATTTTTTCCTCCAAAGATGTGCCGAAAGGTATTGGGGTCTCTTTAACCATCTCCACCAAATTTTAGCACTAAGTACCTTGTTGAGAATGGTTGGCTCTCTGAGGCCGAGGCCCCCTGCTTTCTTTGCATTACATACATTTTTCCAGCTTACCAGGGTTATTTTTCACCCTTCTTTGGTGCCCTACCAGAGAAAGTTTCATTGAATGGTTCTTAAGGTGCCGAGGATAAATCTTGGGGCCGCCAAGGTAGAGAAAACATAGACAGGGAGGGCCTGAAGGACTGACTTGAGGAGGATGAGGCGACCAAGCAGATTGAGGGAGTGGAAGGTCCAAAGGGAAAGTCTCTTTTGAAATCTAGACAACAAGGAGTCCTATGATGCATTTCTTAGTGGGTTATCAATGAGGGGGATATATAGGTAGACGGAAGGGAGAACACTAAGAGTTAAACCGAGGATTTGAGTGAGGTGGTTTTGGATTTCAATAGGCATGTTGAAGAAGTAGACTTGGGATTTGGTCAATTTCATCTCCATGCCCAAAGCCTCGCAGAAGAGGTCAATGATAGATCTAAAACGTAGGTCTTATCTAGCTTTAGACATTCCCATTAGAAGTATATCATCCACAAATTGACTATGAGAGATGGGGGAAGAGACTCCATGGGAGGTGAGGCCAGAGAGGGATTTATCCCTGATGGCTACTTTGATAGTGTGACTCAACCCTTCCGCCATGAGGATGAAAAGGAAGGGCGAGAGCGGGTCCCCTTGTCTTATTCCTCTTGAGGGGCAGAAAGGTTTTGAGGGAACACCATTAATGAGAATGGAAAACAAAGCTAAAGAGGTAAGGTTGACAATCCAGGAGACCCAACTGGGATCAAATCCAAAGGCGAGGAGAGTTTATCTTAAATAGCTCCAGCTTAACTTATCGAAGGCTTTAGAGAGATCCAGTTTTAGAAGCATACCTTGAATTTTTGTTGAGTTTAGTGAGTGGATTACCTCGTGAGCCAGGATTACACTGTCCAGGATTTTTCTTCCCTCCACATAGCCGTATTTTTCCAGGGATATTAAGAATGGTAGAATAGGTTTAAGGAGGGTTGCAATGATATTCGTTAGGATTTTGTAGATGACATTGCAGAGGGAAATGGGTCGGAAGTGTGAGGGAGAAGTAGTGTTGTTTTCTTTGGGTATGAGGGTGATAAAGGTCACATTGAGGGCCTGGAGGACCTTCCCAGATCTTTTGGATTCTTCAATGATTTCCCAAACATCTTTGTGGATAATGACCCAGTAGTAGTGGAAGAAGTTGGAAGTGAACCCAGCTGGCCCAGGGGATTTGTTTAGCGGGGTGTCCTTAATAGATTGATCGACCTCCTCCTGAGTGATTGGTCTCCTGAGTGCCTCATTTTTCTCTTTGGTGACCTCCTTGGGGATGTTCTTGAGGATAGAGTTGATAGCCCATGAGTGATCTGCTGGGGGTGTTGTTAGGATATTTTTGTAGTAAGTGAGCATTTCTTTTTCTATATCAACATGTTGTTGAATCTCTGTTCCTTTCTCTGAGACTATGTGAGTGATGTGATTTGTTTGGCTCTGTTGAACCATGGATCTGTGGAAAATTTTGTTGTTGTTTCCCCCCTCTTTTAGCCATTGGATGTGGGATTTTTGTCTCCAGAGTGTCTCTTCCTGTGCCCTTCTTTCTGCAATCTGGTTGTTTAGGAGAGTCTCTTGCATTTTTAGGGCTTCCATGAGGCCTTGTGATCTGATTTGTTGTTGGAGTATTTGCATTTGTTGATTGAGGTTTTCCTGTGCTTGAAATATGTCACCAAAGGTGGACTTATTTAGGATTTTAGATGACGTTTGAGGTTTTTTAGCCTTTGTTGGAATCGGTACATCAGGGTCCTTGTTTGGATGGTTGTTGCTTCCCACCATTGCTTGATATTTTCTTGGAAATCTGGGTGTGTCAACCAAAATTTTTCAAAATGGAAGGGTTTTCTTTCTGGGGTGCCACTGATGTTGATAGTCAGTAGTATTGGCCAATGATCCGACCCCGGGGTGTCGATGACTATGGCATTCCAAGCGATGCCATCCAACATTATGGCCTCTGAGAGGAGGAAGCGGTCTAGTCTGTTGGAGACGTGTTGGGCTCTCAAGCATCTGTTGGACCAAGTGAAAGGCCCATTGTCTTTTCCTACATCAATGAGTTTTAGATGGCCAATGGTGCCATTGAGGAGAACACTTTCATTTCCCAAAGTGCGTGTGCCTCCCTTTTTTTCCTCCAGACCTATGATCATATTGAAATATCCACCAAGTATCCATATTTGGGAGCCGATGTGGTTGGTTATCCAGTCCAAGTGTTGGAGGAAGGCTTCCTTGTTTCCTAGTCTAGGGGTTCCATACACGTTTGTGATGTAGCCTTGCTTTTTCGATCCAATAAGTCAAAAGGAGGCGGTGATGGTCCATTTAGAGGTGAAAAAACTATCAAGTAGAACTGTGGTTGGATTCCAAAGAATTGCTAGGCCTCCTGCTGCCCCCCTGGCGTCCACTTCCACATGTTGGGCTTGCTTCCAGCATTTTTGAAGGGTAGAATGTGCTTCCTCTCCCACACATTTTGTTTCCTGCAGAAGAGGTATATCTCGTTGTTCCTTATTGATTCTTTCTTTGAGCAAACCTTGTTTTTTTTTTGTGTTGAGGCCTCTTATATTCAAAGATAGCATCTTCATGAGGACGATGGGGGTTGGAGGGAAGGGAAACTGTCTGAGATCAAATGAATTTGACATGAGTTGACGAGAAAGTTACTGACATCTTGGATAAGTTGGTGTTTTGGTTTTATGTCCCTCTTTTTCTCCTCTTTTGTGGGCTTGCATTGTTTCTTTGAGGTTCCTTTTTGTATTCCTAGATTTGTACTGGCTCAGGCTAATCCTCCTGTCGAAGAGTTGAGAAAGAATTTTTGTACTTTGCGCAGTTGATCAGGTCGTATGGTATACAATTGCTTCTTGCGGTAGGATTTATCCATATGTGCCATATCTATACCTTCTATCTCCTGATCCTCTAGATCCGTGTCTAGATCTCCCATTCCCGGGCCAAGATTCACAGGAAGGGAGGTCTCCGTGATTGGTGGTTGCAAGGAAGTTGGGGCAGGGGGGTATGGAATGGCAGAGTTTTTATTGGTTGTAGGAGTTGTTAGAGGGTTGGTTGAAGAGGAGAGGGTATCAGAGGGGGTTTGAAGGGATTCAAAGGATTTCTTGGTTGGGGGTCCATGGGGGGCCTGGGCAGGTGCTTTCTTGGCTTGATGTCTACGCCTACTCGTGACCTGGGTGAAACCGTTCTTGGATTTGTTAGGATCGTCTAGAGAGGGTTTGGTAGGGTTATTTAAAGGGAATTCACGAAAGAGATGCCCATGCTCATGGAATTTGCGACAACAAAAGGGGATGTGTTCATAATCGAGGGTTTAGGACCATCCATCATCTTGGTAGTCCAGGGTGATGGCTTCGGGGAGGGATTTTGAAATATTTAAATAGACACAAATGCGGGCATAAGCGGTGTACCTTCATTGTCTTGTCGCTTCTGAGGCTTTGACATAGATGCCAATGGTGTTACCAATTCATGCGAGGATCTCTTCCAGCCAAAATTTTTGTGGGAGCGAATATAGCCTTAGCCAAACCAAAGCGTGGGTGAAGTCTTTATTTTCCGGAATGAATCTTTCCATCCAGAAATGGAGAAAAAGGCCTGCCGAGTTATATAAGTAAGACCCTCCTTCGAAGATTCGATTTATGTCCTCCAAGTTGTGYAGTATGATTGTAAATAATCCTTCTGATCTGATTTGGAGGTCATAGTGACATTTGGGTTTCCACCAGTGCTGAATCCATTTGACAATGTCTTTTTCTGAAGGCCATAATCCTAGGAATTTCCATACCAGGGTGAAATCCCTCATGTATTGTTTCTGATATTCTATTCTTGGTGATCTGATGATATATTTGGGAGCGATCACGGCTTGTGGGATGCATTTGTCGGGTTCCCAAGTGTGAGATGTTTTTGGGTGACTGGCTTCTCGGTTGATTTCCATCGATTTTTCCTTCGACATTTCTTCCTCCCAGATTATTTTTTGCATTCCCTCTGGGAGTTCGAAGGTCGGGTGTTTGGAGTGGTTGGAGCCATGCTCCTTGGCAGTGGAGAAACTGTAGGAGGGGGCTGAGAGCCACCCTCCTTCGGCCTCCATGGTCGTGGTAGTGGAAAAGAGGGCGGATGGTTTCGTGGGTGAACCCTAAATGCATAGTGGTTGGTTTATTGATGAATTAATGTTAATGTGGACTCTGATGAATTAATTAATGTGGGTTGTGATGAATCAATCTTGGATGTCATGAATCAATCTTGGATCTAAATGGAGGAGGGAGCAATTATATCCCTGGTCTTGGATACTCAACTCTTTTTAAACCAGGTAATGATAAATGGTAGTGGTAGAATCTTTTGAATGTTTATGCTCCTCCCAAGTGCAAGTTGTTTATGTGGTTCATATTGTATAATAAATTTCTAACATGGGAAATCCTCTAGAAAAGAAATAAAGTAGGTCCAAGTATTTGTTTATTTTGTATGTGTAGTGAAGAAAACACTTCACATTTGTTTTTGCATTGTAGGATATCCAACCTTTATAAATATGAATCCATAGATACATATTTTAATGTTTGGTTTACTTTTAAGATCTATGTTTTTTTAGGGAAATCTCATTTTTGTTTTTGTGGGGAATATGGATAGCTAGAAATCTATTTTGTTTGAACAAAAGATGATGCCTACTTTTCCAAAGGTTAAACCACAATAGAAGTGGGCACATATTTCAAGTCAAAGGAAATATAGGAAGAGGAACAAATAAGAAATCGAAATTCAAGGCCTTATATCACTTACTAAAATCTAATTTGGACATAGGGTTTGATAGGATTTAGGTTATGGGTGATTCATCTATGATCATTAATTAATTGGATGAAAGGAAGCCTCCAAATACAAAATAATTCTCTTCTTCCACTAGCATAGCAATTAAATTCCATATCTAATCAGTTTTTGTGATCTATACTCATATGGTTCCTTTGTAACAACAAGATTGCACATCAAGGACTTCAACTACCTGAGATTTATGATTCCTTGGAAAAAGTACAAGATGGCTATATAATTGTTTCACAACAATTTTCATTTAATGATTTATGAACTCCTTTTAAAAGATTTAATGATTTATAATGAAAGATTCTAAAGAGATTTATCTTTGAATGATCTTTTTTACTTATTCTTATAGCACACAAGTATTGTCTTTTTTTTATCTCATTCATATATATATATATATATATAACCATTTATAACATCTATAATGTTTACCATGTAGGTTAAAAATAAAATAACAAGAAATAATTAAATTTCATGGACACTATAATATTCAAACCTAAGAAACTAGATTACAAATAAAATTAAATAGAAATAAATATTTATATTGAAATATATTATTTTAATTAAAATTAATATAGCTTATGAAGATTTTAAATAAAAAAAATTGATTACAAATAAAATTAAATAGAAATAAAATATTTATATTGAAATATATTATTTTAATTAAAATTAATATAACTTATGAAGATTTTAAATAAAACAATAGATTTCAAATATTATAATGGGATTTATATAAAAAGTAACTATTATTATAAATAGTGTTTTATTTCCTCTGAAAATAATCAAATTACATTTTGTAGGTGCTTTAAGCATGTTCATCCTTGGATAGAATGATCCAAACCCAAAAAGTCATATAGAAGCCAACATAAAACCAGTAAAAAAATAATAGATCTATACAATAAACCTATGCTCAAGGAGAAAAATCACAACCCCAAATGCCAAATGATAGCGACCAATCGCCAAGATAAACGCTGGTACCAAACCATAAGTGCAAGACAAACTCCCAGAAATTATCGTGAATGAATTGTGAAAGAATTTCCTCAAAGGATCTCCAAGAGCCACACCAACCATGTCAGAGTGGTATGCAATCCTCTCTTTACAAAAAATAAATAGATCAGAAGCACCAGAAACACCCTGGCTCCCACAATCAAGAAGAATTCTGCCCACACCTCCACAAAGCCAAAGGTAAAAAGACCAACAATAAGACATGTCAAAAAAAAGACCTCAAATCCCTGCCCAGACCCTCAAACAACATTGCACACACAGAAGAAGGATCTCAACACACTGATCCACCCACCAATGAAAAAAGGAAGAGAAAATTCATGAACAAGAAACATAAAAATACACCATCACTCACCACACTTAGCTCCAAAAAATATTCAAAAACCTTGAAACCCAACTCCAAAAATACTTAGACACATCACCAACACCCTTGCATTATAGGAACAAAATCTTTGAACATACATCAAACCCTAACATAATACCCTAACATAATGGCAACAAAAGGAGAAGCCCATAGAAAGAGATGGCCCAGAGTCGCAATGAAGGAGAGACCACACCAAAATAAAGCACGTGAGACAAAAGACAAGCAAAAACGAGCATCCGAAAAGGCGATATGAGATATAAACACCAGATCAGAGTGGAGAATGAGCTCTGCACCCACACCATCACTCAATAAAGAGGATTTGAGCAATTACGACCACCTTAAAAAAGCCATAGGCGGCCTGCCAGAAGCGATTCCAATGGAAAATTGAGAAAGAGAACACCAAATCGGGTTGAAGCAGCAGAACTAGGGACACACACACCAAAAATATGAAGCCAAGACTCCACATAAAAAATACCACGAGCAGCTACATGACCTCCGAACACAATCACAAAATCCATCGACAAGAACCCAACCCCCGAGCACGAGCGCCACTCTATGGACGAGAAAAGAAAGCGAGTCTGCGGATAGATTCAGGTCTGCGGCTAGGGTTTCCCCAAACCACAGAGCCATAATTTACATTATATAAATTATATAAACATTATAAATAGTGTTATATATAGAGAGAGATATTTCGAGAAGGAAATGGATTCCACATACATCACAATGAGAATTGCATGAAAAGTGAATACTGCAAGTAGTGTTATTAAAAATTTACATTGTATATTGTCATTGTATATTGTCATAAAGATTTATGTGAAAAGTAAATAATGTAAGTAGTTTCATAAAATTCATGTTATTAATGTGTGGATTTACATGAAAATGAGCTTATTGGGAGATTATGGAATAACGTTATTAATGTACTATCATGCTCTACTTAGAATTTCAGAATCTAAATAAAAAGAAGTTAAAAAGTGGACAAACTCAACCTTTTTGCATTGACATTTTCCCCATAATTAGATAGGAGGAATTTTTTCTAAAGCTAAAATTTCACATGATTGATGGGAACTTTGACTATTGAACTTTTCCCTTAGAGGTTTAATCCTATTTATTTTAAGAAGACCTAAATCATCTAAATTTTTAAAAAATGAGTCAAACAAAACCTGTCCCTATAAGGATCGGTGCCTCCTCCTAGATTCAAAGAACATGACTCCCCATCGGCCCATGTCAATGGGATTTCCAAAGTT
Source organism: Picea sitchensis (assembly GCA_010110895.2). Lineage (NCBI taxonomy): Eukaryota > Viridiplantae > Streptophyta > Pinopsida > Pinales > Pinaceae > Picea > Picea sitchensis. Next base: position 61,525 of record SNQJ01S0003367.1, on the reverse strand, counting down.
GTTGGAGAGAAAGCCAATGACAACATCTTGTACAATCCTTCACCAAACAAGTTGCAAGGTGGCGGGACACTCACGCCCCATGCTTGCAAACTTGGATTGCTACATGGTTATACTTTGTAGAATGCTTTGGAAGAAATAAATTGTCAGTAGTTGCAAACATCCCAAAATTCAAGCCAGGGTTTGACCATGTTTCCCATATTCATAAATGTGAAAATGAATGGAAAAAAATCAAGTATAGATATGAGGGAGTATGGTTTCACATGTTCCCAAATACATTGGATGGAATAGAATATGAGTGGTATAAAATTGAATAAGCACGAGGGGAGACATTTACCTTGAATTGTTTAAAGAAGAAATTCATCAAATATTTTGAGTTTAGACCAAAAGAAAGTGATTTAGTAGAGGTATTCCAAGAGATAAAAGAATTCATAGAAAAACTGAATCCTAAGGAAATTACAAAAGAGGAAAAGATCATGTCGAAATATCATTGACTTCGACCTGTAATTATATAGCATTCCATAATCAAGACAACATCACAACTCATCGAATCAACATGGAAAATTAAAGTTTTCCAGGGAAGAGATTCCAATGGAAGAAGGACCACCCAAAAGTGAGTAAAAAATGTCTTAAAATATTTAAGGAAGACCAAAAGGAAGATATAGAAAAACGTGACTTTCCACACACATACAATGAAGTCATAGAAGGGGAGTGCAAACTTGACAAATCAAAACCTTCGAAATGGATGGACATGGAAACAAAATTTAAAGAAGTCAACATATCAAATGATGGTTAACCAAAGTGGCCCGAATAGGTGACTATCAGATAGAAAGGAAAACTACATAGATATTCTACCTATGAAAGGAATACTAATATGTGTTTTCGAGGGACTACAAAGACCTGAAAGGATTAGTTAAGGAAACATGGAAAATGAAAATCTACCTCATTTTAGGAGCCAATCTCATTAAAAAATGTCCTTACAAGTTGGCATAGAAGTATAAACCAATTGTGCAGAAGGAAATCAAAGGTATATTAGCAGTTGGGATCATTTACCCCATTGACAAATTTGAATGGGCTAGCCCAATGCTTGTGCAACCTAAAAAGCATGATCCCAAAAAGATAAGGATTTGTGTAGACTTCAGAGGACTAATTAAATTAACACTCGCAAATACTTTCCTGAATCCACTCGCGAATGAAATTATCAATGAAGTGGTGGGGCATGAATGTTATTCATTTACAGATAGATTTTGAGGTTATAATCAGGTGCCTACAACCCAATAAGATCAAGAAAAAACTACCTTTGTTTCATAATTTTTCTATTTTGCATATGGGGTGATTTCATTCGAACTCAAGAATGCACTTGCAGTATTCTCTAGAATAGTGGTAAAGAATTTTCAGGCATAAATATATAAAACATTGAATGTTTATTTTGGTGATTCGATTTTCTATAGCCTCTTGAAAAATCATATACATTGGCTAAGAATGATGTTGGAGAGATGTCGACAATTACATCTTTCCTTGAATATCTAGAAGTGTATTTTTTCCACTCATGTAGGAATATTGTTGGGGCATGCGGTATGTAAATATGGCATGAAGGTTGATATGGAAAAAATCAAGGTAATTCTTGACTTAAAGACTCTTTTCAACTAAACGAAAATAAAAAAAAATCTGGGTCATACAAGATATTATAGAAAATACATAAGAAATTATTCATACATCGTCTTCCCAATAGATGAGTTTTCGAGAAATGGAATAAAATTTGTTTGGAGAACATAATAGAATGAGTCTTTTGAATCATTAAAAATAAAGTTGGTGGAATCCCCAATATTGATGTTTCCTTACTAGACCAAGAAATTTCACACACATGTCGATGCATTGAATGTAGCAGCTAGAGCAGTTCTATCTTAGTTAGGAGATGAGACAGTCAACCACCCAAATGAATATGATCGGAAGTTAAAAAAAGTAGAAAGAAATTATTCGACTACGAAAAGGGAAGGCCTAGAAATGATATTTTTCCTTCAAAATTTTTGGCATTACCCATTGTAAAACTTGTTCATATTTTATATAGGCCATCAAGCATTTAAGTACTTAGTCAAAAAACCTATTCATCAAGGAAGGGCTTGTAGGTGGCTACTACTATTCCAAGAGTTTGAATTTGACATCTTAGTTTGACCAGGGAAGAACAATGTCAGACCTGACCATCTCTCTCAACTGGAAATATGTGAGGAACTAATAGGTATACAATATGAGCTCCAATATGATCACATGTTTTTAGTTGAAGAAATCCCCAACGAGTTGGCTTAAATAGTGTAATTTTTGCAATAGGGGAAGGAACCAAAGGATAGGAGAGAGAAAAAAAATAAGGTGTTAGCAATGAAGTCCACCCCATCCACACTCATGAATGGGTATGTATATAAGTTCGGACTAGACAATATACTTAGGCAATGTGCATTGGAACATGAAAGAGAAAACATAGTCAACGAAGCACATGTTGATCTTACAAGCAGACACTTTCAAGCCGACACAAATGCTAGAAAAATCCTTCAAGTAGGCCTTCAGTGGCCTAAGTTGCGTAAGAGATAAAGTTAGTAAGTGCGATAAATGTTAGATAATGGGTCGACCATTGTGGAAAGAAAAAATTCCATTGAAATCGGTAAACCCTAATTTATCTTTGAAATTTGGGTAGTCTAATTTTTCGATCCATTCCCAAAAAGAGGAAAAGAAACAGGGGGAAAGTACATTATAATGACAATCGAATATTTAACCAAGTGGGTTGAGGCATAACCAATCAAATCATGTAATAAGGAAGTAGACTCCGGGTTCATTTTTACAAGAACATAATTACAAGGTTTGGATGTCCATTAACACTCATCAACGACTAGGGAACTCATTTTGTTAATTGTATAATAAAGTTGTTGTTGGAAAAATTTATGATCGACCATAACAAGACATCTCCCTATCATCCTCAAGAAAATAGAGTAGTTGAATCATTTTAAAAGAAACCAAATAAGGGGCTAATGAAAATATATGGAATCGACCAAGATGATTGGGATGACAAGGTACCAGCTGTGTTATGGACATACCAGATTACATACAAGAGATCGACTGACCAAAAAAATTCCAAGTTAGTCTATGGGAAAGAAGTTGTATTACCCATACAATTATGGATTAATGCAGAAAGGGTGTCTTCTATACTTAAATATGATCTCACTATGGAAAAGGAAGAAAGACTCCACTAGCTTAACAAACTTGAAGAAGAATGACTAAGTGCACTTCAACACCAAGTAATTCACAACAAAACTATTGGCATCATAAACATATCAAAATAAAAAATATAAAAAATGGATATTTGGTATTATTTCGTGATAGTGAAATCAAAGGAAAACCAATAAAACTGGAAACCACGTTGTTAGGTCCATTTATAGTCAAAGATAATCTCGGAGTGGTTCAATTAAGAACATTACAAGGGAAGTTGCTTGACAAAGTCCTCAACTGTGCCCGACTCAAGAAATACCATTCTTGAGAAAAGAAAAATAGTCCATTGGTGAAAACCTCTCGATGGATTCCAATAAAGAGGAACTAGATTGAAAACTATTTCTTTCTAGTTTATTTCTAAAAAGAATATATATGTATGTATGTATGTGTATGATAATAACATTACTGATATGTATAAGTAAATAATAATAATAAGAAGTTCATAATAAAATTGATTATGAAACAATTAGATACAAAACCGTCCAAAAATAGTAATGTATTTGATGAAGCCATAGCTAAAAGAGACGAGTAATGGAGTATTAAGCTCTCTGATTTTGCTTGAATCACAAGAGAGGAAGAGGGACCAGTTCTTTATTTTATAAAGAAGGACATTTAATGANAATATATATGTATGTATGTATGTGTATGATAATAACATTACTGATATGTATAAGTAAATAATAATAATAAGAAGTTCATAATAAAATTGATTATGAAACAATTAGATACAAAACCGTCCAAAAATAGTAATGTATTTGATGAATCCATAGCTAAAAGAGACGAGTAATGGAGTATTAAGCTCTCTGATTTTGCTTGAATCACAAGAGAGGAAGAGGGACCAGTTCTTTATTTTATAAAGAAGGACATTTAATGAATGCATTTTATAAAGAAGGACATGGCTAAATGGATTCATAGATTCATAGGGTTGGGCAGTGCAAAGAATTGAAAGGCAGTGTTGATAAATCAAATCAAAGAGAAGCATGTCAAGTGGGATTGCATCATAATCGTACTTTCTCTAATGTTGATTGGTTTATAGTCATATGCTAAATTCAACATGCTAGAGGCCATTGGAAAAATAGTCCAACATGGGAAAATATTCAGATTCAAGTCAACAGTCAAGCCAATGTAATGACCAATGACAGTCATCGGGACACGACTTAGAACATTAAAATGATAACTTTGCAGATTTGAAAGAGAAAAAATACCAATAGAAGGGCAAACAACCATTCACGAATCAACCTGCTAACAATACACGAGAGGAATAAATAACCAAGAAACCAACAGAGTAGCAAAAAGTTGAACAAGTAAAGGAACCAAGTCTGATAGACCCATTGACCATAAATTTGACTCAGCAAGAACAAGCAAAGGAACAATCCACAACACCAACTGTACCCACTAACACCACTCCAGAAGGTCTGACTAATCCATTAGTCGACTATCCAGCAGAAAAAAACCCAATCGAATCAAGACCACCTCATCAACCAACCCCAGAAACATCAAAGTCGACAATGCATAGATCAAAGAAAATAAAAATTCATACTCAAGATCAAGAATCAAAGGAAAAGAAACCTAAAATATTTACAACCTTTAGAATAGAGGGAGAAGCAAGAACAAATCCCAAGGTAATTTTCGACCCATCTAATGCATCCAATACTCAAATCTTGGATCTGTTCAGTGAAGTCAACAAACAAACCATGTCAATATTAAAGGACTCTATGAATAATTCATACAAACTCACATTAAGGAAAGACAAAGAAAAATCTACATGGGAATAATGTTTAATAATATATCAAGGGAATTTGCAAGTCAAGTTACCAGAAGAACCAAAGGATCGACTAGGGTTTATCAAGCAGTTAGTATCCCAATTAGTAGTCATGAACGTCTGACTAAAGGAGGAAAAGAAACAGTTAAAATTCGATAAAAAAATCATCTAATTTGCAAATAGAATATTCCAAGTTTAAAGAAATAATGAAAACTCTTGAAGAAATCAATGATAAGGAATCCACAATGAATATTGCACGTAGTAATTGCCCCACTTATTTTTTTTCCACATGTAGCTGATTGAAATTCCAGCAGGTTCTTCTAAAATATATGACGTACAAAAATAATTCAATGACTGAATCTTAACCTCCAAGGCATTAACAAAACAGACTAGGAGAAACAAGTGTTGATAGTTTGGTTGTCATTGATGTCAACCCTTGAAGAAGCCCCGACAATGTGATTTTGGCACCCAACATTGGTTGAGGAATATAGACATGAAGAACAAAGTGAATATAGGAAAGACCCTCATAGATGGATAGTACTCTATATGTCGTTTTCGTTGATATGTGGAACTCCACGTAGTTCCTGGTGGTTAGGGAGATACGACTTTGTGAAATTGTTAGCCTTAAAAAAGAGGTCAAGAAGCCCCTAGTTGGTTACAAGTCTTTAATGAAAGGGTAAATTATTGTAACAATAAAACCCTAGAAGCCCTAAATTAAGGAGAGGAGTTACCTAGCATAAGTATAAATACACCTCAATGAGTCATTCACAAAGTACACTCACACACGTATTCATTGCTTATGTTTCTTGTGATCTAGTGATATTTTTGCTAAGGTTGTAGCGTCATTTTCTGAGGTATCAAAGAGAGGTCTAAGTTGAAAGTTTATGAGTTGCATCATACCCTAGTTTCCGAGATATATGCGGGTTGCAGGTCAGAAAGGGAACGTATGTACGCGTGCTACAGTGGAGAAAGGTGTGTATGTATGCGGGTAGTAGAAGAGAAAGTCATGTACCTGTAAAAAGTCTCATGAATGGTTGAGTAAATGTTGGTACTGGGTCTCTAAAGTCTGAAGGAAGGCTACAGGTCAGCATCTCAGAGTTTCAGGTAAGCTACAGAGGTATTGTTATGGTTGTATACTTTTTTGTATGGTTATTTCTTATCATGATATGGTATATGCTTGAGGCATACTTGGTATGGTTGGCTTGGTATTTGGATATGGTATATCTTGGTTTCTTCGTTAAGTGAGGAGCACTCTCATATATGGTTCAACACATGACATGGTTCTTATCTAGTTCATATCTTTGATTTGATTGTACATGGTTGAGACATAGTCATGTTGTATTGTGGCATATGCATGAGGGACATGCATTGGTTCTTTGAGACACTTCATTGATTATATGGCATAGATCTTCACATGGTTGATGGTATGGTATATGGTACAGGTTACACATGGTTGATGCTCTAGTTCATGATTCATTATTCTTTATTGATGTATCTTTGGTTCATGATTGATGCATGATATAGTATGTATGTTGGTATAGATTTAATGCATGGTATGGTACATGTTTAATTGGTTGATGAAAAGATATAGGTTGATGAGACAGTGATGGAGACAAAGACAGTTGTTGATGTTTGAACAACATCAGGAAGACATTCTTCCATATATATATATATATATATATATGACATGATATTTATAATACAAAGTATAAATATATATATAATAAATATGTAGTTATTTATTATCCAAGGGACACACCCTTTCATGGATGGTCACCATATGTCTTATGTATATGGAACAATCATCATTGTAATAATATATTCATATACAATAGCATCTCATATAGAAAATTCAACATGGTATCAGAGTGGGACCAGGCTTAACTCTCTCACTAGAGGGCTCGGGAAAATAAGAGATATAACTTGACGTGGTTTCTCTTCACAGGGAGTGACGAGGTACTGATGCATTACCGGGTAGTGAATGTCCTGGGGACGTGTTGTATCTATTTGAGAGTTACCGATAGGACTTGGATGCATTGGTTGTGAAGTCACAGGGGTGCACGTGACAAGGTACATATGCATTGCGGGGTAGTGGATGTCTTAGGGACATGTTGTAGTTATTTGAGAGATATCCACAGGTGTTGGATGAATTGGTTGTGAATTCACCGGGGTGCAGATGATGAGGTATAGATGCATTGTGAGGTAGTGGATTCCATGGTTACATGTTGAAACTATTTGAGAGCTACCTATAGGCCTTTGATGCATTGGCTATGAAGTCATGTTGTACTATGGATATCCGATGAGTCTAGAGTGAAGTTTGTATACTTCAGAGACAATCTTTGGCATGATGAAGAATGTCTTCCTCGTTGAGAGGGAGTGTTGATGTTTGAACAACATCGAGAAGACATTATATATATATATATATATATATGACATGATATTTATAACACAAAGTATAAAAGTATAATAAATATGTAGTTATTTATTATCCAAAGGATGCATCCTTTCATGGATGGTCACCATATGTTCTATATATATGGAACACTCATCATTGAAATAATATATTCATATAAAATATCATCTCATATAGAAAATTCAACAACAATTATAGTGACAAAGATAGAGTGACAAACACAGTGGCAAAGATAGAGTGACAGTGGTAGTGACAATGGAAATGGTTTTGATAGTGACAATTGGTCTACACTTATATTTCAGGGACACATGATAGGGAAATGATAGGTGGTTGTATCGACCTTCTGGTTGGATCTAGAGAACTCAGGGCGTTGTAGCCAACAAATTTAGGGAGTTGTAGCTTCCTTCAAGTTGGAGCCTAAGAATAGGGGGTCAGATCCTCCTTCCAGTTGCAGCTGGAGAATCAGGAAGATGGTGCTTCCAATGAATGTATTATTTTGATATATAAGAAAATCATTACGTGGTTTTCTCCAATTGGGTTTCCATGTAAATTATGGTGTACTGTGTATATATTGTGATGTGATGTTGTTTATGATTATACTGCTGATGATATATTGAATGCTAATGATAAAATGTTGAATATTGTTGAAGAATATATTGTGGTTAAAATTACTATAATTTATCATTACTGATTCATCCCCCCCCCCCNGTTGGAGCCTAAGAATAGGGGGTCAGATCCTCCTTCCAGTTGCAGCTGGAGAATCAGGAAGATGGTGCTTCCAATGAATGTATTATTTTGATATATAAGAAAATCATTACGTGGTTTTCTCCAATTGGGTTTCCATGTAAATTATGGTGTACTGTGTATATATTGTGATGTGATGTTGTTTATGATTATACTGCTGATGATATATTGAATGCTAATGATAAAATGTTGAATATTGTTGAAGAATATATTGTGGTTAAAATTACTATAATTTATCATTACTGATTCATCCCCCCCCCCCTTCAGTAATCCAACAATTGGTACCAGAGAAGGTCCTTCAAGAAGTAGTCTAACCATTGGAAGGAGATCATGGATCGTGCTAGGATTGGGGTACCACTATTTGATGGTGASAACTATGAATTCTKGAGAAGAAGGATGAAAAATTATATACAAGCACAAGGATTCGATGTCTAGCAATCAGTAGTAGATGGATAGAAAGAACATGCCACTCCCMCGATAGATAGAGATGTAAAGAATATTGAATAAAATGATTCAAGAGATAGAAACGATATTGAGAATGGTGTGGCTCAATCGATACAAACCAATATTATACACTGTGAATYTGCAAAAAAATGTGGGATGAACTGAAGACTCTCTATGAAGGATATGCAAAAGTTAAGGAAGCTAAACTTCATATTTTTTAGAGCCAAGTTTGAACAATTTAAGATGAATGAAGATGAAAACATAGCATCCTACTTTCTATGAGTCGACGAAATAATAAAAATTATCAAAGGCTTGGGAGACGAGATAAAGGAATATGTCATTGTTAAAAAGGCAGTCAGATCTCTACCAATGAGATTTGATTCAAAAATTTCATCTCTAGAATAAAGAGTGGACCTAGCTACAATGACTATGGATGGGTTGCATGGGATATTCATAGCTTATGAGATGAGGACAAAACAAGACAATCCAGGCACAAAGGAAGCAACATTCAAGGCATCTAAGATGTCAAAGAAAAAGAAAAAGAAAAAACCAAAGCCAGATTGTAGCAGCAGTAATGTTTCGGATGATGACGAAGAAGTAGCTAACTTTGTCAGAAGGATGAAAAAAGGAACCTGCAAATACAAAGGTATGATTCCATTTCTTTGTTTTAATTTTGATGGTGTTGGTCATTTTGCTAATAAATTTCCTTATAAGAAAAAGAAAATAAATTAAGAAGAAGATGACCCTAAAAGGAAAAATCAAATTCAAAAGGGTAGAAGAAACAAAAAGAAGTTTTTCAAGAAAATCATTTGCACCAAGGAAGATAAATCCTCATCAGATGAAGATGAAGTCATCACCAATGATACATAAAAGGTACTATTCATGGAAGTGGAAGACTCTGATGAAGAAGGCTCCAAAGAAGAATATGAAGAGGTAGAAGTTGATTAGAGAGTATAATTAATGAGTTCCATAGAAGTTATTAAAAGGGAAAAAAAGAAAAATAAGTCACTCGTGACAGAACTAAAGAAGAAAGAAGAATCTCAGAATTCCAAATAAGTTGAGCATACGATCAGGAATCCAAAAATTCAGGTAGAAGAAGACACAAAGATTAAAGAAGTACTCGGAGGAAAGTTAGATGAAAAGGACAGGATCATTGAAAAGTTAGAAGCAAAGATAGTCACTGTAAGAAAATATTTTTAGAAGAAGGACATGCAGAAGGATATTGGATAATATCATTAACAATCAAAGACCTTACTATGACAGATCTAGATTGGGATAGAGTCAGACACAGATATAGAAAGGTTCAAGATCCAAAATGATAGAGAAAGACGGAGAACCAAGAAGCTATGAAGAAGTCTTCAGAGGTCCCTATAAAAATGAAGAAGACATGAAGACTCAAGAGGAAGATTACTGAGACACTGCACCACCTAGAAGATTCAAAAGTCAGTATCAACAACAACCAACTATAGAAGGACCTCANCCAAGAAGCTATGAAGAAGTCTTCAGAGGTCCCTATAAAAATGAAGAAGACATGAAGACTCAAGAGGAAGATTACTGAGACACTGCACCACCTAGAAGATTCAAAAGTCAGTATCAACAACAACCAACTATAGAAGGACCTCAAGAATAAGAAGGATTCATAAGATAAGAACCATTTAAAATATATTCCACTCCCATGTATCAAACTATTTTTCTTGGTTCATGTTATAATTTTGGGCACAAAGTAGTGAATTGTAAATCCCATACCAAGAATAGAAGCAACAATGAGGGTCATACAAGAAATAGTTATCCAAGAAGATCTCATGAAGCAAAGAATAGAAGCTACAACAGATTTGTTGTTGGAAGTACTAAAACAACTAAGAGGGGGGGTGAATCAGTTGTTTGTGAGCTTAAACAATATTAAGTCTGTTAAAACATTATTAATCTTTCTTCATGTGATTATCAACAATATATCATATGGACAGTGAAAGTAAAGACCATCAATCACACATAAAATACACAGAGAGACAGATTTTCACGAGGAAACCCATAAAGGGAGAAAACCTCTTCTTCTTCGAAATGATAGGCAGTCTTTTTCAGTTCTGTACATCAT
>SNQJ01S0003367.1:21759-50808 GCA_010110895.2 Picea sitchensis | reverse complement strand
GAGCGTTCATAAGGTATGTCCACCATCCATTTCTCTTAGTTCATTCAATATTTAGATCTAGGGAAAGAGTAGTATTCTGTCACATTTTGTTCTAGATCCAGGTGGATCTGGGGAGATTGGTCTGTGTTCGCACTCACGAATTTATCCATAAACAGGGGGATGAGCCCAACCAATTACACATATTAGTAGATGCAACAAAGACTCGACTTCATCGATTCCAAGAAGAAAAGGAGCAGGCCATAGAGGCCTTGAAGCGAGAAAAGGAGGAGGTCCTAGAGAAACTTTGGGTTGTGCAACAAGAGAAAGATGACCTTAGGGTGAAGCTCGAAGAGGACAAAGAGAAAATCCAGAAAGAGAAATACCAACTGCTCGCGGAGTAGACTATGACCAAGGAAGCTGTGACTAGATCACTTCGCTCTATGCTAGGCTTGGCACAAATGGAAGAAGAGACAACCGAGAGCCAAGTGGGGAAGGTTGATGAGGCCATTCATCAACTTCAAGAAAGAGTAGCAGAGCTAGAAATCCAAGCAATACCTAGCACTCCACAAGAAGTGCGGGATCAGAGGGAAGAAACTGTCAAGAGCGTAGTAGAAAGAATCAGGGCATTGGGCTCAGAATGTAAGCAATGAAGTAATCAAAGTGAAGAGACCTATGAGCGCCTTGTAGAATACCCGAAGCTGAGGAAATTGGAGGCACAACTCCAAGAGGCGAAGAAAAAAACACTGATTGTGAAAGTGCAGATGAATTTTCTTACTACAGTAGAGAATATGAAGAGATCACAGGATCAACGTGCAGTTCAACAGCAGGTCACTACCATCCAGAGCATAGTTATGGAGGTGACACAAAGTCTCTAGTCGGTACAGGACAAAGCCTGCACACTTTTTGAAGAGATCGGGGGAAAACGCTCACAGTTGGAACAAGTGGTCGCAATAGTGGAACAACGTCTGGAAGGGCCTATCACCAAGAAAGTCATTCAGGAGTTCACCGAGCAGGAGGCTCTGGAGATGCAACAAGTCGAGGGAGCTCGAGCTAAGATCGAGGCCTTTGAAGCAGTATTACCCAAATCAGAGTGACTTGGGACGAGTCACAGGTGAGTGTTGGGGGCCTGTTATCCCTTGACCAAGTTTTGTGGAAACGCTGGTCATGTTTGACCATTTGTGGAACTTCGACAGGCTGGTCGAAGATGAAGTGCCTAGGTGAAGCGGAGATCACAGGATCTCACCCTTTTTGCGGGATTTTTGGGTTTTAGGGTTTATGTAACGGGTATGGGATGTCAGCCCATGGATTTACCCATTCTTAGGCCTTTTGTAATGTATAAATAAGTAGTTAAGCGATGTAAGAGGTAGTACTTGTAATTGGCTTAGTGCATAATGAGTTCGCTTTGTGCAAGAAGATGTGTTAAGGCTTGCAGAGCTAAGTGAAAGCGGATTGTAAGAGGCTTTGTGCTATTCAAGAGTTGGTTTTATGCCTTGAACTAATTTAAGGAAGGAGGATCTGGCTAGGTGAGCGTAGATCTCCTGTCCATTGTGGAGTGGCTTTGTGGCTTTGTGCACAAGAGCAGAGCAATGTAAGAAATATTGAATATCAATAAAGAAGAAGAAGAAGTTGGTGGACATATCCCCACACTGGGGTGAACCAAGTATATCCTATGTTGTTGTTCTTTGTGAAATATTGTTCATGATGTTTATGTTTCTATTTTCTTAGTGCACTATTCGTGATGTGTGATAGGTAGATCCATTGATGCTTAGTGCTTTATAAATGAATAAATTCTAGATATTCTCTAATGCTATGTGCTAAATGATTAGATGTTCTTAAATCTTTATTACTACTATGTTGATTTATAATAAGGGTTAATTTGTGTTGTGAATAAGGATCATAACCTAATGCATATCATTGGCTAAGAGCTCTGTTAAGTGTTGTAATCACAGATCTGTGTCCCAACTAGTTTGTAGACAGTTGATTCCTGCAACTCCCCTGCCTCTACCTCGGGTGAGACTTCATCTGCTTCGCAGGTGTTGTCGAAAGGGACGATAGTTAGGGTTTTGTTGGTACGTTGTTGAAACGTTGAACCCCGGTTCTGACCCTATGCTAACAAATGACCTTCCTGCATTGCTTGGCAGAGATCAAGGAAATAGAACTAGGTGGGATTTCCTCGGGCATCATGTATAATTTCCTGTTCAAAGTAATAATAACACTAGAAGGCCTAGAATCATATACAACATGACATTTCCATAAATAAGTTTGGTCCAAAAGAACATTACAAAATTCAAGAGGATCAACATCACACAATACCTTATCTTTGAAGAGATTGATGTCATACGACAAGTGACACTATTGGTTGATGCGGAGATCGCTTCCTTGGCGGATCCATCCAATGGTGTAGGGATGTGGTTGCGGCGTTGTCAGTAGGGCTAGTCGCTTGAAATCCTCTTCTGAGATGAGGTTCTTCTGGCTACCGTTATCAACAATAAAGTGCAGCGAGGTGCCTTTTACCCACATCTATCAATGAAAGAGGTGCTCGCCTTCTTCTAGATCGTCTGGTTCACCGGGATGGACCTTGGTGGTAGAAACAATGGCACTGGATTCTGCATCGATGATCTGTCTCCCTCTTTCTGGTTCTGACTCAGATTCAGAACCCGCATCAAATTCAGAAACTTTCACCTCATCCACTAGCGATTTCTTGGAGTGATAATCAACAGTGTTATGTGAGGGGCTCTTATGGAAGTCATACCACTTCTTAGTATCTTTCTTTGTCTTTCCAATGTATTTCTTTTCTTGCAGCCTAGACTGGTTGTCCCGAGTCTATCCATATTTGATTTGTCCTTTGTTCTATGGGTTGGGGCTTCCCTTTACTTTCTTCTGATGTGAGGGGTTCCCGGGCCCAAATTATCATTTCTTTGGTTTAAACTTTTTCTTGATTTTGACGACATATCGGTAGGCCGCACCCAAGGATAAGATGTCCAAAAAATCCATTTCATTCTGGATGTATTCATGTATACCACCGCGATACTTGAGCACCGGATGTCGCTCAGAATATTTGATACCTAGCTTGGTGCACAAGGCATGGATGATATTTCTGAAATCTGAAACTGTTTGGTCTCTTTCCTGCCGCAGTGTGGTCCATTTTGTATACAGGTCGTCATAACTTCCGACATGGTAGTATTGTTCCTTGATAGAGTCCCTGAAGGACTCCCAGGTGTCCGCAACTGTAAATAATGAGGGTTCCTCTATTTCCTTTTTCTCACAGAAAGTTTCCCACCAATATTTGACATGAGGAATGACTTTAAGGAGCGCAAATGTAATATTTTCTCTGTTCAAAAATTTATGGACATAAAAATACCCTTCTAGTAGATTCAACCATTTATCTACAACATATGCATCTATCTGACCTTCAAATACAGGAATATAAATCTTGATTTGTACATTGAAGTGGGCAGTGCCTCCATTCGAGGAAGATGTGTTTTCTGTTGGTAGTCACCGAAGGATTTCTCCAAAACTATCCATCATTTCATTCCTTTGTTCCATGTGGGCTTCCTTGAGCAACATTTTGAAAGGATCTCCTGTCCCATCATATTTCTTTTCTTCCTCCATGAGAGGTCACTTGGGCGTGTGAGAAATTTTTTCCTCAAGAGAAACAAGTTCGAGACCCAATTCTTTGTACCCTGACCTCATCGGGGACATGCATTAAGAATGACAAGGAGAAAACCACTCCGATACCACTGATCCAGATTTTATGAGAAAAACCAAAATGAATACAGATTATTATTATTCTTAACAAACAGACAAAGAATAACAGAGATACAATAACATAGATACAATAAAACTGGTTTCTATTCAATAAGAGAATGTGTTGAAACTATGAAATGCAACGAAAAACAAGCTTGCTACAATGGTGGTGGCTTATCTCTGAGAAGAGTTGTGACAAATGTGCTCATTTGCAAGAAGATGTTTACAATGAGGCTCTCCAAGCATTTTTATAATAAACAAGAATTCCAAAACCCTAGACATCCAAAAACCTAACCCTAGGAGATGAAGCACCAAAAGTCATGTGGGCCCCGTTGGCATAAGCTAGTACATCAACTTCCCGGGATAGTAAATTTTGCATAAGATCTCCATTTTAGGTGCACACTAGCTTGTTGGAAAGGTCTATCCGAGGACTACACATGTTGTCTTCATACTCTGACTCCATCTACAGTTTGACTACGACGAGCCCTAAAAACGTTTTTTAGGGCCTAAAAACGACCCCTGAAGTTATGGACCCAAAAAATAGGAAAAAATTACCAAACTGGAAAACTGCCAAAATGAGCTAGCTAGAATAGGTGGGAGGCCACCGACATCCATATGGATCATAATATGTTCCAACTGCATGGAAAAGTTACTTAAAAAAGGTCATTCTGACATCATTTCCCAACTCCATTCCATTCAAGTAGTTGAGACACCCTTGATACACCCTGACATTCAAGCGATCCTTTCCTACCATCCCACTATTTTCCAAGATCCCAGGGCCTTCCCCCCTCCCACAGATACCATGAAGATTCCATTCCTTTAATCTCAGGTATTCGTCCTCCCAATGTTCTCCCTTATTGTCATCCCGTTGCTCAAAAAAATGAAATTGATAAAATTGTCCAAGAATTGTTAGAAGCGGGTGTTATCCATCCTAGTAGTAACCTCTATTCTTCCCCTGTTGTCATGGTCCTCAAGAAGGAAGGAACTTGGCACATGTGTCATGATTTTCATGCCCTTAACAAACTTACCATCAAGGACAAATTTCCCATTCCTGTCAATCTTCTATATGAACTTAGTGGGGATCAATACTTTACCAAACTTGACCTATGTTTGGGCTACCACCAGATACATATGAAAGAAGAAGAGATCCCCGAGACAACATTTCTCACTCATGAGGGCCACTATGAGTTCTTGGTCATGCCCTTCAGTCTCTATAATGCCCCCTTCACTTATAAAAGCCTCATAAATCATGTCTTTTGTCCATTCCTCCATCACTTTGTGTTAGTTTTCTTTGATGATATTCTCACCTATAGTAAAACCTGGCCATCCCATCTCAACCATGTAGATCAATTTACCCATCTCCTCTCTAAGCACCAACTTTTCCTCAAACAATCTAAATGTGGTTTTGGTGTCTCTAAAGTTAAGTACCTGGGTCATATTGTTTCCAAGGATGGTGTAAGGGTGGATCCCAATAAAATTGAAGCTATGCAGAATTGGCCTCACCCTAAAACTTGTAAAAGCATGCCTTTTTTCCTGGGTTTAATGGGCTATTATTGTAATTTTGTTCAAAATTATGGAAAAATCGTAGCTCCTCTCACAACTCTCCTTAAAAAGAATGATTTTAGTTGGACTCCAACAACTGAGCAATCTTTGAAAGAAGCCATATGCACTACTCCTGCGATGGCCCTACCTGGCTTCATGAAGAAATTTGTTCTGGAATGTGATGCATCCAGGAGAGGAATTGGGGTAGTCCTCATGCAAGATGGATGACCTTTGGATTTCACCAACAAACAATTGTCATAACGACATTTGGGATAATCAATTTATGAAAAGGAAATGTTGGTTATTTTGTGTGCAGTGGATCTATGGAGCCCTTATCTATTGGGGCAATGCTTCCAAATTAAAACAGATCATCAAAGCGTCAAGTACTTCTTGGAAAAATGAGTTTCATCCTCGGAGAAACAAAAATGGGTGACCAAGTTGTTTGGATATGATTATGAGATTGTTTACAAGAAGGGAAAAGAAAATGTGGTGGAAAATGTTCTTTCCTGGAAATATGAAGATGAAGGGTCCCTCTTTTCCCTCTCATTAATTGTAGCAGACTGGCTTCAAGTTTTTCGAAAAGAATGGTTTCAAGACCCTAAAATTTCCATTCTAATCCAAAAACTTCAATAGGATCCACAAGATGCTCCAGGTTACTCTTGGCACAATGAAGAGTTTCTCTATAAAGGTCACTTGTATTTAAGAAAATAGTCGACCCTTAAACCCAAGGTGCTCTTTGAGTTTCATGCTTCACCTAGAGTGGGCCATTCAGGTTTTACCAAAAATTATGAATGGGTAAACCGATCTTTCTTCTCGGACGGTATGAAACATGACATCCACACCTTTATGGCTGAATGTGATACATTTCAATGCAATAAGGGATAGACTATCAAAAATCCTGGTACACTCCAACCACTTCCCCTTCCACCTACTATTTAGATGGATATTTTCATGGATTTCATTTTTGGCTTACCCAAATCAGGAAATAATTCATCCATCATGGTGTAGTGGATCGTCTTTCCAAATATGCTCATTTTTGTGCTCTTCAACACTCGTTCACAATATCCATAGTGGCTCAGTTGTTTATGGATAATATCTTTAAACTCCATGGAATGCCTCATTCTATTGTTTATGATCGTGATCCCACTTTTACCAGCAATTTCTGGAAATAACTATTCAAGCTCCAGGTAACTCAATTTCATCTCAACACAACTAATCATCCCTAGACTGATGGCCAAACAGAAGCAATAAAAAAGTGTTTGGAAACATATTTGAAATGTTTTGCGTCTGATAGACAACATCACTGGGTTCAATGGTTACCCCTAGCTAAATGGTGGTACAACACCTCTTATCATATTGCCACTCACATGACTCATTTTGAAATAATCTACAGACAGAAGCCACCATTGGTTCTCCCATACATGCCAGGTGTCTCCAAAGTTCAGGAAGTTGACCGCAATCTTATCGTACACATGAAAATTCTCCATACTCTCAAAGACAATTTGGTAATGGCTCAAAATCACATGAAGCAGTAGACAGATCAAGGTCATTCTGAACGCCAATTTGATGAAGGGGATCGGGTGTTTCTCTGCATCCAACCATACAAGTAGACTTCGCTCAAAGCCCAACATTGTCAGAAACTTGCACCAAAATTTTATGGTCCTTATACTATATCAAACGCATGGGTCCAGTGTTCTATCAGTTAGTTTTTCCCAGTCACTCCAAGCTACATCTTGTTTTTCATGTCTCGTGCCAGAAGAAAGTGATTAGCACCAAGTGCCACACCTAGACCAACCTACCAGAGTTGGATGAAGAAGGTTCCATTCGGTTGCAACCACAAGTCGTATTGGACCAGAGAGAGTGCCGTCTCTGTCAACCCACCATCAAGGAAGTTTTGGTTCACTGGAAGGATACTCCACCATAAGATGCCACCTAGGAACCAACTACCATTATACAAAAGTGTACTCATATTAATCCTTGAGGACAAGGCTCTTTTTCAAGGGGGAGGGCATGTTAGGGACCTAACCCCTCACATAAATAGAATAATTTATTTTCCATGTAATAAAGGTTGACATTAGTTAATAAGGCCTAAATATATTTTCCATGTAAGAAAGGTCAACATTAATTAGTAATGCCTATTTAATAAATGTGAACAAGTCAATGTAAGAGACCTAATAGAAGCTTCTGCTTCTAGAAAGATCTTCCTCTAGAATTTTTCTTTAGAAGTTAGAATTAGTATAAATAAGAGTAGGAGGCATGAGAAATCTTGTCTTGAGAATTATTGTAATAGAGATATTCTTTGTTAAAGATTGCCACTAAAAGAGGCAAGTGAACATTGCTTTCTTTGAATAAAAATATTATTTATGATGTTGCTCTTCTCATATTTTATTGTTCCATTGATATATGTTGAATATTCTTATTTCCACATATTAAATTATATTTGGTACTTACAATACATACATATATTTACAATAGAAAAATACCTTTAAACTGCCACATACAATTGTCCTAGTTTTCCACCTAAAACCAACGTGCTCAACACATTAATAAACCACTACATGGTTATTAGTAAACCACTACATGGTTACTTTAATGCATCCTAACAATCTATACAACGCTTCTCAAATTTGGCAACCTACCCCATCTGCATGCAACTCTAGTATTGATAATAAGGTAGAGTAATAAAAGGGAGTAATTAAATAATGCTAATGCTTATGGTTCTATCTTGCAAGGGCATGTACGATAAACTTATAAGTATTCAAATTAAAAAAAAAATAGTGAAACATTGGTTTTTCTCTTCTCCCTTCAATAAAAGACAAGACAAGGACTAATTGCTTTACAAACGTCTTGTTTATATTTCAATATCTATTTACATATAGGTATGTGCTTATTATTTATATATAATATTTTTAAGAACCTAAGTAAAACATCGACACATGTTTTTCATGTACAATTTTTAATGCTCCCCATCTAGTTAATAAAATGTTTAAGATTGGGTTCACGTTCCAAGAGGATACAGGCCTTCGATTGGTTGATGCATGCGTGCGTATCAATCTAAATCTTTAATTCTTTGATTTTGGGTTAAGAATCTCCTATAGGTAACTAAATATTCACAAGGGACTTCATCCCTCAAATTTTCAATTAGGGAATTATAAACTCTCGTGGGGATGAGGGAAATATAAACTATAAAATGGACTTTGAAAGACTTTGAAATTGGAATTTAATTGAAAGAAAAAGAGCATAGAGAAGTCAACCATAACTTCATCTTCACACTACCTATAATTTGAATCATTCTCCTCTATTATTTATTATTTGAACATACTCATCACCCTATTGTTCATCATTAATATTTTATGGATTTTATAAAAAAAATTCACTTTTTATCAATTTTATAGAGTTAAAATCTAATTTATAAGATAGTAAAATTTGTATATTTCTTTAGATTTTAAGAATTAAATTATTGTATAGAAAAGATTATTTATCTTATAAATAAAGAGGTTTCATACATTAATTTGATGTCTAATTTAAGGATAATCTTAAAATTATTAAATTAATAATAATAATAAATAAATAATTTTCTTCCTAAATTTTATCATCTAACAACGATAGTGAAATCTATAAGAGAGTAAGTTTTGTATATCTCCTTAGATTTTAATAGTTAAATTATTGCACATTAAAAATTATTTATCTTACAAACAAAGAAGTTTCATACACCAATTCCTAAATTTCATCTAACAAAGATCATTGACATGCACTACGTGGAATCTCCAATTAAACTAATCGAATATTCCATCAGCTCGTGACGTGAGCTTTTATTTCACGTCCACCATACGTGAATTTGTTACGTTTCTGGTGACGTTAAATGTTATTATATATAGTGAGAGGGATAGTCACTTACCGAGGGGATTATTAAATTCATAGAACTTTTCGTTGTGTGTAATTGGCGGCTTAGATTGTTAATTTCGTATTCCATGACAAATGAATGCTGCTCATTAGAGGGACAAGGGATATACTTCAAAAGGGATTTGTACCACTGGAAAGTGCATTATGAAGTCAAGGTGTAGTTCGTCATGGAATTTAATTATATTGTTGAGACTATTACTTTGATTTTGTCAAGGATCCCTTGTATGTCATAGGGTCCCTTATGATTAAATATTCCAAAAATTGGTTGTCCACCCATCTAGCAAGGCCAGCGATGTCAAAGGTGGGAATTAAGTATTAAGAAAGTCTACGTCAAGGAAGGAGTTCAACATAAAAGTCCATGCATGAAAGTGCGATATGCCCTTCCTTTTATGTAGATTGATCCACCCCACTGAGATTTGAGTTTGTTTTTCATGCGACCTTAAAGCGCCAGAAAATACAAGACATAATATATAATATATATTGGTTGATGAAAAACAAGACATATTATATAATATATATATTGGTTGATAAGGAGTGTTGAGATTCCAAGCCTTGAATTGCTCAAACCCATACATTGAGGAAAACAATTCAAACCCGCCAAACCCATAAATTGAGTAAAACAATGTTGTAAGATGCCAAGAGGTAAGTGAGATTTTTGAGTTTGGATGTATTAGTTGGAAATATAATAAGTTAATAAGTGAACAAATTTAATTATTTCAATGATTTTATTTCTTTTTTATGATAAAGAATAGTTCTACTTTGATTATTTTTTTTCTTAAATTTTAGTGATTTGGAATATTTTAAACTAGATCAAAATCTTTGAGAGCAAAACTTTATTGTAGAAATTCTAATCAATGACAAGTTATGTTTGACAGTCGTCCATAGTGACAAGCTAGTTATAACATAGAATGCTGATAACACCCCACCAATCTTTCTTCCATGGCGTGTAGCCTACCTTTGCAACCCTGACGACATGAAAAACCAAGTCCATATGACCCTGCTTGAGAGTCTGTCTCAAAGGATATATAGCAGTTGACTAACAATACCATCTATAATATGTTTTAGCTATGATCAACATACAATTGCTTATGGTTGGGCTCACCATAAAACCAACATATACTACTTAATTCCCGCTGATTCAAAACTAAAGCGACGAAAGTGAGGTGTCTATCGAATAATAACTTACAACAAAATTCTTTTCAAATTAAAAAAAAAAAAAAATTGAATTCACCTTATTAACTTAATTGATAATGGTATCATCTTGAAACTAAAAACACTATACTAACTTATAAATAAAAACACTAAAAATGGATGTATCTCCCTATCATCTCCAATTACATTACAATGATTATAAAAAAATATTATTAATGTCATTACTAACTCTATGCATTTTATACAACATATTGTAGATAAAAACACTATACTAACTTATCGATAAAAACATTAAAAATGGATGTATCAATCATCTCCCCACCATCTCCAATTACATTACAATGATTAGAATTTTTTTTTATTAATGTCATTACTAACTCAATGCATTTTATAAATCTCTAATATTTCTATTTTCATTCTTAATGCTCCACTATCCACTTTTAAAATTTTAAACCCAATAAAATTCTTAGTATTAGGATGTTACCATCTATTTCAAAGATTGACATTTCAATCAAGATCTTTCCAAGGTCAACCGAAAGTTGACATTTCAAGCAAGATCATCCCAAGGTCAACCAAGATCTTTCTTAAGATCGATATCTTTAGAGAGGGCAAGACTTACTTCATTTTAAGACTAATCCCCTTTTAACAAAAGATAAGTATATCACTTAAATAAATTTCATAAATAATTGTATCAAAATTATTTTTTGTAAATAAAGAGAAAATTTTATATTATTATAGTAGTACAGCATAATAGATGGAAGCAATCCAATGATTGAGGATCCTTTAATCGTGTTCTAGAATGTAGCACATCCTAGTGTATGGTGGTTACAGTGTGAGAGTTTAGTTCTAGTTGATTGTGATGGAATCATTATCCTTTTGTGATGTATGTGTGTTTACTCAAGATGGAAAAGGGCAAAAATGCCCCCTGATGTACTTGTACTTCTAAGAAGATGTTATTGATTAGATCCTTATGTTCATTGTTGATTATGGGTGATTGGTTCCTTGTTGATTATTGTTAATAGCATACGATCAAGGCATGGTCAATTCTTATGAGTATCATCCCTCAACGGATACTAGTTGAGTGTTCCATAATGACCAATTGTTTTTGGTAATTAGTTGTGATGAATTTCGTATACTTAATGCTTATGTCAAATTATTCTTTGACAAAATGTGATGACTTCCCCCTCATTTACATTGTGATACCTCCCTAGTGTTGGATTGACACTCTTTATCATGTTACCTTCTTAACTAGATATTATGTTCCTTATTATGATAGTTAGGTGATGGGGTTTTGGACTCATCATCCCCAAGATGGTTCCTTGCTTGATATTTACTTGTATTCAAACATTTTTGTGACTTTATTATTATTCCTTGCTTGATATTTACTTGTATTCAAACATTTTTGTGACTTTATTATTATACCCTTGATGGCTTATACTTTCTCAATATGTTGTTAGAATTCTTGAGGAGGGATTATCTACATGGTTAGGTTGATGTCCCTTCTTTATATTGCATGATGTGTATATGATGCATGTGTTGATGTTTTAATTTGTATAATAGGAGATGGCATTGTGGCCTCATCATCCCCTTTTTGTTTTCTTCTATTGATGATTGATTATGATAGGAAAAAACTTCTGTGTCATTGCCTAATTTGTGATAAGTAATGATGTTCCCTTGTTGATTATTTATTTAGCATTAAATGTTCTCAATAATGACTATGTAATATTGGTGATCTTTGATAATGATTTAACATGATTAGTCCTTGTGATGATGTGGTTGATGTTATAATCACTTGTTTAATGACATGATTATTGATGTACTTCCTGTTATGATGCTCTTGATTTATGATGATGATATTGTATATGTGTTGGTATCTTGGAGGAATAATTTGTCTTAGGTTGAGACACTTATGGAAATATGGGGAAATGAAATCAAGGTAAGGGATTGATAACTTGGTGAGGATGAACCATTGTTCTTTATGTCTAGTAAGCCTAGGGAATGGGGAAAGACTTGAAAAAGGACTTGTAAAGTTAACTTGAGTAAAAGGAAAAAGGGAAAGAGTTATAACTTACTTTTACCTTGTTCTTGACACCCGTCCATTCACCCTTAAACCCAATTTCTCCCTTACATGAGAAGGGAGGAAGACAAGAGGAAAATATTGGGAATATGTTACATTAGGAAGTATTATAAAATATGTTTCCTACCTTGCAAAGGGGCTTGTTGGATCATGAGGAAATGTTATAAGATCTTACAATTGTTATGCTAGAACCTATGATTGAGATTTTGTACTTGGTTGAGAATATTATTAGGTTCTCTAACCTGAGTCTAAGTGGGATAAGGGGTTGAGAGTGTAATTGACTAAATCGAGGTATTTATGCTCATATTGTGCCTAACTACTTGTATTATTCATTTGGTACCATTACAAAGGAAACCACTCTTGAATGTGACAACATGCACCAAGGGTGAGGGTGGTAGTAAGATCCTTACATAGGGGTGCCACTACCAAGTGTGATTTTGATCACCATGGGATAGGGTGGTAGTAAGAGCCTTGCACACCATATCCCCATGGGGTTTGGGAGTGATACAAGTCTAGGAGACCTCCACCACACTAAGTTTGATTAGTTGGAAGTATGGTCTACGATGATCCCTTGGGAATTGTGTGAGTTACATCCAGAGAGAGCCACCACTAAGTATGTTTCTTAACCAACTAGGTGTATGCATAAAGGGATAGAGTGGTAGTAATATACCTACACCTCATAACCATGTGGGGTATCAAAATGAGTAATCTCACAAAGAGTTTATGTGTTCCCTAAACATTTGTTGAGTCCACAACACACCCCAAAATTTTAAAATTTTGGGTATCATTTTTTCTTTAAGTTTTATTATTTTTGCAAGAACATTTTTGTTGATGTTTTGGTAGCATCAGAAAGGTACTTCCATATAGGCATGTGTTTTACATGTGGGAGTAGTAAAAAATATTCTTGTCTTGAGTTTACTTTAGTTATAAATAATTAATTAAATTAAAATTGTATTTATTAGTGAATTGAGTTATCTAAGGACATGCTTAGCATGCAACATGTAATCTAAATCTTAAGTGGGTTTGAGAAGTAATCTCAACCATAGATCACTTTGGAGATTAGAAATAGACTGTAACTCATGATTATAAAACCAAGGTTGGGGTATAGGAGAAATCGCTTTTGATAGGACATCAAAGTCAGAGACTTGGTGAGAGACAAAGGTAGGGACTTGTGTGAGATACACTTATGAGTCACTTGGTGAGAGACCAAGGTAGGGACTTGTCTGAGATACACTTGTGAGATACTTGGTGAGAGACCAAGGTTGAGGATAGAAAAGAGGGATTTTTGCTAGAAAGGAGTGTAGGAGAAAAGAAGGACTTTTTCTTACATTAGGGTGAGGAGATCTCACTGGTTGGGTTAAGAGAGTTTATCCAAGTATTGGTGAGAGGGTTGAATCACAAAGGACCATGGTTAAATATATTGATAGGTGGAGAAGGACATTCATACAGAGGTCATACAGGTCAAGGAGGAGAGAGATTAGAAGTAGGCACAATTGGGTTTCAAAGGACAAAGACCAAAGGGAAGAGTAGAGTTGTAACATGTCCGCGGGTCTTAGAGGAGATAGGAATGGATTTCTACAGGTCTGAGAAGGGAAATGCACATACATCCACGGGCATGAGAAGGGAAATTCGCAGATGCATTAGGAAATGTGTTGGTAAAAAGTTGTATATCAGCACAAGAGTTTCTAGGTTTGTCTGTAGGTATAATTATCTCGGTAGGCCATTATCCTTGTTACAGGAGCCCTATTTTGACCTTAATAAAATCATCATTGGACTGGTTTTTGCTCCAGGTTTTTTCGAGGGGTTGTTTACCTAAAATTCTTGGTGTTCTTATGTGCTTGAGTTGGTTTCCTTGTTTATGTTTCCATTACATGTTTCATTGAGTAACATAGTTGTGCTTTGATTCAGTATACATATGTTGCTTGGAATTAAATTCCTAATGCTAGGTTGAAGGAAAATATCGATATGGTATCAGAGCATACCTAGGGTTGATAAAACAAGATTCAACATGGTATCAGAGCCAAGGTTTCTCTGAAGGGAGGAACCCAAGAGGACAAATATTATCAATTTGATAACCAGTGGAGGAAATCGAAGGACAGATTTTTAGGGAAACAACATTACTGGGTTGTAACATACCCAACCACCCACAGGCCGGGCTACACTACTTGAATCCCATTCTCATTCTTCTTTTTATTAAAAATACATTTCAAATTAATAAATATGCAAAAAATAAAGGAACTAAAATGACATGCACAACAATAACCACCAAGCATGCATATTCTAATGTTTGAATTCAACTATAAATAAATACACAACGAAATAAATCATACATAGGTAAATAATACCATAACAGAGAGAACTTATCTTTTATAAAAGAAGATGCCAGCTGGCTACAGACCAAGGACATTCCACCCAACTATATAAACTATTGTTCCAAGTCTCAACAACAATGTCACCCCCAAGCCAGGGCTATGAATCCACAAGGATGGTTCCCGAGTGCTACTTGGCTTCCCAAACTAGTCATAACTCAAGCTCTCACAGGGTTCGCAACACCCACAACAATCCAAGTACTCAACTCTCTTCTACCCAACTTGCACAACCCAAGAGAATTGACCATCTCCCTTCTCTGCCATGCAGTCCCTCAGACTGTCCTTCTCCTTCCAAGGCTCCAGTGCAGCTGGTCTAGAATCTCCATGCTGGGAGTCTCAGGACTTGCAGTTTTGAGAAAAGTTGGACATGGGCCAAAGCATATCAGACATGCATGCCTCAAATCATGGTTGGATTACACCAGCAATCTCTATAGCTAACAAAACCGTGGTTGTTATTCAATAGTCCAATTTCATTTCCCAATCCAAGACACAGATGAGGAAATATGAGTGGGTGACAGAAATGAATGGATTGAGACCTCCACGAAAGGTGAGAACATAGAGAAATGGAGTTCATGCATGAACAAATGAATGAGTGAGTGAATGAGTGAGGTGACCAACAACAGAGCCAGAATGAGAATGAGAGTGAGAGAGAGAATGAATGAACCAACGAATGAGAGAAACCCCCCAATAGACGAGGGACGAATTTAAGTAATTCATGGGGATCAATAAACTCTTGGCCTTCCCCCAAGAGATGGCATAACTGATTCCCCCCCAATTAGACAAAATGGGTAATTAAACAAATGAAATAAACACGTAGCCCTTCAATACCCCTCTCTTGTGGATTCATAGCCCATTGTAACTCTAGTCCTTGTTCGTCTAGTAGCCATCGATGTATTTGTTATTAATAATGATAAAAAAATTACTTTTCTTAGGCACACTAGCCTCTTTTAATTGTTTGGGAACTCTAGCCTCTTAGAACTTAGAAAATACATTATTTAATATGGGGCTCGAAACCCGGGGTGTTACATCCCCTCCCCCTTATTTTGGCATTTTACTCAGTGCATATACAAAGAAGGAATAAAAATTCCAAAATTTATTCAAAAAGCTACGGGTACTTTGCCCGCATGGCATATTCATGCTCTCGGGTAGCATCTTCAGGACCATAGCAGGTCCACTGAACTTTTACCAGCTCTATAGCTCGATTCCGGAGCATTTTGACTTTTATGTCTAATATTCACACTAGATGGACTTGAAAGTCTCCCTTTGTCTCTACCTGAATCAGATGACAATAAATAACATGGTTAGGATCATGTACATATTTATTTAGCAAAGAGACATGAAATACATTATGGACATTCATGGAAATAGGAAATGCAAGCATGTATGCAACTGGCCCTATTCTATCCAATATTTCAAATGGAGCACAGAATCTGGCTGGTAGCTTTGTACAACTACCCAACTTCAAAGATCTCTTCTTTGGATTTACTTTCAAAAGAACATGCTCCCCCACTTTAAATTCTCTTGTTTTCTTATTCTTATATGCATAAACTTTTTGTCTATCCTGAGCATCCTTTAATTTTTTCTTAATCTTAACCATCTGGTCTTCCATATCCTTGATCAAATCTGGCCCAAGTACCACTCTATATGTTAGGTTTTCCTAGCTTACTAGAGTACTACATTTCCTACCATACAAGGATTCAAATGGGATCATCTTCAATGAATATTAATACCCATTATTGTAGGAAAACTTAACCAAGTGCAAGTAATCTTCCCACTTCGATGGCTTATTCATCACATACATTCTCAACATGTCTTCAATTACTCGATTTCCCCTTTGTTTGCCCATCTGATTGCAGATGGTAGGTTGTGCTAAAGTTCATATTTGTACAAAATCCTTTAAATAATCCCTTCCAAAAATTTGAAGTAAACTTTGTGTCTTTGTCTGAGATATTTGTCCTATGTATCCCATGCAAACTAGCAATCTCCCTCATGTAAATTTATGCAATATTAGTTGTTGTATGAGTTGTTTTCATAGGAACAAAATAAGCATCCTTTGTCAATTTATCAACCACTACCTTGATTGAATCATGTTTTCTTGTTGTCTTGGGAAATTTATTTATAAAATCAATGGTTGTCACTTCCCATTTCTTCTCTGGGATTGGTAATCATGGTAGCAAACCCGTTGAGTTCCTATGCTCAGCCTTCACTTTCTGACATTCCATACATCATGATATGTAATCAACAACATCATTTTTCATTCTCGTCCAAAAGAATTGGCTTCTTACTGCTGTAATTGTTTTCTGGTAACCGAGATGTCTAGCATATGGAACATTATGCATTTCTTTTAATACCAAATTCCTAAGTTCTCCAGAAATAGGAACATAAACTCTATTTTTATGCATAAGTAATCTATTTTCCTTTATATCATTCTCTTTAAATTTATGTTCTACATCCTCTTGTTGCAAGCTTTCCTTTACCTATAGGTATTGCTGATCTATAACAACAACATATAACATTCTTCTCTTCAAGTCCGACTTATTCATACTGACAGTTGTATCATGCATGAGATGCACTCTTCTACTAAGTGCATCGACAACTTTATTTTCTTTTCCTTTGATATGATTGATATCAAATTTGTATTCACTTAAAAATTCCAGCCATCTTGTTTTCCTGGAATTCAAAGTTGGTTGTTCAAAAAGATACTTCAAACCAATGTGGGTTGTTCTCATTTAAAATATCTTTCCCATGAGATAATTCCTCCACATATTCAATGCGTGAATAATGGTAGCAAGATCCAAGTCACGTTTGGAATAGTTCCTCTCATGTTCCTTAATATTTCTCGAATCATAACCAACTACATGTCCATTTTGAGTGAGGGATCCACCAAGTCCTTCCTTACATGCATATGTACATACAACAAAACTTTCATTTGGGTCAACAATCTTTAACATAGGTGCACTAGTGAGTAACTCCTTCAACAAATTAAAGTTCTCTTCACATTTAGATGTCCATTCAAATTTAATTCCCTTCTTTTGCAAAGAAGTGATTGGATAAAAAATATTAGAGAACCCTGCTATAAACCTTATGTAGTAAATAACCCCATAAAATATATGACTTTTGAAACATTCTTGGGCATTGGCCATCCTCTAATGGCTTCAATCTTCTCTGGATCTACTGCTATACCCTGTTTTGAAATAATGTTCCCTAAGTAATGGATCTGCTCTTGATAAAAAGAACACGTACTCATCTTGGCATATAATTGATGTTCCCTTAACACTTGCAATACCAATCTTAGGTGATGTTCATGATCCTCTTCATAATTAGAATAGACAAGTATGTCATCCAGGAATACTATGACAAACTTATCCAAATAATTTATGAATATGCCACTCATTAAAAACATAAAGACATTTGGTGCATTGGTCAATCCAAATGGCACCACTACAAATTCATAATTCCCATACCTGGTTCTGAAGGTTGTCTTCTTCCTTGATTCTTACCTGATGGTATCCCGATCTCAAGTCTATCTTTGAAAATATCTTTTCTCCTCTTAGCTTATCAAAGAGATCATCAATTATGGGTAAAGGATACTTGTTCTTTATAGGAGACTTATTCAGCTGACGAAAGTCAATACACATCTTCAAGGTTCCATCTTTCTTTTTGACAAAGAGTACTGGTGCTCCCCAAGGTGAAACACTTGGGCATATGTACCCTTTCTTCAACAATTCCTCCAACTGCATTTGTAATTCTTTTAAATCTAGTGTGCTCATTGTGTACGGTGTTTTTGACACTGGGGAAGCTCATGGCACTAAATCAATAGAGAAATATATTTCCCTTTTTGGTGTCAATCCTGGTATTTCTTGGAATACATCCTCCAATTATTGTAGTACCGATAAATATTCAAGTCTTGGCCCCTTTTTATTTTCTATCTCCTCCACATGGACTGCATCTCTTCAGTTGTAAGTCTGAAATATATCTTATAGAGATGGGTCTTGGAACTCCTTTCAGAATGCTCTATTTTCCATGTTGGATCCAGATTATTTTTTGCATGAAATGAGAGCCGAGATATAATAAATAAATGCACATGGATATTGCGGATATCCAATAATATAACATAAATGTAGCAGAGATGCAACCATAAACACAGAGATACAGTAATACACGGTTTATATTAATGAAATAAATGTACAGAGACTGTAAAAATACAGAGTGAAAGACTCACTAGGATGGTGGTAGCTTATCTCTGAGAAGAGATGTGAGGGCTACTCGCATTCGCAAGAAGATGGTTAAAATGAGGCTTTGAAGGCCCTTTTACAATAAACAGGAATGTAAAAAACCCTAGACATCCAAAAACCTAACCCTGGTAGATGAAGCGCCAAAAGTCATGTGGGCCCCGTTTGGGTTAGTTGGTACATCAACTTCCCGGGGTCGTAACTTTGGAATACTATCTATGTTTGACGCATATGATACATCGTTAGAAAGATATATCCGAAGACTACAACTATCGATGCAAAATATCTTGAAAATATTTTTGATTGGTAGATGCCCAAAAAACATCGTTTAGGGCCTCAAAATGGCTTCAGAAGTTTAGGACCCGAAAAACTGTCCAAAATTGGCAATTACCAAAATTTCCAGAAAACCATTTTGAGCCGGTTGGAAAAGGTGGGTAGCCACCGATATCCACCTGGATCAATTTTCCCCCCTTAGGAAGCAACAGTCTCCATTGCGTTGAGTTCTCGGGGGAGAGGGAAAAGCATTTGTTGAATCTGCATCTTGATGAGCTACTTGCCTTGTTGGGGAAGTTGTACTGCTTAGCTTGTTGAAGGTTGTCATGAACATGTGGCTAGAAGGGTTGGACCT
Source organism: Picea sitchensis (assembly GCA_010110895.2). Lineage (NCBI taxonomy): Eukaryota > Viridiplantae > Streptophyta > Pinopsida > Pinales > Pinaceae > Picea > Picea sitchensis. The sequence goes on along the minus strand of SNQJ01S0003367.1, from coordinate 31,179 downwards.
TTTTAACCAGTCTGGCTACATGAGGTGCCTGTGTGTAGAAGGAATATTTACACTTTGGCCTGCGTGTAGAAGGAATATTTACACTTTGCTGCAATCTTGTCGACCGCTTTGTTGATAGAAGGTGCTTGGGCTAAGGTTGTAGTGGTTGTAGTATCCTTCGATTCACCTTCGATCGCATTGTGAAGAAGATGAATTTTTTAGTATGAGATACTACCTTTACAAGACTGTTTTAGTGGGACAATAGTTGGAACTACCTCTCGGTATTATGTAGAGATGACCCCAAAGTAACAATGAAAACTATGGGGTCGAGACTCATAAACAAAGATGACGCTTCCACATATGTATTGGCCCAAGAGAACATCACCATGCATATCCAATGGGGAAACAACACATAATACTTTATCCTTGAAGGGATGGATGTCATATGACAATCAACATTAATGACACAAACATCTCATCTTTTGGCAAAGCCACTGATGTTGTATGGTCGAGGGTGCGGTGTTGTCAATAATCCCAACCGCTTGATGACTCGAATCGAGATGAGGTTCTTTTGGCTTCTCACATAAACAATAAAATGCACAACCCCTTCACCCAAATATTTGAATGAAAAATGTGCCCCCTCTTCAGTATCCTGCTGGTTCTTCTGCCAGTCTCTGTTGCTAGCGGCTACTAGCAAAGAGGGGTCTAATTCTATGATATGTCTTACCAAGATTTTCGTAATCCCATTACTTAATCGTGGTTCGACTCTCAAGTCATTGATATCCGCCACCAATGAATATTTTGAGAGACATTCAACTGTTTTTCCGTGGGGATTTTTGGAAATCGCACTACTCTTTATGGTGTCCATTTTCTTCTGACCTTTCTTTCTTGTGTCTTGGAATTTTTCGAGACTATTTTGTTGTATTGCCTTTGTCATACTTTGGTTGTTGCGGATTTGCAGACTCAAACTACTGTTTTTTCTGGTGCTTAAATTTCTGCTCAATTTTAACAACATATCAATAAGAAGCACCGAGTGATGAGATGTACAAAAGATCCATTTCAGTTTGGATGTATATGTGTAGATCCCCACAGTATTTCAAAACCAAATGTCATTCATACTATTTGATACCCATCTTGGTGCGCAAGATATGGAAGGTATTGGTGAACTCTGAAACTTCTTGGCCCCTCTCTTGCCGCAGTGTGGTCCATCTCATGTACTGGTCCTCATAGTTTCCAAAAGGGTAATATTGTTCCTTTACCGCATCCATAAAAAAATCCCAAGTGGGCTCGGCCCCATATATTCTAGACTCCTCTGTGGAACTTTTCTCCTAGTAAGTTTCCTACCAATGTTTGACACGGGGGAGAGATTTAAGGAGTGCGAAGGTGATATTTTCCCTGTCCAAAAAATTATGAACAAATAAATTACCTTCTAATAGATTTAACCATTGGTCTAGGGCATCTGCATCTATCTGACCTTCAAATATGGGAATATAAAAATTAACTTGTACCTTGAAAGGAGAGGTTCTTCCAAAGTGGTTGTTTGATGAAGATGTGCTTATTGCTATTGACATGTGTTGAAGGATGAGGGGAAAATTCTCCATCATTTCGTCCCTCTGTCGCGTGAGAGCTTGCTCAAGCAATAGATTGATAAGATCGTCTGCTCCGTCTTTTTTATTTTCTTCCTCCATGGAGGTTTTCTTGGGCATGCGAGAGTGATTGTCTTCAAGAGAGACAAGATCGAGACCCAACTTTCTATACTCGGACCTCGTCGGGGACATGCACTGACAAAAACGATCAAGAGCATCCTGCTCTGATACCACTGATCCAATTTATTTTCGGCATGAAATGAGAGCGAAGATATAATAAAGAAATGCACAGATATATCGCAGATATCCAATAATATAACATAAATGTATAAGAGATGCAACCATAAACATAGAGACAGAGTAATACACAATTTCTATTAATGAAAGAAATGTACAGAGACTGTAAAAATACAGAGTGAAAGACTCGCTAGGATGGTGGCAACTTATCTCTGAGAAGAGATGTGATGGCTACTCGCATTTGCAAGAATATGGTTACAATGAGGCTCTGAAGGCCTTTTTACAATAAACAGGAATGCTAAAAACCCTAGACATCCAAAAACCTAACCCTGGGAGATGAAGTGCCAAAAGTCATGTGGGCCCCGTTTGGGTAAGTTGGTACATCAACTTCCTGGGGTTGTAACTTTGGCATACTATCTCCGTTTGACGCATATGATACATTGTTAGAACGATCTATCCAAGGAATACAACTATTGGCAGAAATATCATGATGATATTTCTCAATCAATAGATGCCCAAAAAACGTCATTTAGGGCCTCAAAACGGCTTCGAAAGTTCAGGACCCGAAAAACTACCAAAAATTGTAAATTACCAAAATTTCCAGAAAACTGTTTTGAGCCAGTTGGAAAAGGTGGGTGGCCATTGATATCCACTTGGATAAATGTCCATCAAGACATGTCAATTTCTCTCTATGAAAATCTAGGACAACATGATGCTTGTCCAACCAATCCATTCCAATTAGAATATCATAAGATCCCAATGGTATGATATTTAGATCAACACTAGTGTTCACACCATTACGACTTATGGAAAAACCACTGACCATATCATGGATTCTCCTTTTGGTTCCAATGGCTATCTGAACCAAAATCGATTTCCCAAGCTTACGTTTCTCCCAATGTAATCTATCCACTATTTTAGGATCAATATAACAATGAATTGCTCCTGAATCAATTAAAATAGAAACAACATGATTTATGATCTTGCCTTCCACCTCGATCATATTGGATTGGTATTCTTCTTGTCGATCATCTAATGCTACATTAATTATTCCTATTTATTCGACTGTAGTAGCCTCTTGGATGTAAATTTGCATGGTCTTCACTATGTCCTTTTCTGTGCGCGAAATCCTTATACATGTGATTTTCTTTGCATCCCCAACATTGGATTGGTGGTATTCCCCTTTTTCCCAAGGAGTATTCTTTCTTGGATTCATCCTTGGCATTCTGATCTTGATGATTTTTATTAGGCTCATTTCTATTAAAAGGAGGTTTGAATCCCTTCTTCTTATGATCAAACTTCTCCTTCTTCTTATCCTTCCAAGAGCTCTGCATGGATCCTTTGCCCTGGCCTTTCTCATACATGTACTTAGCTTTCCTGATAGCCTCAGTCAAGGTTTTGGGTTCATCATACTGAATTTTTTCTTTATAAAGGAAAGGAAACCCACTTAGAAAACTTTGTATTTTCACCTTCTAATCTTTTATGAACCCTACATACTTTAACAACCCCAAGAACTTCTTCTCATATTCTTCCATAATCATGCTTCTCAACCTGAGTTCAAAGAACTCTTGCATTTTCTTGTCATATAAATGCTCTAAGAGGTACAACTTCTGGAAATACTTTTTGAACTGCTTCCAAGTAATCCTATTCTCATTAATATGCTCAACTTGCTTCAACTGGTCCCACGACATGGCAACCTTCCCATGCAAATGGTAGGTGGAAATTATGGCTTTTAGGTTTGATGTATAATTATGCAATTGGAAATATCTCTTGAGTCCAAGCAACTAATTTTCAACATCATTTTCCCTTTCCCTTTCACCACCAAAGGATGGTGGCTTAAGCTTCCTCGGCTCTCCTTGCAAACTATCCACTTCATGCCTTCTTCTTTAGTGCCTAATAGGAGACACCTCTAGGATATTCATGGAGTCTTGATATGCATAAGACCTTCTTCCTGAGTAAGGATGTGAGTGATGTCTATGAGATCTTATATAACTCCTGTAATAACCAAATCTTCCACGATCATCTCTTCTTTCATGATACCTACCTTATTCCTCTTGCTTTGAGCCATTCTTTACTTGTCCTTGCAACTGATTTAAGATCTGCAACACTCGAGCATTTATTTGACTTTTATCTCTCATCATCCTCTCATTTTCTATCTTGTAGCTCTACACTTCTATTTTCAGGCTTCTTACAATTTCTAGCAATGTTTCTTGCTCCCCTCGACCCTTGTATATGTTGGATTTTGTCTCTACATTGCCAATTCTGGTATTATGTCCTTCACCCTCTTTATCATAGTTGGAGCCTCCCTCACCTTCTTCCATTTGTTCAATAAACATTTTGAGCTGATAAGTTTAAACCCCTTAATTCTTTAAAATGCACAAGTGACCATTTTGTGAGAGTTAAGAAAGTGATAAACAACCTTTGCAAAACAAAATGATATAGGTCCTTCCAATTCATGAAGAATACACACACACACACACACACACATATACGACTACGTCATATAACACATATGTGTTATCCTTTTCTCAATGAAGAATTCAATTATGCACATGTGCTTCTTTCAAACCACCTTCACAAGTGACCATGACTCGAAACCATAGGCTAAATGCTTCCTTAGTGACTTTCTATCTTGAAAAAAATAGTTCGACCATTATCCCTTCTTCCCTTAGTTCTCAACTGCATGTGACCATGGTCATGACCCCGTGCTTAGCTGAAAAATCACTTATCCAGAGATTCGGGACTTCGGGCTTCGAAACTTCATAGGTTCTCTGTTATGAACATAAATATACATATAAAATAGATATTTATAACATAATAATTAATTAATTAATAATAAATATTAATAATGAAAGGACATGTCTCAAAGGACATGACTATTGGTTAAGGGCACCCCTGCGTGGGTATATAATCAAGCCCTCATTCTCATTTGTAATCATATTATCTATTCATATTTTATACATTATTCCTACATGGATTACTTTGTTATATTCCAAGTATTTTGGATAATTCTTGTGTGAGAGAACTTTGTTCGTCTCATTTTGTTTTGATTGATAATTTACGATAATTAATTTTTTGAATAACCCTTAAATTGATACTTTCAATCACCTTTTGTATTGTTTGATATATTAACTCCTTATATAATATAATAATTATCACTTATTTGAAGTGTAACCCTTTTAGTAACTTTTGATCCCACTAGTAATAATAATAATAAAGTCCTAAAAGTGAATTTAAAATATAATAATATATCTTATAACTTTTTCTTTTATTTTTTTTCCTTTATCAAATATATCTCCTTAATAACTTGATTTGAAAGTTAAGGGACTTTTAAATATAATTCTAGGGTCAACTTGGGTAGATATATTGGGTACTTTTGTTTTCAACACAAGGAGAAAGTTTTTGACATTTTCTTATAAAAAGAAGAAAATCACGTTACATGACGTTACAATGAAGTCAATTTCATAAGCTCCATCATCAAAAGACCTGAATAACATATCATATATGATTCTTAAAGATAACCAAAAGTTAATACAAAAGTTGCAAGATCGATAGAAAGAATGTGACAATATCATCATTGAAAAAGACGAAGAGATTTCCCACCTATGAAATCATAATCAGAAACTACTTGCAAAAATCATGAAGTCTAAGGAGAAGAAGCAGTGTCTTCAAAAGTTGGAACAAGAAAATCAAGGTCTTAAAGAGAAATTAACCGAAGAAAAGGAAGAAATCTCTTGCATAAGGAACCTTAATCAAAATCTACTAGAACAAATTAAAATCTTAAAGGATGAAAATAAGGAAGAACTTTTACGATTAAGACGACATAATCAAGATTTATTAACTTGGATTAAAAATCTCAAGCACGATAAGAAGTCTTTACAAGAAGAGCTAGATTGAAAAACATCATTAATCAACAATGAAACAATGACTGATCCAATAGAGAAATTATCCGACATTCAAATTTCGACAGTAGAAAAAAGAACCAATACAAAGTCAATTGATGTTCAAATTCAAAAGAATGCTTACGTGGACAAATCACTACAAATATCAAAAGAATATGATTCTAAGGAAAAGTCACAAGAGATTAGGATGCCTTTTCGTCATCCAAATCACAAGAGTCATTATGACCAACGACTAGGAGAAGAGGAAAATAAACAATGTTCTTCTTACCAACAAAAATACTACACTAAAAAAGAATGAGGACAAAATCAACAACTTGGAACAATCAATCATCAAACAAATCCAATGAAAGTAGATTTAGTATGGATCACTCCCCAAAATATGAAACACATTAGTTTGGGAATTCGAAGGTTATATCATCTTGTTTCATCGAGAGTCACAACTACAAGCACACAAGATTTGAGAAGACATTGTGTGCCGGAACAAAAGTTAAAAGGGAAGCCTTCTAGTGATTATGCTTTGAGGACAAAGCATTTTTAAGGGGAAGGAAATGTTATGAACATAAATATACATATAAAATAGATATTCATAGCATAATAATTAATTAATAAATAATAATTATTAATAATGAAAGAACATGTCTCCAAGGACATGACTATTGGTTAAGGGAACCCTTGCGTGGGTATATAAGAAATCCCTCATTCTCATTTGTAATCATGTTATCTATTCATATTGTATACATTATTCCTACATGGATTACTTTGTTATATTCCAAGTATTTTGGACAATTCTTGTGTGAGAGAACTTTGTTCATCTCATTCTCTCAACTCCAACTTCCAATCCCCCAGAGCATCGAATTGGCAAAACTCACGAACGATGGTGGATCGAAGGTCCTTGAATTCCCAACATCCAACGGCTAATATCGACGGTCATAATCCATTGCGGAGATTGTATATGAAAACGGGTTAATGTTGGGACCTTTATTCATAATTTAAATTCAATAAAAAAAAATTGAGTTAGAAATCCGATCGTAGATCGGGCGATCCATATTCATTGCAGAGATTATAAAGTGATGTGGTGGACTTTACCTTTGGTAGACCTGCAATTTTTATGAAATACACCGTTATACATTTGAAATCCAATTATTGTTTGGAACTTTAATATTACGTTGGAATATTAATCCAAATCTCCACCGTAGATCTGTAGATATAACGGTTGTTGTAGCTATGTGGGTTGATTTAAATAGTTTTATTGACATCGATTGCATTAATCTCTTAGTGTTACACATAAAAAATAATCACTTTGATAGTGTCACAAGTTTCGTCATTACAAAGGTCGCAAGTGTTGCATTTTGCTCACAAGGTCGCAATTGTCGCATTTTGCTCACAAAGTCGCAAGTGTCGCATGTTGCTCACAAGTGTCGCAAGTGTCAAAGAAAGCATGCTGCCATGATGCCTATGTCGTGCCTATAAGGACATGAGAAGGACACTTGAAACACCTCAAACATTTTATTTGGAAGAGGAGAAATGAGTCAGCAGGCTTACAAACCTTTTGCCATCTGAAAGCACCTCAAAAACTGAGTTTTTGGAGGGGAGCGCTCCCCTATACCTCTTCTGGGAGCGCTAGCACTCCCCCTTACACTGTATGGGAGTGTTATAAAGATCCTATGGCACTTTTGAGGGAGCCCTGGTGTCTTTAGGAGTGTTGGCACCCCCCTTAAGCCTACTGGGGAGCGCTACAACGCTCTGATGGCCCTTTTGAGGGAGCGCTACCTATTTTAGGCAACAGTTGAGTTGTTGAGATGAATGGGGGAAGGATATTTTCATTCTTAGAAGGAAGTTGAGGTCGAATCCCTAGTCCAACCATGATATTAGGGTAGATCCTCAACTGAAGGAGGAAAATCCTCACCTTCCCCAAGGATATCTCAAGTTGTTGAGCCTCTCCAAGGCTATATAAACAAGCTTTCTAATGGTGAAAGAGGACTGGAAAGGGAGAATCACACCAAACTTATGATCTTATAAGTGGTGCTGGAACAGAGATGATTCAGAGCCAAGAGACCTATGATATCATAGGGAGAAATTGATGAAGCTATCATCATTCGGATCATGGATCTTTTGAGCAAGGGGTAGACAAGGAGGACTTGACGAAACTGCTGCAATTCATCTATGGCTGTAAGCAATGTTTTGTACTCATTAATATAATTTGCTTGGCCTGTTTCTTTCTAATTCATGTTCAATCTCACATGAATTTGTCTCTTTAGTATATAGACCTATTTCAGACTAATCTTGATAGAGTAGTAAGTAGTCGTACTTTGTTTGTCTACAGGACTTATCGAGGAGCGAAAGATCAGAACTCAACTCGGAGCGTGCAGGGACAAACACCGGTAAAAGGTACTTCTTTTCTCCTTCCTCCTCATGCATTAGTTTGTATAGATCTGAAAGGAAGTCAATGTCCACTTTAAGCATCTTCTATATTAATATTTAAGAGTCTAGCTCTCAAGAGGAGATCTACCTGTCCGTTGGGAGATTTTCCTTCAACAGAAACTGGCGACTCCACTGGGGAATTGAATCGAAACTTTTTGGTTTTGATTTTTCCTCATAGGCATTGTCTCACCCTTTTTTTTATTAGGCCTTGATATCTGATTGCATTGGCTGATTGACTCTTCACTCCATCACACTCAGCTTGATTGCAAAAAATCCATTGAAATTTTGGGTTTTTTGGACTTTTTGTGAGTTTTTTGAGCCTGACGCCCCCCTGTCCATGTTAGAAGAGCACCAACACTCCCTTAAGCTGTTGGAAAGATATTTATAACTCTCTAGTGGCCCTTATACCAGACCGCCAGCCCTCTTTTGCCCAAAATCTCTTCAAAATTTCCATTTTTCAGAGGTCCAGACCCTGTTTTTTCACTTGCTGAGCTGCTTTGTGATTCAATGATGCATCCTTTGACCTTTGACATGTTTCCTCCTGAGAAGTAAACACATTATTGTTCAGATTTTATGCCCTTCTTCATTCTTTTTGAGTTTTTGTTGTTAAGATCTTGAAATCAATCCCTTGCTTTCTTCTCTCCTATCCGACTGAGCGGAAACTCTAGTGAAGGACACCAGAAGTCTGTAACTCTTCTCATTTGGTTCTTTGAGGTCATCTGATCCAGTCTCTTTCTCCTTCCTTTCGTGTTTTTGGTTTTCTTTCTCTTGTTTGATCGCAAAAAAAAAGGGTGTGTTGTTTGTGCGAAATTTGCATATTCTTGTCTGAATCTCCTTGATCTGAAAGGGTAGTTGGCAGGACAAGTTTTTCATTGAATTGATCATCGTTCGCATGAAAACGACAAAATTACATCTTAATGATTAGTTTGCATTTATGAAATGTTGTAGCATCATGTTGGATCTGATTGAGTACAAAATTGATTGAAGGCATTCCTTATCAAGTGTTTGATAGTGAAAATGACTTTTCCTATTTCCCTTAAATAGATATTCATTGAAAAGAAATGATTGCTTATCATATTTCATGCATATTTTTGGGAATTGAGTCATCATTCCATCAGTTTCACTTTCGTACACCCTATGAGTAAACAAAAACCATTAAAATCAACACTTAACTAAAATTTATCAGACTTTTTACATCTTTGTTAGCAAACCTACATTAGTTTAAGGTGTAGGGCTTTGGAATAGGTTGAAAGGATAACTTTCCAAAGCTATCGAACAAACTTAGTATCTTGCGG
>SNQJ01S0003367.1:0-21749 GCA_010110895.2 Picea sitchensis | reverse complement strand
CTACCCCTTCCTATTTTGATCTCGCGACGTTGGATTTCATCACCACCTAGTGGTTTCATCGTAAGAAGGTTTGTTTGATTGATTGATTCTTAGATTCATAGCGTGTGTTGTTTGTTTTACTTAGTGGACCTTAGGTCGAGTCAGTGATAATGGAATCAAATCCTGGGAGTACCAATGGAGGAACCCCTTTTCCTGGGGAACCTTATACCTTTCCTTCGTTTGGAAACTTTGGTCCTCCATATGTTTCCACACTGAGTCCTCCAGGACTCACTATTGGATTACCAGTTTGGTTGTTCCCCACTCTGGTGATCCCAAATCCTCCTAATGTTTCAAATGCACCTAATACTTTAGATGTTAGTACACCACCCACACATCAACCTCACATCGAATTTTCACCTTCTTCGGCCATTAAGTCTCCTTCCATTTCTCCTTCTTCGCCTACTAAAATATCTAAATCAAGTAGCTAGGTTGATCAGAAGAAGAAGAAATGGAAAGAGAAGAAGAAGAAGAACCCGAAAAGGACAAAGGCCCCAACAACATCAGATGTTGGCTCTAAGAAACCAGTTACTATTGATAGTACTGGGAGTGTTGATGAGGTCAACAAGATTAAAATGAAGAATCCAAAACCCAAATTCCCTTGCAACCTTTGTAAGGGTGACCACTTTCTGAGGGATTTCCCCGGTCTTACCTAGGTCTTAGAAATGTGTTCCTCCATGTCATCGGCCTCTATCAGTCATGTAGATGATACCCCATCAACTAGTGATGTTCAAGTTGGTAAGAAGAAGAAAATTGTCAAGTTCCCTTGCATGTTATGTAAAGGTAATCATTACTCTCACCTTTGTCCTCGCATAGACGAGGCTTCTTCTCTTTTGGAAAAACTTCAACTTCCAAAAGGTTATCGTAAACTTTCCTCCGACCCATTGTTGGTTGATGGACTGGTCAACCCGGTTCCATCCCTGATCAGTCCGGTTGATCAGGTGGTCAATCTAGTTTCCTCCTCGATTGAACCATGAACCCAAGTAGTTGATCCAGTTCTGTCATTGATCAACCCTGCTCTTCATCAAAAGAGTGACACCAAAGTGGTCAATCTATTTTCATCCTCAGTTGATCCCACTCTCCCGTTAGAGAGTGATGCTAAAGTGGTCGATCCAGTTTCGCCATCGGTCGATCCCATTCCTCTATTGAGGAATTTCAAAGTGATTGATCCAGTCCCTTCCTCGGTTAGTCCCACTCTTCATCCGAAGAGTGCCAAGGTGGTTGATCTGATTCCATCATCGGTCAATCCCACTCGTCCTTTGAATAGTGCCTGCTTGGTTGATCCGATCCAATCATCGATCGATCCTACTCCCTTTCTAGAGAGTAAACCTGATACTGCCCATGTTTTTCTTGTTAATATAGACTTTACCATACCGGGGGTCATTCCTCCTTCTCCTGCGAAACCCCCTCCAAGTACTGAGGCCATCCTTTTTGATTGGGGTGTGCTAACTAGACCTCATCTTCCCTCCCACATTCCTTTCCAGATTACAATACAAGTTCATGGTCGGGATGTTCCTCAAACGCTGATAGATGAAGGTGTGTCCGTTAGTATTTTGACTTCTGTTGCTTGGTACGCTTTGGGTTGTCCACAGCTTGCACCGATTACACAAAATCTGTTATCTTTTAACAGAAGAACCAGTCAACCTTTAGGGATCCTTTCTCAGTTTCCTGTAACTTTGGGAGGGACAACTGTCTTTATTGATCTCATGGTAGTCCGAGACCCCTTGGATTTCTCTTTACTCCTTCGGCGGGATTATGTCTATGCTATGAAATCTCTTGTATCCACCCTTTTCCGTGTGATATCTTTCCCTCACGATGGAAGAATTGTGACTATTGATCAACTTTCATTCATCGGCCCTGACTAGGTTACCTCCTTAAGTGGTTTTTATATGCAGACAGTATCACCCCTGCCACATGTCAAGTATGTGGCATTGTCTCCCATGACCTCAACTTCCGATGATTTGAATCCGGTAGTTGACATGGTGATCTTTTCGGTAGGATTATTGGATCTTGATCTCCTTACTCCTATCACGGACCTCAACATGTGTTCCTTCTCGAGTGATTATCTTACATCTAGCGAAGATCTCCTGGAGGCCATGACCACGTTTTATCCCTTGCCATGGCACCCTTCCAGAGAGTTATCCTCTTGGAAGCCAAGATCAAGAAGCAACCACGAGCATAGTTTCTCTTCTCTGTGGCAAGATCGTTAAAAAATGAAACAGAGGCCTTGAGCATAGTTCTTTTCCTGTGTCAAGCTCGTTAAAAAATGAAACAATCACCTCTCTTGAACCTTCTTTTCATCCACCCTTCTCCTTTTTCTCATCTACTAGAGAACTTGGTGACAACCTCAGATCCGGTGAATGAATCGAAGCTTGGAGGGAATGTCTCCAGCCTTTGATGATCTTTCTAGAGTTAAGCCACTAGCTTTCATGCTGGGGGCATACCGAGCTTAGTCTTTGTTCTTTCTCGTGCTCGTAAATACATGAGAATGCATCTGGGTAGACTTTTATCTCTTTTTCGGACCTGTATGGATACACAAAAAAGGAACCCCCTGGAGTCTTCGTTAAGCTCTTTTTAGACTCTCTAAACATGAAAATATTGCCGAGTGATCTTGCTTCCTTTCCCACTCATTAAACGGTTTGAAAGGGCATCTTTTGAGTGATAATTTATCTCTTTTTCGGCCTCGCGAGACTAACATTGCGAAAAAGGACAACATTGGAGTCATCTTTAAGTTCTTTTCAGACTCTCTAAAGATGAAAAGATTACCGAGCGACCTTGTTCTCTTCACACTTGTTAAATTATTTGAAGAAAACATATGTTGAGGGATAGTTTATCTCTTTTTTGGTCTCGTCAGACTACTTTACGAAAAAGGAACTGAGAGAGTTCTCTTTTAAGTGTTTTTCCATACTCTATAATCATGAAAAACCTTCGAGTTTTCTGTCTTTGGACTCGCTAAACAAAACATCGACAGGCCCATATGGGATCGAACCCTTACTTCTTCCAGTTCATTAAACAAATGAAGAGGAACTTATTGAAGGTGAGTTATACCGAGCACGTGTTACCCTCCTCGAGCTCATTAAATTAAAAAGAGGTACTCATCTATCTGGATGGGGGAAAATTTGAAAGAAGCAAGCCAAGCAGTCTCTTGAGAACATTACCAAGTAACTCCTAGAGTCGCCCTTGAACACGACACTTTGTCTTTTGCACGCATTATAATCCGCTGAACCTCTGCACTGAACCAATCCTTTGAGTTTCTTTCACTCCTCTGGGTCACCTGACATAAGTCATAGCATCCACTGCATCATCAAGTTTTGGTCCATGTCATGTTTCTACTCTCATGCCTCAGTGTTCAAGGGAAGTATCCACCTCGAGAGTCAACCATCACAAATATCTTGTCTCAATACCCGTGTCAGTCCATGTTCATTTGATCGACCAATTACATATCTATGTCTGTTTCATGTAGTTGATGGGGGATACATTAAGGCCCTCCTTCGAAGATCCTATTCCTATCGAATTCAACACATTATCCAGGAACTAGACTTAGAAACCAGTTAGTACTTCGGGACTTGCATGCCTCAATGGTAGGCCTCCTCATGTCCGACAGTGGGTTTACATCATTTACCTTTGATCGGATGATTCCACGGATGTTTGACTCCGGCTCATCCATTCACATTCGTTGGAATGTACTAGGGTACCTTGGGAATCATTGACATTAATGGTGATATCCCTCATGCTTGTTAACGGTTTACATCATTGACCGGTAATCAAGTGGTTTCTGCCATGTTCGACATCATGACATTTATTCACATGGTTAGATTCGTACTACATCGGGATCGGTAAGAAGACCTTGGGTTGAGTGATCACTTTGATATGTACTTTTCCCAGGTTGTGATGGAGTCTCTTGAACAATGACACATATACTGTTACATATATCCACTTTGTATTGGTCATGGCTATGTCTTGTTATCTCATAGATCCACTGTGTATTCTTCGTGGCTACGATTAGTTCAGGTCATGTATAGATCCACACTGTATCCTCGGTGGCTATACCCTTTTTATCAATACAATTATGGATCCGCAGTGTATTTTATGGCAGCCATATATTGCAAGTCTTGATCACCCAAGAATAGGTATGCCTGCCTTCGGTTTGGAACATGTCATGATATTTGTTGCATGTTTGTGTGCAGCTTCTTTCAGGTTCTTTGCATCTATACCCTTGCTTGAAAGTCTACAAAGCATTTCAGTTATCAGTTCCTGTCTTCTAACTTCATACTTTGGGGGGCAATCTGTTACACATAAAAAATACTCACTTTGATAGTGTCACAAGTGTTGTCATTACAAAGGTCACAAGTGTCGCATTTTTCTCACAAGGTTGCAAGTGTCACATTTTTCTCACAAAGTCGCAAGTGTTGCATGTTGCTCACAAGTGTCGCAAGTGTCAAAGAAAGCATGTTGCCATGATGCCTATGTATTGCCTATAACGACATGAGAAGGACACTTGAAACACCTCAAACAATTGATTTGGAAGAGGAGAAATGAGTCAGCAGGCTTACAAACCTTTTTCCATCTGAAAGCACCTCAAAAACTGAGTTTTTGGAGGGGAGCGCTCCCCTATACCTCTTCTGGGAGTGTTGGCGCTCCCCCTTACACTATCTGGGAGCGTTATAAAGCTCCTTTGGCCCTTTTGAGGGAGCGTTGGTGTCTTTAGGAGTGTTGGCGCCCCACTTAAGCCTACTTGGGAGTGCTACAATGCTCTGATGGCCCTTTTGAGGGAGCGCTACCTATTTTAGGCAACAATTGAGTTTTTGAGATGAATGGGGGAAGGATATTTTCATTCTTAGAAGGAAGTTGAGATCGAATCCCTAGTCCAGCCATGATCTTAGGGTAGATCCTCAACTGAAGGAGGAAAATCCTCACCTTCCCCAAGGATATCTCAAGTTTTTGAGCCTCTCCAAGGCTATATAAGCAAGCTTTCTAATGGTGAAACAGGACTGGAAAGGGAGAATCAAACCAAACTTATGATCTTATAAGTGGTGCTGGAACAGAGATGATTTGGAGGCAAGAGACCTATGATCTCATAGGGAGCAATAGTTGAAGCTATCATCATTCGGATTATGGATCTTTTGAGCAAGGGGTAGACAAGGAGGACTTGACGAAACTGTTGCAATTCATCTATGGCTGTAAGCAATGTTTTGTCCTCATTAATATATATTGCTTGGCCTGTTTCTTTCTAATTCATGTTCAATCTCACATGAATTTGTCTCTTTAGTAGATAGACCTATTTCAGACTAATCTTGATAGAGTAGGAAGTAGTCATACTTTTTTTGTCTACAGGGCTTATCGAGGAGCGAAAGATCGGAACTCAACTCGGAGCGTGTAGGGACAAACACTGGTAAAAGGTACTTATTTTCTCCTTCCTCCTCATGCATTAGTTTGTATAGATCTGAAAGGAAGTAAGTGTCCACGTTAAGCGTCTTCTATCTTAAGAGTTAAGAGTCTATCTCTCAAGAGGAGATCTACCTGTCCGCAGGGAGATTTTCCTTCAACACTTAGTATGGTGCACCCGGGGTGCTATGTGTCAGTAATACAGAGGTGATACGTGGCCCAATAAACTATTGACACATGTCATATTTCCATTGGCACAAATGAACTATCAAATGCAAAAAACATATGGACATGTGGCATGCGTATGGTGGTCCACATCACCCTAGGTGACATCAACATGCCACGTCACTTCCGTAGTCTGTGACTTCGGAATTTCGGGCTTCGGAGAACTTTTCACTTGCACACCTCTAATATACCAAACATTGAATTTATGAATACTCAGAGGATGCAGTGATCGATGGTCCTCATTCACTATTTAGATATATGGTCAATAGGATCTTTGCGACTCTGAGCTTCGAAAGTTCTGAACTATCCACACTCTCAATCCTCCTGGAGTGCCAATTCTCTAGAATGTAGGATATGTTGCCACATATCCTCTCATGATCAACGACTATAATTTTCTCCGCAGCTCTGGTCTTCATGGATTTTTTTGGCCCTTGACCAAGTTTTGGAGATTCTTAGTCATGTTTGACCTCTTTTGGGACTTCGACAGGCTGGTCAAAGGTGGAGTGCAAGTCGAAGCAGAGATCGTGGTATCTCTGCCCCTTTTTAGGGCAGTTTTGGGGATTAGGGTTTATGTAATGGGTATGGGATGTCGTCCCATGGATTTACCCATGTCTAGGTCCATTTTGCAATGTATAAATAGATATCTAGGTGATGTAGGAAGAGGCTAATGTGCTAAGTGTGAATAGTTGTGGATGCTTTGTGCATGCGATGTGTTAAGAACTTGCAGAGCTAAGTGCAAGTGATTCTAAGAGGCTTGTGTATAGATAGTGAGAAGGCTTTGTTCTTAAACCTATCTTGGGGAAGGAGGATCTGGAGAGGTGCGCACAGATCTCATGTCCTATGCAGAGTGGGTTCTGAGGCATTGTGCATGTAAGGAGATTGACAGAAGATAATAAATAAGATGAAGAGTTGGTGGACATAGCCCCACACTGAGGTGAACCACGTATATCCTGTGTTATGGTTTCTTTGTGCATTATGGTTGTATGTTAGTGATGTGATTTATTCTTAGTGCTAATATCTTTACGTATGATGCATCTGGTATAATAGCTTAGTGCTTGGTAAGGTGAATGAATGTTAGATCTTATACTTTTCCATATTCTAAGTGCTTATATATGTTAGATCTGGTAGAATATTGCATTGTTCTGTAATTAGTGTTTGGATATGCGATGTGAATAAAGGTTAAATATTGATGAATGTTAACTACTAAGTGCTTTGTTAAGTGGTATAATCATAGATCTGTATCCCAGCTAGGTTGCAGACATTTGGGTCCTACAACCACCCCTGCCTCTACCTTGGGTGAGACTTCATCTACTTCGTAGGTGTTGCCAAAAGGGTCAGTAGTTAGGATTTTGTTGGTGTGTTGTTGAAGCGTTGAACCCTAGGTATGCCCCTGGGCCAACAAATGGTTCCGTTGCTGGGACTTGAAACTGTGATTGCTAGGAACTGAAGAAAAGAAAGCTTTGTGCGTAGATCTATTTCTTTAGTGTGCAACATTGACTTGTGAAGCTCTGTGCTGAGAAGAGAAGTCTGATCTGAATAAAAGAGGTAAGATATTGAAGCTTTTTTCTCTGAGAAAGGTAATATAAGTGAAATTTTTTGTTTCAAAAGAATGGATCTAGGTATGTTTGATAAATTTTGTTCTAATCTAAAAACTAGGGCACAGTTAGAAGAAAGAATATTTGATATGAATAGATATGATAGAAATAATGAAAGGTATGTTATCCCAATGTATAGAAATAATGTTTGGACTAACAAATGGATGCAGGATCCTAGAAATAATTTTTTGCAGGTTAGTTACTATGATCCCAGTGTGCAGTACATGAAAGGTTGGGGATCATTTAAGAGAAACAAAGGATTAAACCTTTGTTACAATTGCAAAAGACCGGGACATCTTGCCAAGGAATGCCCTGGTAGAAGACCTAGTTGTCTTTGTTGTAAAGCTATGGATCATGAAGTTTTGGATTGTCCTAGAATGATTTCTAAAGTTGAAAAGATGAATATGAAACAAGAAAACTATGAGACAAGCCAATAAACTAAGGATATGATAGAACCCCAGAAAGAATCAGAGACTGTATTACTGCAGATGAAAGAAACCTTGAATGAGCACAAAAATATCAACTTATCAGAGGTCTAAAAAGAGAAAGAGTACATAGAAACAAGAATAGGAGACTTCTACATAGACTGTGTCCTAGATTAGGAAACACAGGTGAATATCATGACAGAAAGAAATTGGGAAATTTTGGGAAAGCCTGCTATGGTTCCTTCATTAGGAGGGATAGGATTATTTAGAGGAAAGTTGGAAACCCTATGTGGAAGACTTACCCAAATATCTATGATTGTTCATAGCACTTCGACAGAAGAAGAATTTGATATCGTTAAGGTTGTTGAGAACAACACCCCATTTGCTACCTTGCTAGGAAAAACTTGGATTGAGAAAGATCATATACGAAGGAAACAAGAAGAGGAGGATCTAGAACAGAAAAAGAAAGAACTAAGAGATTTCATGGCTAGGAAAGTAGCACACTTAGTGGAAGAACAAGAGAACCATTAGAAACTACTAAAGACCAAAGATATGGATGTCGAAGTTGAAATGACACAGGAAGACTGGAGACACCTATCTGAACAAAAGAGTAGAGAACCTACCCCAGAAAGAGAAGAAGTATTACCTTTGAACCTTATGAAAGACCCCCCATAGTGCGAAGTTATCATGCCAAGAGGAGATAAAAATGATAATGGAAAGAGGAAACCAGTAATTCAGATCACAGGAAAGAAGGCCAAAAAGCTTAGTAAGAAGATGGAAAAGTTAGAAAAATTGCAAGAAGTTCCAGAGAATACTTCGCAAAAGAAAGGTTTCCAGAACTTGAACTTCGTTGGAATATAAGTACATCACAGATAGGCACTTGTCCATGATGAAGCAATATGACCATTGGAGGTAATATGAGCATTCAATCGACACTCCCAAATGGTTACGAAAGAAGTTATGCCCTTAAAGATCTCCATTGGACCATTGGGACCGCGCCATAATGGATGGAATTTCATTGAATAAGGCTTTGTGACCCATTGAAAGAAACGTTACAATGTTATATATTTATCCCGTCGAGCGTTGCACCGAGAACACTTTTTCCAATTGTGATTATCTGATCCCACATAGAACTATTTGATTCCACACATTGATCATTGAGACCTCACCATCCATTCTATTACAGTGAGTATTGTTCATCGACCTGAGATATCAGATATCGAGTGTGCATGTCAGACGAAATTAGCACAACAGAAAAATTTGTTGAAGAGATTCTAGTAGACCTCATGGCCGAGAAGGTGATGTCTGTAGGCATCCAAGCCTCATCAACATAAGGAGTGCAAGCCTCCCCATCAACTGCTCGTGGATCTGGACCACCCCGAGCTGCGACCGAGAAAAGAACCAAGCATCGTGATGACTTGGTGAATGCGAAGCTAATTCCATCCATCCTACCCGACTACATTCCACTGCTAGCCAGTGTGGTGAGTCGTGACAATGTCCTAAGGGACTTCGACTACACATTCATCACTACGTACCTTTCGAAGGGAATACAAGCAGTCAGACCGTAGTTTGAGAGGATTCCAACCTTGAAGATCAGTGAATATAACCTAGGAGACCGCAAGAGCTATGGCACAAAAGATCAAAGACACCTACGACGATGTAAAGAAAGGGACGCGAGTCTACAAGGTAGCCTCCATTTAGAATGGCGCAATGCACATTGCTTTCCAGTTGATTGTTAGTAAGCTAGTAAGAAAGAACAAACCCATGCAGGTCACAGGGTTTGTCGTTGACCTCGAAAGAAAATGTGTGGAAGGAATATAGATGAACTAGGCTAGTTACCTAGCCAATCAGTTAGAAATGGATTGTCGCAAAGCTCAGGATCAGGGCTATGAGTTCCATTTTAGTTGGTTGTTGATCTTGTCACCACGCTCTGGTATTTGAGCGATATGGGGAAATAATGGCATTCGAATCCATTATTCCATTCCTACTACTTGCAGCAGAAGAGGGATATTGGTTCTTTCCCTCATATGACACTGAACACCCTGGAGAGGTTTAGGACCCTTATGAAGTTCCACACATATATGAATTTTATTTATATTACTACGCGTGCAGACGAAAGTAAAGAAGAGATTCAATCCTACTACAAGCTCACAGAGGAGGACCTGGAGGAAATTACTAAGGAATGGCCCGCAGAGTTTTGTATACCATTCGACCAGGAAACACTGTCTGATCCAAACCTCATTGGAATTCTGGTGGTTACTCGTGAAGAGTATGATGCACCCAGCAGTAGCAGGAAGAAAAAGAAGGAATATTTACAGGAAATACACAACACATCGGAAGAGACTACATCAGATTCACCTAGTGGAGGAGGAGACGATGAAGTGGACAAATAAGAAAAATAAGGGGAAGAAGACAAGCAGAAGCAAGGAAAAGTAACATCGCCTAGGAACCCCCTTGAAGAGGTAGAGACATCCAATAAAAGAAAGGTTTCCCCCACGAAAAATACATCGCAGAAGAAGTCCAAAGAAAGTAAGTAGAATCTACAAACTGTACTCACGGTCAATGTCTTCAACTTCATTATCACAGCTGTATCACATGCCTCAGAAGATATTTTGTAGAGAATTGAAGCTGAATAGGAAGACATGTATGATAGAATTGAGACAGAGATGAGTGGAGTACAACAAGCCCTTCACTCCACCCGTGCAATGCCCACTGCGCCCCTACCACAAGAAGAACCAGAGTTGGGAGATGAGCCTGCCCAACTCTGCTGAATAGATGACACGACCGAAGCTTGCCTTCGTCGAGTGCAGGAAGAAAAATAATAGGCCACAGTGGCCCTGAAGAAAGCATAAGAGGAAATCATAGAGTAATGTTGAGTTGCGCAAAAGGAGAAGGACGACCTCCAAACCAAGTTCGAAGAAAATAAAGCACAAATCAAACAAGAGAAAGAACAACTACTCATAGAGCAGGTTAGATTTAAAGAAGAAGTCAATAGAGAACTTCACTTTGTGACAGGCTTGGAGCATATGGAAGAAGACCCGGTAGTGAATCAAGTCACGAAGCTTGTAGAAGCCATTCAACAGATTCAACAGAGGGTCTCAGAACTAGAGCTACAAACAATGCTGAGAACTCTGTAGGAAGTGCGAGACTAGAGAGAAGAAAATGCCCAGAGTGCAGTTGAAAGGATCAAAGCATTGGTCGTTGAATGTAAATAGCTAAGCAGTCGCAGTGCGCAATCTTATGAGTGCCTTACCGAGGACCCTGAACTGAAGACACTGGAGTCACATCTCGAGGAAGCAAAGCAACAAGAAACATTAGCACAAGGGAATTTGAAACTCCTGTCAGAATTTGAGAGGATGAAAATATCCCAAGAACAACCCACGGCTCAACAATAGGTCCATTCCATGCAAACAAAATTCATGGAAGTGACTCAGAAGCTCTAGCCAGTCGAGGATGCAACTTGCCTAGTTTTCAAGGAGATTTAAGGCCGAGGAGAAGAGCTAGAACAAGTAGTCACTTCGGTATAACAACTCTTAGAAGGACCTGTGAATGAGGAAGTTCTTCAATAGTTCTCCGATCAAGAGGCCTTGGCGTAGAAACAAGGTGAAGAAGCTCAAGCCATGCTCGAGGATTTTGAGGCAGAGTTACCCAGACTAGAGTGACTTGGGACGATTCACAGGTGAGTGTTGGGGGCCTATTGTCCCTTGAAAACGTTTTGGTGATCCTTGGTCATGTTTGAACTCTTTTGGGACTTCTACAGGCTGGTCGAAGGCAGAGCGCAAGTCGAAGAAGAGATCGCAGGATCTCGATGCCTTTTTAGGGTAGTGTTTGGGATTAGGGTATATGTAACGGGTATGGGATGTCAGCCCATGGGTTTACCCATGTCTAGGCCCATTTTGTAATGTATAAATAGATATCTAGGTGATGTAGGAAGAGGCCAATGTTCTAAGAGAGAATAGTTGTGGATGCTTTGTGCATGCGATGTGTTAAGAACTTGCAGAGATAAGTGAAAGTGATTGTAAGAGGCTTGTGTATAGACAATAACAAGGAGGATTTGGCGAGGTGTGCATAGATCTTCTGTCCTATGTAGAGTGGGTTCTGAGGCTTTGTGCATGTAAGGAGACTGACAAAAGATAATAAATGAGATGAAGAGTTGGTGGACGTAGCCCCACACTGGGGTGAACCACCTATATCATGTGTTATGGTTGCTTTGTGCATTATGGTTGTATGTCATTGATGTGATTTATCCTTAGTTCCAATATATTTATGTATGATGCATCTGGTATAATAGCTTAGTGCTTGGTAAGGTGAATGAATCTTAGATATGATCTTTTTCCATATGCTAAGTGCTTAGATGTGTTAGATCTGGTAGAATAACGCATTGTTCTATAATTAGGATTTGGATTTGCAATCTGAATAAAGGTTAAATATTGTTTAATGTTAACTGTTAAGTGCTTTGTTAAGTGGTATAATAATAGATCTGTTTCCCAGCTAGGCTGTAGACATTTGGGTCCTGCAACCACCCCTGCCTCTACCTCAAGTGAGACTTCATCTGCTTTGCAGGTGTTGTCGAAAGGGTCGGTAGTTAGGGTTTTGTTGGTGCACTGTTGAAGCGTTGAACCTCGGGTCTGCCCCCGTGCCAATAGATTTCCAAAGAACCTCTCCAAAGATCTCCTGGAGTGTCGAATTATCGAAGATCCTCTCCTTCCTCCACGTATCATATCCCGTTCAACTGTCGAGATTAACTTCGACCTTCAAGAGTTCTCAACTCAAAGCAAGCTGCAACTCAATTCCTCCAGAGTACCAAGTCTCCAAACCTTGGGATCTGGTGCCATGTGTCCATTGTAATCAATGGATGACATGGAATCTGGTGCCACGTGCCCATTGTAATCAATATATTACATGGACTCCGACCTTTGGGCCTTCGAGATTCCTCGACCCCAACTGCTTATTCCTTGAATCCTTCAAAGTGGAAAGTTTCTGGACTACGATATCTACTGCCACATGTCCTCTCCTAATCAACGGTGAGGATTTAATCCGCTCTTCATAGCTTCAGGGGTGTTGTTCCAGAGATTAAACTTAAGGATCAAAGAGTAATGTCAGGCATTAGGAATGTTTAAAGATAATTTTTTTAAATAGTTCTTTTTCTACTTTTAGTTATATAAGAAATGATCCTTAAATGAAATTAATAATAGGACAGTACAGTGGTTGTATTTCGTTGTTTGATTCACAATTTTAATATCAAACGGAGTGAAGGAAACTTACAAAACTATTAAACAAAGCTAGGAATCAATTTCATAAGAATCTCACCTTGTTTGCAGTGGAAGAAAAATGGAGAGTGCACCCTTGAATAGGATATGAAATGTGGTAATTCATGTAGTTTGCAGGTCTTATATTACTTACAACAATTATAGAGGAAAAACTGCTTACTTAACAAATTACTGAGATAATGTGATTATAGTATTTGTGATACTAAATTGCAGTCAATCACTTATCAAGGAATTGCATAAGGAAATTTAGAGATATGGAAATACAGGAGAAACACACAACTCAAACTGAACAAAAATTAGAATCTATGTCTGCACTTGTATTAATACTCAAAAAGGAGAGTTTTCTCTATTACATTCGGCAAGAAGAAACCCTAAATAGATCTTTAATCTATGTACTTATAAAAAATCTATCACAACTCAAAATGGTTGGACTTCTTACAATATTTAATTAAAATAGCATATATCTGAAATAAGAAAACAATATGTAAAATCTAATGATCTTCATTGGTATTCCCCTATGTCTCTTCATCTGTTGGCAGAAACGTTTCTTTTCCTTTAGGCCGAATACAGGTGTCATATTGGCGACCTTAATAATTCATCATACTATCTTGATAGTTTATTTTTGTTGCCATATGTCCCTCCATCTATGTTCAGTAATGCAATGACATTTCTTACTTTCTCCCAACTTTGCTTGCTTTTCCCTATTCAACACATTGGTTGCATCTACCTAATAATTCCACCACCAACCTTGAGGGCTCAATTGTTTCGTTTTCCTTGAAAGTAAATAACTTCCTCTCTACCTAAGGTAGATTTTATTTGATCCTTGTCAACTCTTGAGATATGGCCTGGAAATATGAACTCATATTTACTAGACATTTATTGATTTTAAGAAGGTCAATCTAGCTCATTTTCTGAATGGCTGCCATAGTTTCTTCTTTTCTCTTTCTGGAAGTCTATTTGTTCATTTCTATATCAATTTTTCCCGGGGCTTCCGTGATATTACTACCTTCAAAATAAATTATTTTTTTTCCTAATGATGACAACTCTTCTCGGAAAACATCTTTTACCTCTTTGGCAAATATTTTTCTTTATGCTAGATTTGTTTCCCAGACCTTTAGAGCCATATCACCTCTTATTTGTTTAGAAGGAGAAAGCCAAGGAAAATTAGGGACATTATCTTTCTGTGTCAATATGATGGCTTCTTGAAACTTAGCTCGGGCTAAGCGAGCCTCTCTTTGTTTGACATAGATACCCTTCAGAGAAAGATCCACTGCTTGGTAGCACTTTTGGATGGCGTCAACCTTCATAGAAAGGTCCTACTGGGCCATTTATAGTTTTTTGTTTATTTCCAGTGCTTGAGTCTGGAAGGCTGAGATATCTATCGTGGTACCTTCATTCAGGTCCAATATTTCTTGCAATTTCCCTATCAATTCATCATGTTGAGTGACTAATCCTTGGTTGGCCTATGAATTTCGATGGAGCTCCTCGAGGTTAGCTTGCAGTTGTTGGATTTGTTGGCGGTCATGAGCTATGATTTTCTCAAAGTATTGGCTCATATTGTTCATTACATTATGTTCCATGGCCTGTATTTGATCTTGCAACTTCCCCACCAATAATCTCTTATGTCGTAGTTGCTCAGCCAAATTCTCCACAGACCATTGATTTGTGGTGGAAAAAGCACCCAATGAACCTACAACTTCTTTCACGAATTCTGGATGATCACGATCATTTCCATCATACAACATCATCTACCTTTTAGTTATTACTCCATCTTTCCGGTGTGGTTCTCTTTTGATGATGGCCTTCCATTTTTTTCCTAAAAAGAAATCTGAAGGAGGAATTTCTTCGGGTGAGATGGGGGTAAGATCATTCACAAAAACAATTTCAGGATGAGGGGTCTTGAAGATGGATTGTAGAGGTGTCAATGATGTAATGGGAGTGCCAATATTCATAGACTACTATTGTTTTGTTGTATTTGAGGTGCCAGCAGGGGTAGTTGGTGATGAAGGAGGCACATTTTGTCCCTGCTTCAGGAAAGCCTCGAATTGGGATTTTTTCTAGGGCTCTAACTAGATTGACCATGATGCTTCTAATTTCCATGTCAATACCTCCGAGCCCTTCGAGGTTTCCTCGACTTTAATCTTACCAGAGGGACTGGATTCAGAACTTGTTGACTTGGATTCTTGAGAAGGGGGAGCGACTACTTTCTCTTGTTGTAGTATCTTCAGTATGATGTTACGCCTTTGCTTTTGAAATATTATAAAACTAGCTTGATGATCTAGGGGAAAGGTTTGGAACCTATCCTGTATCTCCTCATAAGACATAACTCCCCTGAATATTTTGTCATACCAAGAGATTTCGTGCACATATATTTTCATGTTGAATTGGTCCAGGCGGTTTTCTACAATTTTGTGTGGGTCATGTATTTTGAATTCGATGTCAACCAACTTGACATCATTCAGAGCTACAGCCTCCACTTTGGAGTGACTAAAATCCAATAATGAAAACATACCAAACTGAACAGGGAACATTGGCCATAATGTTTTCTATGTTGCCTTCAACTCCTTGCTAATGCCTCATGTTACTATCTGGTGATCCACTTCTCTAAATACCAATCGGTCCAGTAATAATAGCGGAAGAGCATGTGGAGGGACCAAACATCCAAAAACTATGATATAGGATAAGTTCTCCTCAATAAACCAATATGCTAGCTTACCCATATTTCCCATAATCCGGTCTGAAATTCGAGGAGGTGGGTGGCCATACAAGGCTATATGAACTGGAATCACCACATTGTGGCAGATTTCATAAAATAAATCCTTGGATTTTTCTTCCCATAATTTGGAATGGTAGAAATGAATGGGTTCGACACTTGCTGGAGTCCAGCTCCAATTCATCAATGGGAAATGTGTCATAAAATAGGTGGCGTCCATGATATATGCTGACATATAAAAGGGAGCAATATTTCCCTTTGACTTCGTTGTTTTATAGTCTGCAATCTCTTTGGCCAAGTTATTGGACAACATTTTGGCCTAATTGAAAGTAAAACCCTTTTCTACCTCGTGCATGATGGATACCCATTCCACTAATAAATGCAAGGGACTCTTATTTCCAAACAATCGACATAGCATCAGGGATACATACACCATGGGAACGTCCAGAGACATTGTGGAATATGTACCATGAGCGTCGGTTTGAATTTCTCTGTGTTCCTCTACTAAGAATTGATTATATCGGGACAATTCCTGGCATACTGGACACACTCCTTTTGCTCGAAATCCATAATGAATATAATATTGAATATATATTTAGGATTGGGGGATAGTTTGTACATTACTTACATATGTTCTAGTCGGAAAGAGCTGACAACGACCCTGTGATGGATGCCAATCATCTTGACTTGGAAGTAGACATACTCTAAGGCCCAACTTATCATGTTGTTATAAGGCATGAGTCTCGGCTGTGCTGCTATTTTGTGCAGTTCCAACTGTGCTATATGTATGAGTTTGGTTGTGTAAGTATCATCTTCTTCTTCAGTAGATTCCTTTGGACAACTGATGATTTCATGTTCCAGAACCTCAAACACCTGCGTCCAATATTTAACAGTGTCCATGTCTCGTGGTGTGGTGTCCAATAGAATGTGTGTATTTGGGTTTGAATCCTCGCCAACCGCATCAGGATTTTTCATCATTTTTCATGGCATCATAACTTATAAGGAGACAGGGTGACATTACTTGTTTGCAGAGAAAAATTCATGAATCCTTCAAATAGATAAATATTGCTAATTGCAGAGAATGAAAATTAATTCAAAATTGAAGTGCTTTTATTCAAAACAGAGTCATTTCTTTTCGTATAACTTCTTCGACGACAAATTTATTAATGTTTGATGGGGAATTCTACCTAGAGATCCACAATCTACATTTGAATCATTATCCTTAACTAGTCATAAATGTCACCAACACTTCGATAGTTCATGTTTGGTAGTTTTCGATGTGACAGAGTGGGAACCTCTTGAATCCTGAGTCTGCGAATAGATTAATCTTCGAATAATCACTTGTAAACATTTAATTAATCATGTTTAAGAAATTTTTTCAATTTTGAGGGTCTCGAGAGTTCGCACTTCGAGAAATTTAAATGTAGATCAAGAGGAAATTGTTAAAACCCGAAACTGCGAAGTGATTAATCATCTAGTAAAAGTCTTAATTAATCATATTTAACTTTAATCATTTTGGAAATTCAGACTTCGGAGATTTTAGAATATGATACGGGGTAAGTGCCTAAACTCCAAAGTGTGAAGTCATTGATTATCTCTTGATCAGGATTAACTTAATTAATTATCATTTAATACTTCGGCATTTTGATACTTCGGTGATTTGTGAATTAGTTCTTTGTTAGAATCCCGAAGGATCATTTCCCACAGTGACATGTTGAGGAAAGGGAGGTGCCATGTATCAACTCGGGAAAGACTTGGAAGGTACACGTGTCTTACGACTTGTGCCCTTTCTAAAAAGGTTTAGGAAAAACCAATGGGAATATTGTTGTGACATACGAAGCACGGAGATCCTAAGTGACCATTAGAGACTTACCTCTTTAAAAATTAGGCGACTCCAAAACTCCCGAGATATTAGCATAGTTTGATCAAATAGAATAACTATATCAATGGAAGACACCGTGCACATATTATTATTATCTAACCAACAATGAATTTGATTTAAAAAAAATAAATTATTTTCTAAGTTACCGTTTTCTTTGGGAAAGATTATATTTTCATGATGTGAAGAATATAAAGCTCAAAAATTCAGAATTGTATGTGTTCCAACAAGGGGTTTCACCTTCAGCAAACTTCATTCCTTCCGAATTCCGAATTGGCGAACTCCTAGAGTCTTCGCCAGTAACTAAGCACCAAGGGGTGCTACATGGCATAAAATAAGGAACAGACATGGGGCCCTATCTGACGAGTGACACATGTCATATACTAACTGACATGAACAGTCTTTGAAAAACATGGAAGATAGTGACACATGGAAAGAATAAAATGTGTCCATGTCACCCTAGGTGACATCAACATGCCACGTTACACCAATTCTTCACGACTTTAGCACTTTGGGACTTTGGGACTTCGAAACTTCGGGACTCCGGGACTCCGAGACTTCAGGAGACTTCTCCACACTACACCAAAAATCCTATGAACACTGAATTCCTAAATAGGATGATCTACAGACACGTGTCCTCAATCAAGAATGATTCATATTAACTTCAGAGTTTGGGACTTCGGGAGATTTCCCTCCTAGCAACTTGAGAACTCACTTCTCCCGAAGTACGAAAGCTTTGAACTACTGTGAGATCTACGACTCACATTCACTCGCATGCAGATCAAACGACTAGAGTCTAATCTTTTCCACTTTTCTTCACCTCCTGATCTATGTTTGATCTAATGACCTAGACTTGTCCTTGGCCAAGTCCAATGGTTTTGTACTCCTCCCAATGATATATGGAGTATATTCAATCCGGGACTTCAGAGCTTCGAGATTCTTTTATGACAAGGAACTTAAAACTGTCGAAGCAACAATGTCCGAAGGATTTGAGGGTTTAACCTCTGCGCTATTTTCTCAAATCTGACGATTGTGAAGGATTCATATCCTTCCCAAATAGATCTTATGGCCATCGCAGTTTCAAAAACCACTACACCTCCTGATCTTTAAAACATAGTTAAGGTGCACTCTCAGTGCCTTATAACACTCTGCAACTTAATTTTTCTGTGAAATTTTTTCTTCAATCTCGGTTTACACGACCCATCTAGGATTAGTATTAGAACTAATCTCTGATACCAAACTGTAATATACCCAGCCACCCACAGGCCAAGATACACTACTTCAAGCCTACATTCTAACTTCTTTCTATTACATATAACTTTCAAATTAATAAAGATGCATAAAAGAAAGGAACTAAATGACATGCACAACAATAACTAGTAAGCATGCATATTTTAAGGATTGAATTCAACGATAAATAAATACACATCAGAATAAATCATACACATCTAAATAATACCATAACAAAGAGCACTTATCTTTTATAAAATAAGACACCAAATGGCTGTAGACCAAGGATATTCCATCCAAACATAGACATTGTTGTTCCAATTCTCAACAACAATGTCACCCCTGAGCCAGGGCTATGAATCCACAAGTATAGTTCTAGAGTGTTACTTGGATTCCCAAACCATTCAAAACTCAACCTCTCACAGGATTCCTAGCACCCACATCAATCCAAGTACCCAACTCTCTTCTACCCAGCCTACAAAACCCAAGAGAACGGAACCTCTCCCTTCTCTTCCACGCAATCCCTCAGGCTGTCCTTCTCCTTATAGGGATCCAATGCAGCTAGTCTAGAATCTCCATGCTAGGAATCTCAAGACTCGAAGATGTGAGAAAATATGGAAACAGGCCAAAGATGCAAGCCTCAAATCATGGTTGGATTACACGAACAATCTCTACAACCAAGAAAACTATGGTTTTTCTTCAACAGTCCAATTTCCTTTCCCAAGACAAGACACAGATGAGGAAAAATGAGTGGGTGATATAAATGAATGGAGTGATACCTCCAGAAAAGGTGAGAACAGAGAGAAATGGAGTGCATGCATGAACAAATCAATGAGTGAGTGAATGAGTGAGGCGACCAACAACAAATCCATAATGAGAACAAGAGTAAGAGAGAGAGAACACATGAAACAATGAATGAGAGAACCCCCCTAGTAGAACAAGGACGGGTTTAAGTAATTTGTGGGGATCAAGAGCATCTTTTCCTTACCCCAATAATTTTATGTAATTGATTTCCCCTATTAAACAAAATGGGTCATTAAAAAAATGAAATAAACACTTAGCCCCTCAAGCCCCCTCTCTTGTGGAATCATAACCCCCAATAAATCTAGTCCTTATCTGTCTAGCAGCCAATGATGTATTTATTATTAATAATGATCAAAACATTAAATTTCTTAGGCACAATGGCCTCTTTTAATTGTTTGGCCACTCTGGCCTCTCAACACCTAGAAAATACATTATTTAATATGGGGCTCAAAACTTGGGGTGTTACATGGGTAGAACACATGTTTTTTTAGGTATACAGATGCATCTTCGAGTCACAGTGTAGAAAATCATGGACATCCATGGGTCACAAAAGGACAGGTCGTGAATATTTGTAGGTCAAATAAGGACAAGTCATGGATAGGCTGTACAAGACAATACATGGTAGTTCTAGCAGAGGGTTATCATATCCGATCTTGAAGATTGTGAACACATTGAAGATTCAGGACAGGTTAGAAGGGGCAAGAAACTTCCAATCTTGGAAGGAAATGATTCATATTCTATTAGAGGAGAATGAACTCAAAAAGTGTGTTGAGGTTGTGGTTGCGGCTCCTACATATCCACATGAATCGATAGTTCACAAGAAGAAGGAAGTGAAGGCTAAAAAACTGTTTCTAGAATCCCTAAAGGATCACTTGATTCCACACATTTATAAGAATAAATATTCCAATAAAATGTATGATGATTTGGTGAGTTTATAACAAAATAAGAATACTGGCAGGTTTCTACATTTGAAGCACTGACTTCAAGTTGTTAGGATGTCCAGTGAGGACACGGTTGTGAATTATCTTATGAATATTACGTGGATCCGAGATCATCTTGCAACGATTGGTGAGACAATAAAGGATGTCGAGTTGGTGAATGTAGCGTTGAGAAGTATTCCCAAGTCTTGGGAACCTTTTGTGCAAGGGATTTTTGCATGAGATATATTTCTAGGGTTTGATATATGTTGGAGTTACTTCACACACACCTAGGATTTATTTTTCCTAAGGTTATTCCTTGTTTATTAGTCATAATTAGTCATTATCCAGTCTCCTATATTTTAGGGGAGAATATTCCACCTGGAGAATATTCTCTTTCAGTTGACACTTCAATTTGACTATTTGAGTTGATTTTATATATTTCATTGGTTTTTTCACCATGCAACATTTGGATCATCACCAACTCACTACTCTTTTTTCAGTGAGTTAACTGAAGACTAGTTGACTAGTTAACTAGTTAACTCAGCTAGGTGGTAGTTCACTCCTGTAACTACCTGAGAGACTAGACTAGGTGGAAGTTTACTCTTGTATATGTTGGTGTGTGTCCAAATCAATCTAGACCACCACTATGGCTCATTAGTTACTCATTTATTCTATATTGTAAATTATTCACTCTTTGAGTGTGGAATACGGTTAATGAGAATTCTTCCATTCTTTCTATTTTGCTTCTTCTTTCTCAATTTCTCTCTGCAAATGTGTGTACTATTTTCTAGCTATATCTATTTTTTCCAGGTTCGACACATTTACATGGTATCAGAGCCGACAGAATGCTAAGAAAAAGCTACACCAAATCATTTTTTGCAGGTATAAAAGATTGAAGACAACAAAAGATGGATTATTCACCGAGAATACTTCTCACGCCTCATAACTATTTGGAATGGAAGCCAAAAATTTTGCTTCATCTTAGATGCAGAGGCTTGTACAAAATAACTATGGAAATGGAGGTAGAGCCTGATTTTGTCGATGAGAAAAATGAGTTTCTCAATAGACAAGATATGGCCATAGGAAGTATCGACATGTCTGTTTCTCCCGAACTTTTCCATCAAGTATATGAAGAATCACAAGGTTTTACTCCAAATGAATTATGGACCAGGTTGGAGGTTCTATTTAGGAATAAAGAATATTGTGAATATTTCATGCAGGAGGTCGAACAGATAGAGCCACAAGAGAAATTGTCAGAAGATCAAGC